>OFHU01001206.1:0-357697 GCA_900245905.1 Lacerta viridis
GGGGGCGGTGTTTGCTGCAAACTGATGCCAAAGTCGTTGCCCAAAATAGTCAGAGCCTCTTGCTGCAGGAATGCCGGTGGAAGTCCGTTCACAACAGCTCTGTCAGGTAGGGCCCCCTCAAGGTGGTATTACTCGCCCCCCCCACCCTACCCCACAGCCCCATGCCTTGGGGGCAGGGAGGGAACACACTAATCGCCCATCCCTGACACTTCCGCTGCACCCAGATTTTCTTCACTTGAAATGCTTGCTTTTTCTGCTTTCCCTTTATTCACCAATCCAGATTTATTTCTGTTTGCCATGTAGCCTGATCTCCTTCCAGAGCAGCGGAAAAAGCCAGCTAAAAAACAATTATCTGGTTGCTATCCGCACGGCAACCCCCTGTAAGGTTAGAGAGTCGGTGTCACTATTTCAAAACAAATTTTAGTGAACTTTCCTTTCCAGAACATTTTGAATTAGGGGGGCGGGGGGGGAATGGTTGCTGTGCAAAATTAGTGGGATTTGCATAGGGGTGGTTTATACTGGGAAATTGTTTTGATGCCCTTGAGGGATGGTCTAATTATGTGTCGTTATTTTACTTGCACCGTGCAAACGAAGGTGCTATTGTGTGGTCGCAGGAAGGCTCCGGAGGCCATTGTGCCAGTTCGCTCCCTGTGACCCAGTGAAGAGCTGAAAGTCGGGACCTTTTCTTTGATGCAAGCCTTGACTGGTCCCCCAATTTTCTCCCCACCCTCCCCAACTCCAGACCAGGAGCTCCGCAATGTCATTGACAAGCTGGCTCAGTTTGTGGCGCGGAACGGCCCCGAGTTCGAGAAGATGACCATGGAGAAGCAGAAGGAGAACCCCAAGTTCTCTTTCCTCTTCGGGGGCGACTTCTACGGCTACTACAAGTACAAGCTGGCCCTGGAACAGCAGCAGCGTGAGTTGGGGGGGGGGGGCTGGGCCACCTCCCAGGGCCTTCTGGCAGTTCCCTCCCTGCAAGAAGCGAGGTTACAGGGAAGCAGGCAGAGGGCCTTCTCGGTGGTGGTGCCCTCCCATCAGGTGTCAAGGAGATCAACAACTGTCTTGACTTTTGGAAGACATCTGAAGTCAGCCCTGTTTTAATCACTTTATTATTATTATCATTAATTCTGTGGGAATGCCCAGAGTGGCTGGGGATATCCAGCCAGATGGGCAGGGTATAAATAAATTATTATTATTATTATTATTATTATTATTATTATTATTAGGAGGGGCACCCGCAGCCCACACAACATCCCCGAGTTGGCACAGGGTTTCGAATTGTTCTCAAGCTCCTAGCCTCTCTCCGTGACGGGCTCCCATCTCCCTCTCCTCCCTTTCAGTGTTGTGCAAGCAGAGCCAAGATCTGGAGCCCGCCCCACAGATCCAGCCACTGCCCCAGCCCGCCCTGGCCACGGCGGCCGCCCCCATCGCCACACCGCAGGGCACCCCCTCCATGGAGGAGCTGATCCAGCAGAGCCTGTGGAACCTCCAGCAGCAGGAGCAGCACCTCCTGGCTCTGAGACAGGTGAGGGCAGGCGGGTGGAGATGCAAGCAAGCAAGGGCTCTTGGCTCAAGGGAACCCGTACACAATATATATACATACTGTTCTTCTTATTCTGTTTTGTTTTCCACATGGGACTATTTCTCATTATTTCTTTTTCCCCCTCTTTTATCTTACTCTGCGCACTTGCATTTTTGTACTTTAGTATAAACTGATATAAAAGTCAATTAGAAGTCAACTCCCCCCCCATGGGTCCTAATGTCAGTATTTACAACTGCATATCAGTCTATTATTGACATTTTTTTAATTCATCTAAATTGTCCATAGTTTTTGTTGCTTTACAAGTGTGATTAAAATCCTGCTAATGTTTCCATCTGCTTACAAGGATGTCCTTGTAAGGCCTGTCCAACTGGTTGATCGTGATCTACTGGTCAGTCGCGGGCTGTCCCGGGTCGATCCTGGTCGATCGCGTGATCTTCATTGATCGACCAAAAAACAAAACAACTTTGGCGAAGGCTCCCCCCAAAAAGCTCAACAAGTCTGGTCAATCCAGTGGGTAGATCACTGACAGTTTAATTATGGTGGGTGTAAATTGCAGTCTCTTGGAAGCTGTACACCCCTGTCCTAGATAAATAATAACCCCCCCATACTTAAAAAAAAAAATTGTCCTCTTGGTACCTGAGCTTTCCCAGTTAATTTTGCTTTTTGGCATAGTCCATCAACTCGGTTTGCCATTCTTCCTTGGTCAGGTAGTTTTTATTTTTCAATAAAGAACGCGTATACAAAAATGAAAGAGGCAGTTAAGAAAAGAGAAAGGAAGGGGCCTTAACTCTGTGTGCCTCACCCCCAGGAGCAAATCACTTCCGCCATCGCGCTGGCCGTGGAACAGCAGATGCAGAAGGTCCTCGAGGAGACCCAGCTGGACATGAACGAGTTTGACAACTTGCTCCAGCCCATCATCGACACCTGCACCAAAGACGCCATCTCGGTAGGCGGGGCTCGGAGGTGGGTGGGGTTCGCATCCTGATGTCGCAGGGGGGCTGCCCCCAAAAGGCGTCGAAGGCCGCGTGTCGCAGCGCTCTGCCCCAGAGGATGCGCTCTTGTGTCCAGCTGTGGATTCTCCCTAAAGAGCCGTGCCGGATTTACGTACAAGCTAAAGAAGCTCTAGATCAGGGCCCCACTCTCTTGGGGGCCCCCAAAAAATGTAAAGGGGGGGAAAAAAACAACTGGGTGTACATTTCCAAAATATAAGATAAAAAACAAATAAAATAAAGCAGTGTTTTGTGTTGTGCAGGCTTCTGCGATGTAAGTCATGGGCCCCGCCTGTTCCCTTCTGTTATTCTCAGGCCGGCAAGAACTGGATGTTCAGCAACGCCAAGTCTCCGCACCACTGCGAGCTGATGGCCGGGCACCTGCGCAACCGCATCACCGCCGAGGGGGCGCATTTCGAGTTGCGCCTCCACTTGATCTACCTGATCAACGACGTCCTCCACCACTGGTGAGGTCCTGCCCCGCCCTGCCGCAGGGTGGATTGGATTCAAATCAAATCAATTTAAATCACGATTTAAATCAAGGGTGGGCAAACTAAAGCCCGGGGGCCGGATGCCGCCCAGTCGCCTTCTCAATCCGGCCCGCGGATGGTCCGGGAATCAATCGTGTTTTTACATGAGAAGAATGTGCGCTTTTATTTAAAATGCACCTCTGGGTGCTTCCTCTCTTCTTCTCTTCCCTTCCCAGCCAGCGGAAGCAGCAGCGGGACCTCCTGGCCGCCTTGCAGAAAGTGGTGGTCCCCATCTACTGCACCAGCTTCCTGGCCGTGGAGGAGGACAAGCAGCAGAAGATTGCCCGGGTGAGCCGCCCTGGCGTGGCCTCGGGGGTGCCCAGGGCCCTGCCTGGAGACCCAGAGCCCAATAACAGCCCCTCTCTCCCTCTTGGTTTCCCACAGCTCCTTCAGCTGTGGGAGAAGAACGGCTACTTTGACGAGGCCATCATCCAGCAGCTTCAGAGCCCGGCCCTCGGATTGGGCCAATACCAGGTGAGGGGGGGGCAGGAGGCGGCCGAGGGGGCTGCGATAAGAGCAAACGGCCGGGTCTTCCCCCAAAATGACTCCTTTCCTCGGGAAGAGATTTTGGAGAATACTTATTATTATTATTATTATCATTTTATTGAAAAGGAAGAGAAGCCTCCTTCTGGAGGACTAGAAACTTGAGACCTACAAAACATTGGGATGCTGGGGTTTTTTGGGGGGGTCGGTAAGCCCAGCCCCACATAATCAATCACATGACTTGGCACATTAAGGTGTCCTCTTTTTTGCTCTTCAGAATATGGCAACCCTGTTACTGCTACTACTACTGGTGTTCAGTTAATTCTTGTTGTTATTTATACGCCGCGCATCTGACTGGTTTGCGCCAGCCGCTCTGGGCGGTTTCTGGCAAACCGAAACGTCAAAACGTTGAAAACCGCCCCGTGGCCAAGTTGCTCTTTTACATTTCCTTCCGCTTCTGGTTTGCGTTCCGCCTCCCCTGCGCCGCTGCCGGCAGAACGGTGGGAATTGCAGTCCAACAACAGCCGGGGACTTGCCAAGTTTGAGAGAAACGCAGATTTGACGTATTATTGCAAACCGCTTAGTAAAACTGTGCAGCTTTCCTTCATGCTGCAAGATTTGCTTTGGAGGGCAGCACACAAATAAACTTGGGGTGGCTACTCTTGAGTAGAACTGTTCTCGGAGACCCCCCTCCTCTTTCCCCTGATGTTTGTGGCGCCTTGAAAAGAGCCCCTCGCTTTTTTTCCCTGAATGAATGAGACGAGGTTCCTTTGTAAGATTCCTCTCCTCTGTCCACCTCTCTCTCTGCAAATGCCACTCCCTTCCCCGTGGCCCCGGCAGGCCACCCTGATCATGGAGTTCAGCAGCGTTGTCCAGCCGGTCCAAGTGGCCTTCCAGCAACAGATCCAGACCCTCAAAACTCAGCACGAGGAGTTTGTCAGCAGCCTCAGCCAACAGCAGCAGCAGCAGCAGCAGCAACAGCCGCAGCAGCCGCCACTGCAAATCCCACCTCCGGAAAGCGAAGTGAAGGCCGCCGCCGCCCCCCCTCCTCCGGCCACCCCCATCACCCCCACAGGTACTGTTGGGGTCCCCGTTCGGGGTGGTTGTGTACCCTGCCCTCTGAGCCACAACCCCCCCCCCAGGTTAATAATAATAATAATAATAATAATTATTATTTGTACCCCACCCATCTGGCTGGGTCTCCCCAGCCACTCTGGGCGGCTTCCATCAAATATTAAAATACATTTAAAATATCACAGATTTAAAAACTTCCCTAAACAGGGCTGCCTTCAGGTATTTTCTGAATGTCAGGTAGTTGTTTATTCCCTTGACCTCTGATGGGAGGGCGTTCCACAGGGCGGGCGCCACTACCGAGAAGGCCCTCTGCCTGGTTCCCTGTAGTTTTGCTTCTCGCAGTGAGGGAACCGACAGAAGGCCCTTGGCGCTGGATCTCAGTGTCTGGGCTGAACGATGGGGGTGGAGACGCTCCTTCGGGTATACAGGACTCTTCAGGTTGACTCTCATTTCCACATTTGTTTCAGACGAAGGGAAGCCTCAGCTGCCGCTGCCGGGCTCTGCCGAGTACGAGGCCACGGGGGCTGGGGCCGCTGACCCGGCCACGGCTGCGCCGCGGGGGCCCGGCCCCCACGACCACATCCCCCCCAACAAGCCGCCCTGGTTCGAGCAGCCACACCCCGTCACCCCCTGGGCACAGCAGCAGGTACTTTGGTCGTGCAGCTGGAGGGGAGGGCTTGGGTGGGGACCTTAGGAATAAAAATAATACTTTTATTATTTATACCCCAGCCACTCTGGGGGGCTCCCAACAGAATATGAAAAAGTTCGGCAGCGATAAACATGATAAAACTTCAAACATTTAAAACTTCCCTAAACAGAGCTGCGTTCAGATGTCTTCTAAAAGTTTATTTCCTTGACATCTGATGGGAGGGTGCCACCACCAAGAAGGCCCTCTGCCTGGTTCCCTGTAACCTTGCTTCTCGCAGGGAGGGAACCGCCAGAAGGCCCTTGGGAGATGGACCCCGGTGTCTGGAGTGGAGATGATCCTTCAGGTCTACAGGGCCGTTTAGGGCTTTCAAAGTCAGCACCAACCCTTTGAATTGTGCTCGGAAATGTCCTGCGAGCCAGTGTAGGTCTTTCAGGACCGGTGTTACATGGTCTCCACTCCCAGTCCTCCATCTAGCTGCCGCAGTTTCTGGGTTGCCTTCAAATGGAGCCCCACGTAGAGCATATTGCAGTAGTCCAAGCGGGAGAGAACCAGAGCATGCACCACTCTGGCCAGACAGGGTCTTATTCCTCCCACCCGCCCGCCCGCTAAGCAAGTCCTTTTGTCTCCTCCTGTAGCCGCCTGAGCAGCCCCCCTTCCCCCACCACCAGGGCCCCCCGCACTGCCCCCCCTGGAACAGCAACCACGAGGGGATGTGGAACGAGCAGAGGGAGAGCGGCTGGAGCAACCAGCGCGATGCCCCCTGGAACAGCCAGCCGGACCCCGCCTGGAACAGCCAGTTTGAGGCCCCCTGGAACAACCAGCACGAGCAGCCGCCCTGGGGAGGGGGCCAGAGGGAGCCGCCCTTCCGCATGCAGAGGCCCCCCCACTTCCGGGGGCCCTTCCCGCCCCACCAGCAGCACCCCCAGTTCAACCAGCCACCCCACCCGCACAACTTCAACCGCTTCCCCCCGCGCTTCATGCAGGACGACTTCCCGCCGCGCCACCCTTTTGAGCGGCCCCCTTACCCGCACCGCTTCGACTACCCCCAAGGCGACTTCCCCCAGGGTGAGTGCAGGAGGGAGGGGGCAGGAGGGTGGCCGGGAGGGGCTAAGCCGCTGTATACCAATATATCGCAGTGTTTGAGCTACGGACGACGTGATTCGCGATATATGAACTTCAAACCAGTTTTGAACGATAATATTGGTCCTTGCCCAGTTGGAAGAAACTTTTTTTTCTCGGGGGACGTTAATTCCTGTGGGACTTTCTGATCCGAAACCTCCGCTGCCTTATGGGGTATCTTCGGAAGGAGGAAAGGCTAAGGCATGGGTAGGCAAACTAAGGCCCGTGGGCCAGATGCCGCCCAATCGCCTTCTCAATCCGGACCACAGACGGTCCAGGAATCTGTGTTTTTACATGAGTAGAACGTGTCCTTTTATTTAAAATGCATCTCTGGGTTATTTGTGGGGCATAGGAATTCATTCATTTTCCCTTCAAAATACAGTCCGGCCCCCCACAAGGTCTAAGGGCAGTGGACCGGCCCCCTGCTGAAAAAGTTTGCTTGCCCCAGGGCTAAGCTGTAAACCCTCCGCAAATCCAGAGCGGAGTCTCTAAGGTGGTTGGGTGGCACCTTGCCCGCCTCCTTCCGGCAACTCCTGCCGCCAAGCTGGTGCCAAATGCCTTGTTCTGCCTTCCTTTCGACCCCCGTCAGCGAGGCCTTGAGGGGGGGGGTGTCTTGTCATCTTGAGCAGCCCAGGACCCCCAGAAACACTGCCCAGGCTTGCACCCCAAGGAGGTCGCTTCAACGCGTTGCTCCCGTGCTCGGGTCCTGCAGCTACTCGGGCCCTTCTGAAGCTTCCTTCCTTCCTTCCTTTGCAGAGATCGGTCCCCCGCACCACCACCCGGGCCACCGCATGCCGCACCCAGGGATCAGTGAGCACCCACCCTGGGGGGGCCCACAGCACCCTGACTTCGGGCCCCCGCCCCACGGGTTCAATGGGCAGCCCCCCCACATGCGCAGGCAGGGGCCCCCCCACGTCAACCACGACGACCCCAGCCTTGTGCCCAACGTCCCCTACTTCGACCTCCCTGCCGGACTGATGGCCCCCCTGGTCAAGGTAAGTGGCCTGGGAGGGGGAGCCCCCGTCCCCACCTCCAGAAGGGCAGGAGAAGGCCTCAGCCGACCCCCGTGGCCTCTCCTTCATGGTCCCGGGGGGGGGGGGGCAGGGAATTCTTTTCCAGCTGGACTGTGTGCCATGACGGCTCCTTTCCCCTCCCCTCCTAGTTGGAGGATCATGACTACAAGCCTTTGGACCCCAAAGACATCCGTCTGCCGCCCCCGATGCCCCCCAGCGAGAGGCTCCTGGCAGCCGTAGAGGCTTTCTACAGCCCCCCTTCGCACGACCGGCCAAGAAACAGGTGAGAGGCGAGGCCCAGAAAGGGCTCCTTTGGCTAGCTTGTTTTTTTAAAAAATGGCCCCCCGAGTTCGATTGGGTCAGAGATAGCAGAAATGATGTAACAACGGCGGCAAGAATTTTTATTTACTGGTAGGTAGCTGGATGGAGTGATGGGGCTGTATGAAACAAAATTAAAAATTAAAAAATCCTTCCAGTAGCACCTTAGAGACCAGCTAAGTTTGTTCTTGGTAGGAGCTTCCGTGTGCATGCACACTTCTTCAGATACAAAATAAAATAAGGAAATTCCTTCCAGTAGCACCTTAGAGACCAGCTAAGTTTGTTCTTGGTAGGAGCTTCCGTGTGCATGCACACTTCTTCAGATACAAAATAAAATAAGGAAATTCCTTCCAGTAGCACCTTAGAGACCAGCTAAGTTTGTTCTTGGTAGGAGCTTCCGTGTGCATGCACACTTCTTCAGATACAAAATAAAATAAGGAAATTCCTTCCAGTAGCACCTTAGAGACCAGCTAAGTTTGTTCTTGGTAGGAGCTTCCGTGTGCATGCACACTTCTTCAGATACAAAATAAAATAAGGAAATTCCTTCCAGTAGCACCTTAGAGACCAGCTAAGTTTGTTCTTGGTAGGAGCTTCCGTGTGCATGCACACTTCTTCAGATACAAAATAAAATAAGGAAATTCCTTCCAAGCACCTAGAGACCAGCTATTTTTCTTGGTAGGAGCTTCCGTGTGCACATTCTTCAGATACAAAATAAAATAAGGAAATTCCTTCCAGAGCACCTTAGAGACCAGCTGGTTCTTGGTAAGCTTCCGTGTGCAACACTTCTTCAGCAAAATAAAATAAGGAAATTCCTTCCAAGCACCTTGCCACAAGTTTGTTCTTGGTAAGCTTCCGTGTGCAATTCTTCATACAAAATAAAATAAGGAAATTCCTTCCAGCACCTTACAAAGTTTGTTCTTGGTAAGCTTCCGGAACACTTCTTCAGTACAAAATAAAATAAGGAAATTCCAAACCTTAGAGACCAGCTGGCTTGGTAAGCTTCCGTGTGCAAATTCTTCAACTGCTAGAGTTATGATATTTGAAAGATGACTTTTGGAAGACCAGTTTAGGGAAGTTTTTAATGTTTATCGTGTTTTTAATGGGTGGGGTATAAGTAATGAATTATTATTTATTCTGTTTTGTTTTTAATTCTTGTTCGATATAAGATGGGTTTATGTCTTGAGCAACAGAAGAACGATATGTTACTTTCAGTTTTACATTTTATACTTTGTGTAACATTAGAAACATGGTCAGTTTGGGGAGTGGAGACATAACATCTTATCGAGTGATACGGGATGAGAAGAACAGTAACCAATGATGATTATGATGGATTGTGTTTCATTATGTCTTTTGTGGTTTCTATATCTGGATTTTATTCTGCGGACCGCCCTGAGACCTCCGGGTATAGGGCACTATATATATTCAATAAATAACAAGTAATACTCCAGTACTTTGGCCACCTCATGAGAAGAGAAGACTCCCTGGAAAAGACCCTGATGTTGGGAAAGATGGAGGGCACAAGGAGAAGGGGACGACAGAGGACGAGATGGTTGGACAGTGTTCTCGAAGCTACCAACATGAGTCTGACCAAACTGGGAGGCAGTGGAAGACAGGAGTGCCTGGCGTGCTCTGGTCCATGGGGTCACGAAGAGTCGGACACAACTAAACGACTAAACAACAACAATACATTATGTGAAAACCTAAGGATATTTTTCTTAAAATGCCCCCCTCTTCTTTTTGCTACAGTGAGGGCTGGGAGCAGAACGGTCTGTACGAGTTCTTCCGGGCGAAGATGAGGGCCCGGCGGCGCAAGGGGCAGGAGAAGAGGAACAGGTGGGCACAGGGCTCCGGGGAGCGTGCAGAGTGCCGCCAGCAGGGGGAGTGGGGAGGTGCAGAGGGACCCCCTCCCTGTATTGAAACCGAGGGGAAGGAGATCCTGTCCCCTGGGACTGGGGCGGCTTCCTGGCTCGGCTGCTATCCGGGGGCCGCAGGGCCAGCTGAGGTTCCCGGGGAGCTTTGGCTGCAGGAGTCCGGGGTGATGCCCCCGCGGCACAGCACCACTCAGGACCCTCACCCCCTTTTGTCCCCTGCCCAGCGGCCCCTCGCCATCCCGGAGCAGCAGGTCCAAGAGCCGAGGGCGCTCCTCTTCGCGCTCCAACTCGAGGTCGTCCAAGTCCTCCGGCTCCTACTCCCGCTCCCGGTCGCGATCCTGCTCCCGGTCACGGTCCTACTCCCGGTCCCAGTCCAGGTGAGGAGGAAGGGCAGGGCAGGAGGTCCTGGGTCTCGCTTGCACGCACGCGGGGGACGGGGGGACGCGGACTTTGCCTTTCTGGCTGGCCGGCCGGCTTCTTTTTCAGCCCACTTGCCTTTGAAGCTTTTGCCTCTCTGGCCACTGCATCCCTTTGGCACATGCAGAAGGTTGCAGGTTCTCTACCTGGCAGCCTCTCCAGGTAAGAGCTAAAAGCCTTGCCACCTTTGCTGTCACCTGCTCATCTTGATGTGCCAAGGGAAAGGACACTGGGGCAGTGGCTGGGCGACCCGGAATGGACAATAAAAGAGGGGGGATAATTTCATTCCTCAAGTCTTTATCAAGAGGGCAAGCCAGAACGGGCATGCGCCACCGATTCGGGACGGCCATCTCCGCAGGGACGTTTTTCGTGTGGAATCTGTTGGAATCGTCCCTCAAGTCCAGCCGAGGGCAAGACATTCGATCTCGCGAGAGTCAAAGCGCGTCTGTATTTTGGAATTGCTAGATAGGGTGCCAGAGAGTCGAAATGGGAAGATGGAAAATAGTCATGCCATGGGCAAAATTTCCGGATTGTGGCGAAGTTGTTCTGACGCTCGAGATCTCTCTTGGGATAGGGGTGGTCTCTTCCAGAGAGAGAGGGGGGCTGACTTTGCTTCTTCCTCCGTTCGTCTTCCCCAGGAGCAGAAGTGGCTCTCGCTCCTCTCAGAGCCGCTCTCGGTCCAGGTCCCGGTCGAAATCCTACTCCCCCGGAAGGCGGCACCGGTCCCGATCCCGCAGCCAGACGCCTCCGTAAGATTTGACTCGGCGTCGCGAAGGGGCTCGGGATGGGGGGGAAGGATTGGGGTTGGGGGGGGTTGAGGGATCGATACGATAATCCTCACTTCTCCTTGGTTTCTCCCGCCCCTTCTGTAGCTCCTCGGCCGGATTGGGATCCAGTTCAGGGCCCCCCATCCCCGAATCGAGACTCGGAGAGGAGAACAAGGGGCACCAGATGCTGGTGAAGATGGGTAAGGCAGCCTGGTGCCCGATGGCTCTGTCCGCCAGGGGCCTGTTCCACTCCTCCGGCTACGAGGACTTGGGTTCAAATTCCCATTCAGCCAGGAGTTGGGCGGCTCCCAGCCTGGTCATTGACTCCTTGCCCTCATGCCTACCTTGCAGGCTCGTTGTGAGGATCCTATGGGGAAAGGGAGAACTGTGTAGGCCACCCCAAGCTCCGGGGAGGAAAGGGGGGGGGAGATACGAAGGTCCCAGTAATGTGAAATTAAAAGCCTTCCAGAGGAATCGCCTTCTCTCTCTGGGGCAGCTCGGTCGGTAGAGCACGGGGCTCTTAAACTCAGGGTTGGGGGTTCAAGCCCCACGTTGAGCGGAACATTCCTGCATTGCCGGGGTTGGACTGGATGACCCTCTGGGTCCCTCTGCAATTCTGCCAACGTAGAGTATTTGAGGGCTTGGCAGAGCGCTGCAAGCCACCAGCCTCAGCTGGAGCTAGTCGCTTCTGTGGTGCCTGGGTCCAGCTTTCAGGGCACCTGGTTGGCCCCCGCCAGGTCAGGATGCTGGGCTGCGCGGGCCCCCTTTGGGTCCCATGCTGCTGCTGGGCTCCTCCACCGTTGGGTCAGAGGTTTCCGGAGATGGGTTGCTTAGACGCCAGCTCCCTCCCTCCCTCCTGCCAACCGCCTGCTTTCCCCTTTCCCCAGGGTGGAGCGGCTCCGGGGGGCTGGGGGCCAAGGAGCAGGGAATCCAAGACCCCATCAAAGGTGGCGACATCCGAGACAAGTGGGACCAGTACAAGGGCGTGGGGGTGGCCCTGGACGACCCCTACGAGAATTACCGGAGGAACAAGAGCTATTCCTTCATTGCCCGCATGAAGGCCAGAGACGAAAGTAAGTGGGTCTGCCGCATGGCTGCGGGGAGGAGGAAGCCCCCCGTTCCATTTCCAGTTCACTTTCAACCTGCTTGACGGCATTACTGCCCCCTTGCTGACGGGCTGACGGTGCTTGGCAAACGACAGGACGGCAAGACACTGGCTCTGCCCGTCTCCCCAAGAGGCGGGGCAAATGTGTGGGGAGCTGGCAGGCTGCTCGGCCCCAGGGCTTTAGCCAAACCCTTCCCTTTGGCACGGGGAGCAGCGAAAGGGGGAAGGGTCTCTTGAGGTTGCCAGGCCAGTGAGAGGGAGGGCAGGAACTGGGGCAACCTCTCCCATTCAGGTGGGCGTCTTTGTGGGGGCAGCCCGGCCCAGTGGTTACCTAAGGCTGCCCGCCTCCCCACCGGCTGCAGGAAGGGCCTGCTTCCCCTGTCATTTCATTAAGTGTGGCATGCAACCCCCCCCCTCCTGCTAGCCCAGGACCGTGAGTTTCTGCTCCCCACCCCCTGACACTTCTTTTTTCCTCCCGAAGCTTAACGCTGCTCAGAGCCAAGGGAGCCCAGCCGGTCGTCCATCAGCATCCGAGCTCCAGCCTGGCCACATGAATTGGGGCTCTCTACTGTACCTCTTAACCGACAACCCCCCCTGCGCCCCAGACAACCCCCCCCTTCTGCCCATCGGGATGCAGAGCGCTAACCTGCTCCCAAGAGTGTCTTTCCAGGAGGTTTTGCGAGAAGAGAAATCATTTGGGCCTTTTCTATTTTTGTACATACCTTTTGGGCAAGACTCAGAAGGAGTCGGATAGGCCGACTCTTCCGTAGTGTGTCCCCCACCCGCCTGTTTTAAAACACGAATCGTTCCCAGAACGGTACAGTAGACCCCTTTCACAACCACCCGCCCCCCAACATGGTGATGTAGCGACTGTTGAAGATCGACTTCCGTAGCTGTGAGACTTCTCAGACACCTCTCGGGTTGCTCCGAGTCAGCTACCCACCTCGTTCTTACTGTTGCCTTCCAATAAACAAAGTTTTTCCCCCCTCGATACCGTTTATGAGATTTATTTCATGCCATCCATGTACAAGTGGTTTCATCCCAGGCACAACTGAATTTTGCACACACAAAACACAGCAGGGTGTCCTCTTGTCTTCCTCCCTGATTCGATCTCTGCTGAGGTTTCTGTTCAGTGCTCTGGTTGACGCTGTATAGTCCTGCGGGACTGTGCAGGAGCCTGCAAGTCTGGAGTCGGTGGGGCAATGGCCTCCCCCGCCGCCCCCCCCCCCGCCGTGATTTTCAGGGCCTCTGCTTGCCTTGTTCCAGAAGAGCCCCAGCTCTTCATTCCGGTAAAATTGCTGGCTGGTTGTCGGGACCCGAGCGGTTTCTTTCTCGTTCCGGAGGTCCAGCTCCGACGCTCCTCCTGTGTGCTTTTCAAAAGGCGGCTTGCCCTCGCCGCTCCAGTTCTCGCAAAGCTTGCTCCACCGTCAGAGGCGGGGGCTTGTGGCGCTCAATGTACTGCAGAGGGAAAAAGCAGGTTGAGACCCACAGGGATGCTGCTGCAAGGCCCTTAAAAGACACACACACACACACTCTTCATACTCCGGACAATGAGACTTGCTGGAAATTGCAAGGATGGTCCTTCGTATTAGGGGCCGCCGTTCATCCCAAAGTTACTTTCTGCATCATTTTACAGTGGTACCTCAGGTTACAGACGCTTCAGGTTACAGACTCCGCTAACCCAGAAATAATGCTTCAGGTTAAGAACTTTGCTTCAGGATAAGAACAGAAATCGTGCTCTGGCGGCGCAGCGGCAGCGGGAGGTCCCATTAGCTAAAGTGGTGCTTCAGGTTAAGAACATTTTCAGGTTAAGAACGGACCTCCGGAACCAGAGGTACCACTGTATTCATCTATATGCTGCCTTTCTCCCCTGGCAGGAACTCAAGGTGGCTTACAAGTGAAATGGAAACAACTAAAAACACCGGGAGGGGCACCAAACCTTAATACAATGAAACCAGACATATCTCTTAATCATGGCACCGGTCCCTTTCCTTAAAAACAGGCAGTTCCCCAAAGCCTGTTGGCTTAAGGACTAGGCAGTTTTGCGAGGGGAATAAAACCCAGCTTCTGCCTGCCCACCCGGCAAGTGTTTTGGACTGCATCTCCCCCCCCACCCCCAGCCGGCGCGGCCTCTGCGGTCCCAAACGCCTGCCGGGTGCCAGGCTGACCTGCGAGCGTTACCTCTTTGGCTTCTTCCAGGGTGTGGTAGTGGAAGCCCCTCTCTTCCTCCAGGGACGCCACCCAGGAGGCGTGGAGCCGGCGGGAGGCGTCTGCAAACTGCCGGATGAGCAGCACGTTCTGCTTCAGCAGCTCGTTCAGGGCGAAGACGGCCGGGCTGTAGGTGGTCAACGCTGCGGGCGAAATAATGGGAGGTGGGTGCGGGGAGGGAGTCAGCACTGGGGCCTGGCAGGGAAAGGGCTTCCCCGGGCTCGGCTCTAGGGCAACTTTTGCTCAGGCCCCATAGGGAAGGGACCTCTCTTCTGGACCCCCAGCTCTGCTTCAGTTCTTTCTCTCAAGGGGGACAGAGGCAACGCAGTCGACCAGCAGCAATGGCTGTCTGGGGTTTCGGAGCCACCCCTTCTGCATGCCACGCAGCTGAATGACGGGCAAAGGCTAGGGTGAGCTGTATTGTGCCAAGCGGGCGCTTGGTCCAAGGATAGCGGGAGGGGAGAGGGTACCTTCCAGCGTCTCCAAGCTCACGACGTGGCTGGCAATGGGCGGGGTCTCCAGAGGGCTTCCTGCTCCCATTGTTGGGCCGAGCGCTGCAGGAGCGTCGCCTGGAGGAGGGGAAGGAGGAGACGCTCTTGGGAGACCAGCAGGCGAACCGAGGGCACCTGGGCCAGGCTTAACGGGACTTCGGAGCTTTGCACAGATTTCGCCCAGCCTCGGCCGGGAGTGGCTTACCTTGCAGCCAGCAATAGGCCAGGGAGGAGCGGCCTGTCTGCACGGCGGCATCCTTCACAACGACCCTCGCTGGCAGGCGGGTTGTCCTGGCGCCCCGTGGAGGGCAGGTGAGGGAGGACGAGGCGGGATGCTCAGAAGGCGCCCAGGCACCCGAGGGGTCCCTGGAGGAGGGCTGCTCCCCGGATGCTACCGAGGACTCAAAGTCCTCCGAATACTCTGCGCTGGTGGGACTCTCTTCCTCCTCCTCCTCCTCCTCCTCGGGATGGGAGCTCCCAGCAGAAGTGCTGTTTAGCCGCTCGGAAATCTCAGTCTCTCCTGGATCATCTTCCTCCTCCGTCTCCTCCTCCTCCAGGGGAGCAGCTTCTCTCCTGGGGGGACTCTGGGCTTTGAAGGGGCTTTGGTTGACTGCAGCAAAAGGGGAGGCTCCCAGCTCCTCCTTTGACTCTGTAGGCATCGCAGGTGCCTAGAAAGGACATCTTTCTGTGGGTATAATGTGAGACGCGGAGGCGCCGAGGCTCTCTGAAGCACAGCCCCCCTCCCACCGCCAACCTTGGAATCACAACCCACCCCTCACCCCCAGTCCGGCTGCTCCACGCTCATCTCCAAGCTAGTCTCTTGCAGCTGCAACAAATGAGGAGTATTGCAGGGCCAGCAAGACTTTCTCTCTTCCTGCCCCCAACTGGCCTGGCACCCTGAAAAGGAAGAGGAGCTCAGTTCCATCAGGGATGAATTCTGCTCCCTCAGGCAAGTTTATGGGGTGAGGGGGTGAGGTGGCCCTCCCTTTGCCTTTGCATAGGATGAAAATGGGCACATTTGGCTCTTTTAGTCGTTACATTTTTCTAAGTTGCATTTTTTTTTTCCTTTTGTAATTTGGATGTTGTTTCTTTGAGCCCCCTTGCAGTGGATCTCTTTTGGCCAGAAGCCGGCAGAGAAAAAACCCTGCCAATAATAATAAAAATAAATAAATAAATAAATAAATAAATAAAGACTCTTGGTTGTGGTTTCCTTGCAATGCTGATGCCACCAGAAAGGAACAGACGTGGCAAATGTTTGGCTCCTGCTGAGGATGGGGCAAAATAATAACAATATTAATCATAATTTATTGCTTGTACTCCGCCCATTAGGCCAGGCCTCCCCAGCCACTCTGGGAGGCTTCCAAAAGAATCAAAAAACACCAGACATTGAAAAGTTCCCTAAACGGGGGGTTCTTACCTCTCCTGACACTTCGCTCTGGCTGGCTGCAGCGGGGGCCAAGTCGTCCAGGCTCAACACGTTCACTCTGAAATCTGCAGCAAGGAACGAGACGGACATTCAGCAGCGGGGCACCCTGAAATCTTCGAAAGGGTCTCTCTCCACCTCCCAGGGGCTGCTCCCCTTTTTCCTGCAATCCCCACAGGAAGTGTATGACCTCGGAGGTTGCTCTTCTCACCTCCGCGGCCTCCACAGCTCAGGTTCATTTGCCAGCCAAGGAATGCCCAGGGCAGGTCAAGGACCAGGGTCACCCCATTCTCACCCTCGGCCAGCCCCCCTTGAGTGGATTCTGCTTCCTGCTCCCTTTCAACTTGGATCTCCCTCTGCCAGAGATACACATTCCTCTGCTGGCGCATCTCTTGCACAGGCCCCGCAGAGTTGAGTTGACCGCAGGGGGACTCACCGCTGCTGCTGGCGGAGTCGTCGTCGCTGGGCCCGCCATCCGCCGCTAAGAAGAGCTCGTCGAGGGACCGCACCACGCTTCGCTCGGAGAGAGACGCCTCCCTTGGGGGCACGGAGCTCGCGTCGGGGGAAGGGGAGCCTGCCGGGGTCGAGGAACGAAATGCTCCCCTGCTCAGCCGTGCCGGGGGGTGCTTGCCTGGTGGGGAAGGACTCCTGGGCGTGGGCCTCTTCAGGAAAGTTTTGCCGGGCAAAGGAGACCTCGGGTGGGAAGAAGGTGGGGTTGGCGGGGACCGGATCCACTTCTTAAGAAAGCATGGGGGAGGGAAAGGGTGAGGTCACTGTGGCTCCGAGCACCCCCAAACAATCACCACCACCACCACCTCCTCCTGCAGCTGACGCTGTCCTTTGCAGAGGCCAAGCTGACCTCTGGTCTTCTTGCCGCCAGCCCCAATCTGAGCAGGAGCAGGATCTGCTCCTCAGGCAGGCTTCATCTGAGTTGGGATCTGGAGACGCCAACAGCTGAGGGACCAGTGCCTCGCAGGCCGGAGCAGAGGGCCAAGCAGCAAGTTGCTGAGCTCCCCCCCCCCTGCCTTTTCTATGAACGCTTTTTCAGACAGAAGCGCTGTTGGGGAAATGTTGGGGTTCAAAGCCCAATACGCTGTGGGCCCAGCCTGGCCGGCCAATAAAACCCAAACTGTCATCGTCAGTAAAATAGGACCTTCTTTTCCGCAGCAGCGCTTCCCCCAAATTACCTTCCTGCCCAGCAGGTCATCCTGCTCCCCCAATTCCTTGGGAGGGGCCGGCCTGCCTCTCTCTGTGCCACCCTCGCTGCTGCCTCGGATGGGGGCCGCGGTCTCCTTCAGCCCCGTGGCTTTTCCCAGGCTCCCTCGTCCTCCCGGCCTCCGCTCGGGGCTGCGGCTGAAGTCGCTCAGGGAAATCTCCTCGTCCGTTGTGGGCGCCCGGCCGACGTCCTGCCTGGCCTTCCGGCTGCGGATCTTGCTCTCGATCTGCGCCAGCTTCCTAAGGACGGCGCTTGACCTCTCCCCTCTGGAAGCAGCGGCAAACCCCGTCCTTGTGGCAGGACTGGGCCTTGCCTGCTGGGTGTCTGGGGCCACCTCCTGGGGTTTCTGCTTGACAAACCGGCGGTGGGGTCCAGTCTGCGGCGGTGTTGGGGTCTCTGCCAAGCTTGCCCCCTCCAGCTCCCTCCTTCCCAGGTCGGAGAGGTCGCTCAGGTCACTGGCCATGTGGACAGCAGACAGGCCAGGGCTTCTGCTGGGCTCCAAGGCTGCCAATCTGTTTCTGGGAGCCCCATCCAGCTCCTCCTGAGGGAGAAGGACAGAGGGTTAAGAGGTGTCATATTAGGAAGACGGTTGGGGGGACGACAGGAGGAGAGCCAGGGTGGCATACTGGTTAGTGTCAAACTAGGACCTGTAGGAATAGGGTTTCAAATTCCCACCTGGCCATGATGATCACTGGGTGACCTTTGGGGCCAGACACCAACTCTCAGCCTAATCAAGCTCTTTTCTCCTGTTTAGGCTGGGTTATAATTGCAATAAATAAAAAGTGAGTAACAGGGTGCACCTGGGTAGGGTTGCCACCTGTCCTGTATAATACAAGACTGTCCCATATTTCATCCTGTTTTGATATAGTTTGGCCCTGTATTTCATGTCTTCTCTCTCTCTCTCTGCCAAGTTAGGGATCCTCTGTAAATGCATGTGTTTGAATGGGTGTATGAAACGTCATTTATTTAAGCTCTAGGTAGCCAAGCACAGACAGATTTACAAATTCATGTGTGTATGTTTACATGTGTTACAAATTCCAGAGAGGCCATCCTGCTGGGCTGCAAGAGATTGGAATGGATTGCTTTGAAGTCGCTTGAGCATCAGATGAGAAAAAAAATCGCCCCGCCCCACCCTGTCCTGTATTTTGCCAGAACAAAGGTGACAACCCTACCAGGGTGTGTCTTTATCATCACTACTGATCTCTACTCCTTTCTCTGAGGCTTCCTGAAGCGACTTGCAATAAAAAACACGCGCAAAACAATTACGCATATAGAGTTTTTGAAACAACTGCATGTGCAATTCCGTGCTTTAACTACGGCCGCGCTTTCAAAGCCAAGGCAGCACCAAGCATGTAAACGCATCTCCTCCAGGCGCCTTGGGAGAGGACAGTCTCCTGCACATCCCTAAAAGCTGCATTTGCAAAAAAACGAGGTTTATGATTTAAAATGTTTGATTATGTTTTTATATATGTTGGAAGCTGCCCAGAGTGGCTGGAGGAACCCAGTCACATGGGCGGGCTACTAATAATAATTGTTGCTGTATATCAGGGGTGGCCAACTCCCAAGAGAGTGTGATCTACTTTCAGAATTAAAATCTGGCAGTGATCTACCCCTGTTTTGGGGGGTTCAGCTCAAAGTTGTTGAGCTTTTTTGGGATGAGGAATGCCCCATTTTTAAGGGGTTTGGCTCAAAGTTGTTGAGCTTTTTTAGAGAGGAGAGGCAGGTAACCTTTTTTGGGGGGCTGCCCCAATACTTTTCTTACAGGGGACAACAGAAACTTAAACTTTTAGAGATTTCTTTGGAGAGGGTTGCACAAAAGCACTCCCAAATCTGTACGCCGCACGCTCCTTTACCCACTCCTTTTACCTACCTATCAAGATTTCTTAAAAATACATGCCTTTGTCCATTGTTAGTGTGACACCCGCGTCACCAACTGTTTGATATCAGGCGAGTGCTGTGTCAGGGTCGGTAGAGTGGACATCTCCTCGTCAGGTCGGTAGAGTGGACATCTCCTCGTCATTCTGAGGCCCTGCCCGTGAGGTTTACATTCACACCACCACCATCACCATTTGGGTCTTGCTGTGAACTTACTGCCGAGCGGGAACAGAAATGCACTCTGCACATGCTCAGAGGCGCCCCGGTTTCTCTTCTTGACTCCCAACGGAGAAGCAGCCAACAGACGGGGACCCAGCCAACGTCTAAGAATATCCCCCCGTCGCCCCGCCGATCCCAGAAGGTTTTGCTGTGGGGGTTGTTGGCGGTTGGGAGGAAGAGGCACTCTGCACTTGGCTCAGAGGTGCCGGAGCCTCGGTTTCTGTCACCTCCCGTGGCCCACAGAAGCAGCGTTCTACTTACAGACTTTTCGGGGTGCAAACAGCACCCCGGAATGGATTGCGTCCGTAAGTAGAGGTACCACTGTATTTAAAATATTTATGCACCTGCCCTTACATTCAAAATTCCCAAGACAGTTTATAAGAACTAATACAAATTACTTTAAAAACAGTAATAGGCAGTACTGAAAACGATCTATGTGCAGGGGGTTAGGCAGAGGTTAATAAAGCCTGGGGAGATAAAAAGGTCTTTAGAAGGAAAAGGATGAATGAGTAAAAGCTTATTTATTTGGCACAGAGAGCATTGCCATACTCAACTGTGAAATAAGCAGTGATGCTCCTTCCCTGCCTGCTCCACAGAGCTGTGAGTGCCATGCAGCCTGCCCTGTGCCCACTAGGCCAACCTGTTGCAGCGATGGACTCTGTTTTGTTAGCAGTGAAGTTTCATCCTGCCAGTCTGGTGGGCCTCTGTAGTGTGGTCTAGTGGTTAGAGGATCAAGATGAGCAGTGTTCAAAGCCACTCATAGACCCAGTCTCTTAGCCTAACCCAGGGGTCAGCAAACCTTTTCAGCAGCAAACTGTCCCTCAGACCTTGTGGGGGGCCAGACTATATTTTGAAAATAAAAAAAATCAACTAATTCCTATGCCCCACAAATAACCCAGAGATGCATTTTAAATAAAAGCACACATTCTACTCATGTAAAAACACCAGGCAGGCCCCCTAAATAACAGAGATGCATTTTAAGGACACATTCTAATCATGTAAAAACACGCTGATTCCCGGACCGTCTGTGGGCCAGATTTAAAGGCGATTGGGCCAGATCCAGCCCTGGGCCTTAGTTTGCCTACCCATGGCCTAACCTCTTCTATAGGCCAGTTGCACAGATAATGGGGGAAAGAGAAATGTATGGGGAAAGATGAGATAGAAACCTAACAAATTACTAAATGCATAGGATGGGAAGGGTGAACTCTCATCCTTGGCCTCAGGCAGCAAAATGTCCTTCACTAGCCCTCAGGGGAACAGCTCAGCTGGTAGAGTAGGAGACTTTCAATCTCAGGCTTGTGGGTTTGAGCCCCATGCTGGATAAAAGATTTCTTCGTTGCAGGGGGGTACTTGGACCAACTCTACAATTCCATGAAATGCACAAGCCCCATTGATTGTCACCACCACCCCAGTTTTCACCAAAGAAAGCTTCCTTACTGCTTTCAGAAAGCAGTAGCCAAGGGAAGTGTCATTGACTGGGTCCCCTCTCTGGGTCTCTGCCTGGGGGCCAAGGGGAAGGGAAAAGGGAATGAAGGGGCAGCAGACGACAGGCTGAAGACAATAAAAGGCGAGAAAGCGACGAAGGAATGAGGGGAGGGGAGAAAAGAAAAGAAAAGTTGAGTGAGGAAAATGGCAATGGCACAAGAAAGGAGGTAAAGTATGAAGGGTGGAGTGGAGAAGGCTGAAGGAAATATATCTGGGGCTGGGGTGGAAGAAATGGAAAGGACGCAAAGAGGAGCAGGAAAGGAGGAAGGGAAAGGGACAGAAAGCGAACGAGAATCAGGAGGAGGCTGAAGGAGACTGGCAGCGCAAAAGGAAGGGAATATGAGGAGCGAGGGGAGAGAAAAAGGTTGAGAAGGGGAAGGGGCGAAGGCACGCAGGCAGGCAGCGAGAGAGAGAGAGAGAGAGAGAGGATGGAAATTGGAGGAAAACGTCAAGAGAAACCTCACCAAATCGCTAACTAGGGGGATGGGTTTCCTTTTGCGAATATCAGGCATGCTATCAATTATGATGAGCCCGCCGCCCGGTCTGGAAGAAAAGACAGAAACGGTCAGCACAGGAGGAGAGGAGGAAGGGAGGAGGGGAGGGAGGGAGGTGCGAGAGGGAAGAGCGAAGCTGCTGTGAGCGCGCGACAGGCGCTCCTCCTTCGTCTCCGGGACAGGAGCTGCCTTGGGCAAGGGGAGGAACTCGGGCGGTGGGGACAGCAGCCTCCTCCTCCACTGCCTCCGCTTCTTCTCTGCTCCTCTCCTCCCACCCCGCTTCTTCCTCACTATGACGCCGATCATGTTTGCTTCTGGGGGGGGGGGAGGCTGCTGCTGGCTTTGTGGCTGGCTTTAAAGCAGCAAAGGGTCTTTGCCGGCAAGAGAGAGGCGGGACCATCCTGCGTAACACACAAACACACACAGAGTGTCCCGCTCCGTTTCGGGAGAGGAAGGCGCTCTCCCTGTAATTGCCCATTGTTTTTGAGAATTTGGGAGTGGGAGAAAGATAAGAGTTGGATAGCTTTTTATAGGGGGAGAGCTTTATTCCCCTTTTAGGCTGCCGATCACTAAGGAACCCAAGATCTACCCGCGATCGACCAGGAACTTCCTCGCCATCGACAGGTAGATCGCGATCGACCTGTTGGCCGCTCCTGTCATAGATTATATATTATTGTTGCTATATATATATATGTGTGTGTGTGTGTGTATAATGTATTATTATACGTGTGTGTGTATGTATGTATTGCTGCTCTCCGTGCGGGGCGCAGTGTAGCGACGCCTACCGGTGGGGGCGCTCTTCACATGCTCAGGGACACCCTCCACCCTCGGAAACCCCTTTGGATGGTGCGCGTGACGTCACGCAGCCGGCCCCTTTGACGTCGCAGCAGCGACCTATGACGTCACCGGGCCAGCATCTTCATTTTAAGAAAAACAAAAACGCTTTCTCCCCCCGCTTTACCCTCCCAGTGACGCGCCTCCCCGTCAGCTGGGCCTGAGCCCGGGCGAGCGCCGCGCTCCTGCCCTCCGCTCTTCTCATCGCCATGGCCGCCGCCACTGCCGCCGGATGACCCTTTCCCCGTCTCCAGCAGCCCGTCGCCTAGCAACCGCCCCGACATGGCAATATCCTCCAGCGGGATTGGCCCGGAGTCGCCGCTCGGAGCCTCTCTCTCTCATTGGCGAGACGCGGCAGCCAATCAGCGAGCTCGAGGGCGGCGGCGCGGCGAGGCGCGAGCGGGGAGGAGGGAGAGGGAAAGCACCAATCGGAGCGTAGAGGGATTGGACGCGGACCAATGGGGCGCGAGGCGGGAAAACAGGCAGCCAATAGGGAGCGTCCGTCGGCTGGGCGGCCGTCGGCTACGGCAGCGGCTCCCCTCAGTGGCAGTTGCGCCTCCGCCTCGCCATGGGCCGCTTCGCCCGGCTGCTTCTGGCTGCCCTGGCCGTGGTCGTGGCCCTGCCCGCCCGAGGCACCGTCTACTTCCAGGAGCAGTTCCTGGACGGAGGTGGAGGAGGCAGGGGCGGGGCTTCCTCACTTGACACGCGTCTGGGGTCCCATTCATACGTGCACTTGCGAGTCCAACCCCTTCCGCCCTTTCCCCCAGGCTCTGCTTGGAGGAAGGAGGGAGGGAGGAAGCCTGGCGCGGCGAGGGCGGTGTTCTCCCCCTTGACACGCGTCTGCGGCCCCGTTCACACGTGCATTCGCGAGTCCAGCCTCTTCCCCGCCTTTCCCCCAGGGCCCCCCTAGGGTCGTCCACTCCGACCCCCCCTCCCGCAGTGGAAGAATCCTTTTGCCCATCGTGGGTCTCGAACCCGCAACCCTGAGATTAAGAGTACCATGCTCCGCCAGCTGAGCTACCGAGAAGCGTTATTACTTGTGGAAAGAGCTTTCGAAAGCGCGAGGCACTGCACAAAAATGAAAGGGGCCTTAAAATATTGGAGATTAGAAAAGATGGGGAGGGCAATAAAAAATTGTGCTTCTTTAAAATCTACCAAAATTAGAAAACAGCCACGCCAGTTATTTAATTAACTTGTCACTTTTATGCCCTGCTCCTTTCCTCCAAGGGAGCGGAGGGTGGCCTGCCTGGTTCTCCTTGCATCCCCCCATTTTACCTTCACAACACCCCTTTGAGGTAGGCTGAGAGTCGGAGACTGGCCCCGAACATCACCCAGTCAGCTTCATGGCCGACTGGGGATTTGAGCCCAGGTTCTCCAGGTCCTTGCCGAAACCCAGAGGTTCCCACACTTTTCATGTTGGCGACACACTTCTTAGACGCGCATCGTTTCGCGACACACGGATTCAGTAGTTCGCTCTCCCAAAAATAGCAAAAACGCAATACGACATCACTTGAGAAACTTCCCTGATCAATGCCTTCAGATGTCTTTTAACATCACATTGTTGTTGATCTGTTTGACATCTGACAGGGCGGATGCAACAACCAGAAAGGCGCTCTGCCTGGCTCCCCTTGTAATTATTATTATTATTATTATTATTATTATTATTATTAATTACTTATATCCTGCCCACCTCGCTGGGTTTCCCTAGGCCAGGCATAGGCAACCTTCGGCTCTCCAGATGTTTTGGCCTACAACTCCCATGATCCCTAGCTAACAGGACCAGCGGTCAGGGATGATGGGAATTGTATTCCAAAACATCTGGAGAGCCGAAGGTTGCCTATGCCTGCCCTAGGCCCTCGGGGCAGCTCCCAGCATAATACTATTAATAATAATAACACCAGAGTGTTGTGCGATCGATACACAAATACAGACACACAGGTACGCCATTCGTTCAAGTGCATTGTATGAGCGTCTGGGTGTGTTTCGCTTGCCGGCTTCCTGACGTGTGTCGCTGAACAATTCGCCTTTCGGGGTGGGGTGGGGGGTTGCGTTTTTTCCCAAGGGTTTTAAGGCTTTGCTTGCGTTTCCACCTGTCGTGACCAAGTGTCCCCCTCTCTGTCAACAGCAAAATGGAAAGAGAGGTGGGTGCTCTCTCAGCACAAATCCAACTACGGGAAGTTCCGGGTGACGGCCGGGAGCTTTTACGGAGATCGCGAAACGGACAAAGGTTCGGGGACGTCCTCCAGCGATGCGTTAGCAACACGACATCGGCTTTGACTGTCCCTGCTGTTAAGCCTTTTAACGCCGAGGGCCACGTTAGCTTCTAAGCCATTTTTCAGGGGCCACATTCCCGTGTGGGGCTGGACCAGAGGCAAACATGGGGTGGGGTTGTTACTGTTAGTTTTATTGTTTTTAAGTAGGTTTCTACATACGCCAGGCCTAGGCAAACTTGGCCCTCCAGATGTTTTGGGACTACAACTCCCATGATGCCTAGCTAACAGGACCAGTGGTCAGGGGTGATGGGAATTGTAGTCCCAAAGCATCTGGAGGGCCGGGTTTGCCTAGGCCTGACATACGCTGAGACACTTCTCTTTATTCTGCGTCCAGGCAAAGGAGAGGCATTTTCAGAGTCCCAACGACCCATTCCCAGCCAGACAAAACTGAACACGCATGAATTTGTTTCAAAAATGCCGCTTCAAATCATAGAAAACTGTGTTCTCCATTTTCATGATAGTCCCCACAAAATCAGAGCTGTGCTCATTATTGGGAAGAGGGAAGAAAGTACGGTGGAATCTCGGTTTTCGAACGTAATCCGTTCCGGAAAGTCCGTTCGACACCTGAAACTTTCGAAAACAAAGGATCAAAGGGCTGGCTGCAAAATCAACAGGGGTGTGTGTGTGTGTGTGTGTGTGTGAAAAATGCGCCTTTGAAATCCGTTCGACTTCCAAGGTGCGTTCGAAAATGGAAGCATTCGTTTCCAGGTTTCCGGCGTTCGGCTTCCAAAACATTCGGCAGCTGAGACGTTGGAAAACCAAGGTTTCGACTTTACTGGTAAGGCTTCGCATTTGATCGCCTGCGGGTCTGAGACGTTGCCTTGTGCCTTGCAGGTCTGCAGACGACGGAAAACGTCAGGTTTTATGCCATTTCGTCACGATTTAAGCCCTTCAGCAACAGAGGGAAGCCTTTGGTCATTCAGTACACCGTGAAGCACGAGCAGAAGATTGACTGCGGTGGCGGATATGTGAAAATCTTCCCCTCCGACCTGGATCAGAAGAACATGAGCGGAGAATCCCTGTATTATGTCATGTTCGGTGAGATGGCTGGGGTGTTTTAAAAAAACAACGAGCCAGATAAAAATGGCACCGGGTGTCAATTTGGTCTCAAGTCTGTCCCAGATTTCAGCCCCCAAAACATATATTCAAAAACCTCTCCAGAGCCCCTTCGCATTCTGTGATTTCATTAGGGATCCCCCTCTCCCCAAAGCTCCTGTAACCTGCTGTGTTTTGGCGTGGGTGCTAGGAACGGATAGGAAACCGTTCCTTAAAATACCCAGTGTCTTATCAGATATGTGTTTCGGGAGGGGAGCCAATCTCAAAGCTTAAAAGTAGCGCCCGAGAGGCAAAACCCGACTCTTTTCTCTTTCAGGGCCTGACATCTGCGGCTCCGACATAAAGAAGGTCCACGTCATTTTAAACCACAAGAACAAACTCTATCCCATTAAGAGGCAAATCCGCTGCAAAGTAAGTGCAGGAAACGTCTTTCAATTCCGTTTTTGTAATGTCCTTCTCGGCAGTCAGTTGGGGAGCGGCTTGTGGAGAACAGGGACATGTCCTTGGAAGGGTGCTGAGGAGCCCTGAGAGGAAGGCCGCATCATGGCACCTACCTTCCGCTGCCCCTCACGTCTCCCTGCCTTTAACCTTGTTGGGTCCAAACAGTTCATTAATAATAAGAGTGATAATACAGTGGCACCTTGGTTCTCAAACTTAATCCATTCCGGAAGTCCGTTCCAAAACCGTGTTTCTCTTCCCCTATCGTTTGGGTTTAGGTGGACGGATTCACTCACCTGTACACGCTGGTTCTAAGACCCGACCGCACGTACGAAGTGAAAATCGACAATAAGAAGGTAGCGTCCGGCGACTTGGAAGACGACTGGGATTTCTTGCCCCCCCGGAAGATAAACGACCCAACGGTGAGGAAGCCGGAGAACTGGGACGACGTCGCCGAAATCGACGACCCGGAGGACGCCAAGCCGGAGGTGATTATTATCATCGCCTTGCTCCGGTGTGGGCGAGCCGTGCCCTAGGGTTGGCTATAAGGCCTCGGGTGCAGGAAGCCCAGAAAGCCAGGGCATCGCCCCCCCCAACAGCCAGAACAGGTGTGTCTGTACAGCCTCTGATCCCCCTTTGGGCTGAAGGAGGAACTGGGCCTCTCCATCCTCCCCTTTGTCGCCTGCTAGCATTTCAGTGACCTTAATGAACAGATGAGCCACTTCCCTTGTGACTTTCCCTGAGACCTGGGCAGTGTTTGCTCAATTGGCTTGCTTTCTCTCTCCGCCCCCGCCACCCTCTTTCTCCCTCTGCAAAAGGACTGGGACGTCCCCGAGTACATTGTAGACAACAGCGCTGAGAAACCCAAGGACTGGGATGCCGTGGCACAGGGCCCCTGGGAGCCCCCCCAGCTCAAGAATCCACTTTACCGGGTAGGGTAGCTCCTTTTCCAGTCACCGGGGGGGGGGGAGCTTTGGAGATGAAGCTGGGTGGCTCTTTGGGTTTGTCAAACTGTTGGTTTAGCTTTTAAACTCGCTTTCTGCGTAACTGCCTTCCGTTCGTAAATCGCGATTGTTTACCGCCACGCCGCAAGTCACTTTGAGATGCCTCATAAGTGAAATAAATTGAGAGAAGAAATGGCTAACTTGGGCCATGAGCGCTGAGGCCCTGTAATTAATTAATTAATTAATTAATTAATAAACAAACAAACAAACAAATAAATTATACCCTGCCCATCTGGCTGGGTTTCTCCAGCCACTCTGGGCGGCTCCCAACAGAATATTAAAAACACGATAAAACATCAAACATTAAAAACTTCCCTAAACAGGGCTGCCTTCAGATGTCTTCTAAAAGTCAGATTGTTTATTTCCTTGACATCTGATGGGAGGGCGGGCGCCACCACCGAGAAGGCCCTCTGCCTGGTTCCCTGTAACCTTGCTTCTCGCAGGGAGGGAACCGCCAGAAGGCCCTTGGAGCTGGACCCCGGTGTCCGGGCTGGACGATGGGGTTCTCTAACATCCTGTGGCTTCTTCCAGGGGGAGTGGCAGCCCCGGAAGATCCCCAACCCCAGGTTCAAAGGCATCTGGCCTCACCCGCAAATCGCTAATCCAGAGTACCTGCCAGACACCACCATTTCCATCTACGAGAACATCAGTGTCATCGGGCTGGACCTGTGGCAGGTCAGTGGGGTTCCCTGTTTTCTCTTCCCTCCAGCTTCTGTTCAGCCTTCTTTGCCCCAGAGGTCATCTGCAGTGGGCTCTGTGTCCCGGAAGGGCCGGAGAGCCAAGATGAGGGCAGGGCAGGCCGCCAGGGCGAACGCCCCACCATTCCCCAACCCCACAATCGAACGTGTTGTTGTTGTTTTTCCTGGTGGCCGTTGACAAGCCCCTTTCGAAACGGGGCCTGAGCGCCCCAAATAAATGGGAACCTTTGGCTGGGAGCAAGGTGTGCCCGCCTGCCCACGGAGAGGAGCCAGCGGCAGCGCCTAACAGGAGACGCTCTCTTGCAGGTGCGATCGGGAACCATTTTCGACAACTTCTTGATCACGGATGACGAAGGATACGCGGAAGAATTTGGGGACGAGACCTGGGGAGAAACAAAGGTAGCAGAGGGGGAAAGGGTGCAGCTTCCTCTCCTGGGTTTATTTATATCTATCTCTGGGTATCGCCCGCTCTCTGAGACGGGGGTCGCTGGTCCTGGGGTGGCTGCCATTTGCCCCAGCCTCTCTAGTCCCTGACTGGGGGCTTCTCTGCCTCCTGAAATGAGGCTCTTTCCAGCTCAATGAAGGCTAGAGGGCCGTGTTTGGAGGGCTTGGGCCGGCCGGTTCCCCCAGGTGCCCAGTTTCCTCCAGGTGAGGTGGGCCCGGTAGACAGCGGAGAGGATTCTCCCTTGGGTTTTATTTTTATAATCCCTTGTGGGAACAACAAAATTACTCGGTTGCTCTATCCACTCAGATAAGGCACCCCACATAAATTTAAAATAACTACAAAACGCTAATCAAAACAGTACAATACAATACAAGTAAAATGAGATGACTTCAAAGTCCAGACTTTCCATTTAAGGCCGAAATTGCTCTAGACAATTCTGCAATCCCCTTTCAGGACCCCGAGCAGAGAATGAATAAGCAGCAGATCGAGGAAGAGAAGCAGCGGGTGCGAAGGGAAGCCGAGGAGGAGGCCAGAAAGAAGGAGAAGAAAAAGAAGAAGAAGAAGAAGAAGAGGAAGGAGAAAAAGAAGAGGAAAACCACCCCAGAGTCGAGGATTGTGGCACAGAAGGAGGAGCTCTGAATCTCCTTCTCACACCTGGACTGTGAAATTTGGGGCTGGGGGGGGGAGGGAGGGAAGGGGCAAGGAAGGGTGGCATTTATTTTTACGCTGTCCAAATGTTCCTGGAAAAGCCTTATTTCTGCCGCGTCAGGCTGAGCGAAGAGAGGGGTGCAGAGGGAGAGAAAGGGAGGCCATTTCAGTGAACTTAGCTCTGGAAAAGTCCAATAAACAGGCAAAGTTCCCCTGCCCCGTTCAAATGTTCTTTGGTTTCTTGGGCGAAAAGGGTGTGTATTTGGGGAGGGGGGGCGCGCACTAACACAAACCAGGGAGCTTCTCCCTCCTGTCTCCCTTCCAGCGGCCCCCTCCTCTCTCCCACTCCCCACCCGACTCCCGCCTGCCATGTGGCCCAAGGAAACTAGTTTTCTTTTGAGGGGGTGGAATACCACTCCTGCCTTCACATTTCTAGGGGAAAGGCGCCCTTTATCTTTACACCAACCTGGACTGATGGCAGCTGCGCCCCAAAATATTTTTTTTTGGGGGGGGGAAGTTCCTGCTCAGCAGAGGTCAGCAACCTTTTTCAGCCGTGGGCCGGTCCACTGTCCCACAGACCATGTGACGGGCCGGACTATATTTTGGAAAAAATAAATAAATGAACGAATTCCTATGCCCCACAAATAACCCAGAGATGCGTTTTCAATAAAAGCACTAAAATTTTAAATTCTTACAACACTACTCATGTAAAAACACGCTGATTCCTGGGCCAGATTGAGAAGGCGAATGGGCCGCATCCGGCCCCCAGGCCTTAGGTTGCCTACCCATGCCTTACAGCTTGCTAGTAGAATTGCAGAATCCTAGATTTGGAAGTGGGACCCCAAGGGTCATCCAGCCCAACCCCCTACAAGGCAGGAATCTTATTGCCCAACGTGGGGCTCGAATCCATGACATGGGCATAGCCAGGGATTCTTTTTTCTTTTTTTGGTAGGCAGGCTTTTTTGGAGGGGAGAACCTCAGATTTGTATGGATTTTGATTGAGTAGGGGAGACAGCTGTCCCCCTGCCCCCCCCTTGGCCATGCCTATGACCGACGACCCTGAGATTGAGAGTCTCGTGCTCTACCGACTGAGCTATCCCAGACCCTCTGAGTATCCCTATTTTCCAATCCCAGATTTAGAGAAGCTGTCTTGGTTTCTGATTTGATCCCGGTTCGGAATGTCCTGCTTTTCCTTGGGACGTTGCTATTTTCACAGGAGAAACGTTGGAGGGGCTGGAATAGGACGTCCCTAGTTTCATCAGAGAAACATTGGAGGGGATGGAATAGGACGTCCCTATTTCCAGGGGAGAAACATTGGAGGGGATGGAATAGGACGTCCCTATTTCCAGGGGAGAAACATTGGAGGGGATGGAATAGGACGTCCCTATTTCCAGGGGAGAAACATTGGAGGGGATGGAATAGGACGTCCCTATTTCCAGGGGAGAAACATTGGAGGGGATGGAATAGGACGTCCCTATTTCCAGGGGAGAAACATTGGAGGGGATGGAATAGGACGTCCCTATTTCCAGGGGAGAAACATTGGAGGGGATGGAATAGGATGTCCCTATTTTCAGGATAGAAACGTTGGAGAGCATGCCACCCCCTACCTCTGAGCATGTGCAAAGAGCGCCTCGTGTCGCGGCTGCGGCGTCCCCGCTTCCCATCCTGGCCGGCAGGTGTCGCTGCTCCGCCTCTCCCCGGCCCCGCCCCTCTTGACCCCGCCCCCTCCTGGCTCCGCCCTCGGAGGAGGAAGATGGCGGCGCTCGGTCCCCTCGGCGGAGGAAGCGGCAGCGGCGGAGCGCAGGTACCCGGCGGCCTGAGGGGGGGGGGCGAGGAGGAGCCCTTGTTTTTTGGGGTGGGGGGGCGATGGCATGGAGACCCCTCTCCAGCGGAGGGGAGGGGGCAGCAGCTGGGGGGGCGCACCCCACCCCACCCCAAATTGCGGGGAGGGGGGGCTGAGCCAGGCAGGGGGACCCCCACCCCACCCCCAAACCTAGACCGCCTCATTTCCTCCCCCCCATCAATGATATGCATTGGAGGGTTTCCTAGGAGGGAGGAGGGGCGCCCCTCCCCCCACCTCTCCCCCCCACCAGAGGGGCTGAAAGGGCTGAGCCCCCCCCAACCTCTAAATGGGCCCCCCTCCCACATCCCAAGTGCCTGGGGAGCGGGGGGGGGCTTCAAAGCTTTCCCCCTTCCTCCCACCCCACCCCCACCCCACCAGAGGGGCTGAAAGGGAGCCCCCCCTCACCCGCACCCCCACCCCACTGGCCCCTTCCTCCCATGTCTTGGGGTGGGGTGGGGTGGGGGGTCTGGAAGGCCCCCAGGGCCAAGCAGGCAGGTCCAAGGCCCCCCCCAACCCCATCTTGCACCCCCCCTCCCTCAAGCACATCAGGGGGTGACTCAGGCCGGCCTACCTCGCAGGGCTGTCCCCAGGGAGGGAGAGCAAGGGGTGGGTGGGCTTCCAGCCCCTTGGTTTGGGGGGGGGTCACCCTCAGCCAGCCCGGATTTGCCTGCCCGTCCATCTGGCGGCGTGGGGTGGTTGTGGTGGTGGGGGTCACCCGCCAGATGGGCTCCTTCTGCCGCAGGGGGTGGGGGGCGGGGTGGGTGTATTGGCAGGGTGCCCCCCCACCCCTGCAGAAGCCCCCCCCACTCCGCCGACCAAGAAGTTCCTGGGCCTGGAACCGGCTGTTTGCCTGTGTGAGAGAGAGAGATGGTTTGTCAGGTCAGAGCCGAAGGATGGAGACAGGGCACCCCCCCCCCCACAAAGAGGGCCTGGTCCAGGAGAGGCCCCCAGGCAGGGCGTTTTTGAGGAAAACGTATAATAATAATAATAATAATAATAATAATAATAATAATAATAATAGATTAATTGGACCCCCCAAAATTGTAATTGGACCCCCCCTGAGAAAAAGGGCTGGAAAGGAAGCAGACCTTTGGATGGGGGGAGACCTCAAGCCATGCACCTGGCCCTGTGCCCCCCCAAGCCAGTAATAATACTGTAATAATAATAATAATAATAATAATAATAATAATAATAATAATAGTACCCCACTCATCTGACTGATTTGCTCCACAGCAGTTGAACCAGCCAGAAGCAGGAGAGGGTGGGGGCATGCACAGACCCTAAAGCCCCTCCTCCTGAACCCTGGGAATTGTAGTTCTGGGAATTGTAGCTCTGCTGGGGGGGAACTGTAGCTCCCAGTATTCTCTGAGGGCGGGGTATTTTAAAAGCTGAGAGTGCTGCGTTGTGGGGGGGGTCGGACTCAATGGCCATCGGGGGTGGATGGGGGGTCCCGGTTCCACGGCACGACCACGTGCGACGCGAGGCCCGCTGGCGCAGGGAAGCAGAGCGCCTCTGAGCGGGTGCAGAGGCCCATCTCTCCCTGGGCGACAGTGGGGCTTGAGTCTCCCGGACCCCCATGCGGAAGGGGGTCCTGTTCTCCGGGTAGCCGCAGGGACACGAGGGGCGGAGGGGGCTCTAAGAAGGCGCCAAGGAGCCCCCGGAGGATGTCGGGCGAGCTCTGTGCCGCCCGCACAGGCCGGCAGCAACTCTCAGGAGCCTTTTGCCTGGAGATGCTGTTGAGGACTGAGCCAGGAGCTTTTAAAAAATAAACCAGGGTTCTAGTCCTCAAGATTCTGCATTCGGCAGGCACCCTTATTTCCCAGCATGACCCGGCGACGCCGTTGCAGGATTGAACCCGGAGCCTTCTGCAGGGCAAGCGAGGCGCCCTGCCCCCAAGCTGCCTGCCCCGCCTGCCGGATGCGTTGTGTCACCAGTGGGGTGGGGTGGGGGGGTTGCGAAATCTCTCGTGTCGCAGCTCCCCAAAGGGCCGGGTGCCGGGTTCACGAAGGCTAGAGGAACTTCCTCGGTCTCTCTCCGCTGAACCCAGTACCCGCTTGCTGGTCTCAGGGCTGTGGGTTCGAGCCCTGCGTCAGGAAGAAGGTCCCTGCGTCGTAGGGGGTTAGACTAGATTACTCTTGGGGTCCCTCGCGGCACTGTGGTTCTGTGACTCCCCTGGGATGTGACTCGAAGGGATCCGTCTCCCATGCAATCTGTAGGGGGGAAGGGGAGCGGATCCCTGTTGGCCGAGCAACGGAATGGGCTCAGGGATATCCCTCGAGGGATGTTGGACCTGAGTTCCAGACCACCCACCCACCCTCCCCTGTAGCTTCTAGGGAAGTTCTTAATTCTTGACATTTGGTACATCTTACATTGCTGTAGCGCCCAGCCAGATGGGCAGGGTACAATTATTATTATTATTATTATTATTATTATTATTATTATTATTATTATTATTTTAACGGGTTCTGGAGTGTGGCAGGTCTGTTTGGCTAGAGAGCGACGCTTCGGGCGTTTGTGTGTGGCCTGAGTTCAGGGAGGAGAGAAACCGGCCGCTTCCTTCGCGACAATTGCATGTGTTTCCTTTGCCCAGCCTACTGGCCATGTTGCATGCTTGCATTTCCGTTATTTTGACGTCCCGAATTCTCGCCGGAAGCCGAAGGGAAAGTAGCATAGGATTCAATCCGTCCGTCGGGCAGCGATGGCATTTTATAAAACTACATATGGTGGGTAGAGAGAGAGAGAGAGAAGGTTTTGTCGCGGGCATCCGACAAAACTCGGAAGATTCGGGGCAGGTGGAAAAAAGTGGCGCCAGGCGGGCCTGTGGAACTCCTTCCCACAGGAGGCAGGAATGACCACCAAACTAGATGACTTTAAAAGGAGATTAGTGGTGTTTGGGGTATCAGGGGAAGGTTGCCCACCTTTGGACCCCCCCACCCCGCACTCAGCTCTCACTTGCGGCTCCTCGAAGCTGCCGGCAGGCGACGGCGGCCCCGATCCCAGGAACGGCAGCCTGGCTGAAGCAGGCGAGGGGAGCCGAGGGCTCTCTAACCCCTGGTGAGTTAGGGGCTTCCCCTGCAATCCAAGACAGGCTCTGGAGCGGACTGAGAGCCAGGCAGGTGCCCGACGTCTCGTTCTGCTTTCCTTTGGCACCCGCCAACGAGGCCGGGGGGGGGGGTGTCTCACTGTCTGGGCAGCCCAGGACCCCCAGACCCACTGCCCCAGGCTGGCAACCCGGGGAGCTGCTGCAAACTGAGCGGTCAGGCTTCACCCCCAAAGGGCACTCCTGTGATGCCCGCAAGATGCCAATTCATGGAGGAAGAGAGAGCTGCCGGTCGCTATGATAATTATAATAATAATAATTATTATTTATTTGTACCCTGTCCATCTGGCTGGGTCTCCCTGGCCACTCTTCCAACAAATATTAAAACACATTAAAATATCACAGATATTCCTAAACAGGGATGTTGTTCGGCTTTCCCTTTTGCGGGCATCTTTCGGGCCGCTGCACCAAACCGGCGACCCACGGGCCTGACTCTGCAGAAAGAAGGCAAGCTCTTTTGCCTCCCTTCCGGGCTGGCCTGCGGTCCAGGCCGGCCAGACGCCGACATCCGCTTCCCAGGCCTCTCCCTCCTTGGACGCGGACCCAAGTCTCGAGAGCCCCCCGTCTGCCCAGCAAGGGGGGGGGGGTGGCGCTGATTTGTATTCCTGCAGAGCGGCAGGCCTGCTGTCGAGCGGAGAGAAAAGGCCTGCTCCGACTCCGGGTGCCCAGATGGCGCCCAGGAGCACATGCTCTTAAGACGAGGGATGTTGGGATGATGCGGGGAAGGGGTGGGGGGTGAGAAAAGGGGGGCGCGGCACTCGGCTTGCGTGTGGGGAGGGGGGGGTCTGTGCCTGCCCCCCCACCTTCGTGCTCCCAAACTCCTGGCGCCGCCGAACTGCCGCACTTGTGTCCCACAAAAACACAGCATTCGGTCCTTCGCGCAAAGGGACGTTTGCCCCTCTTTCCCATTTTAAGCAGTGTTAGAAACTCCGATATTGGGATGTGGGTGGCGCTGTGGGTTAAACCGCAGAGCCTAGGGCTTGCCGATCGGAAGGTTGGCGGTTCGAATCCCCGCACTGACGGGGTGAGCTCCCGTTGCTCGGTCCCTGCTCCTGCCCACCTAGCAGTTCGAAAGCACGTCAAAAGTGCAAGTAGATAAATAGGTACCGCTCCGGCGGGAAGGTAAACGGCATTTCCGTGTGCTGCTCTGGTTCGCCAGAAGCGGCTTAGTCATGCTGGCCACATGACCCGGAAGCTGGACGCCGGCTCCCTCGGCCAGTAAAGCGAGATGAGCGCCGCAACCCCAGAGTCATCCGCGACTGGACCGAACGGTCAGGGGTCCCTTTAGAAACTCCGATATTTACGCCAGGTGCCAAACGGCTCCTTAAACCAAGGTTGGTGTCGCCAAAGCGGAACATCTAGTTGCCGTTTGGGGGGGGGGGCAAGACGGTTCGGAAGTCTTGTTTTGCAAAAACAGCAGACCGTGATGGATTCTCGGTTAAACTTCGGAGGACAACCTTGAGCTCGGTTAAGGACTTGGAGAAGTTAAAAGTCGCTCGATCCGGGGACGGTCCACATATATCTTGGCTTATCCCGGCCTCTTTTTCTTCACGGGGGCACAGAGCATGCGTAATGTGGGAATATTCTTTGCAACCGGAAGCGGCGATTCGCTGTGCCCAGAAAAAAGGCGTTTTGGTTCCGGTTGTGCAGGAATTCATTTGCATTTCCGCCCTTCTCCATCTTCCTTCCATAGCCCTCTCCTCCTCCATGAATTCGCCTTTTAATCCCCTTTCAAACCCATCCGGGTCTGCGACCGCCCCTGTCTCCTGTGGCAGGGAGTTCCAAAGTTTCTGCTGTGTGTCCTTCCCCCCCCCCCTGATCCCGAATCTCCCAGCACCCGGCTTGCTTCAAAGCCGTCTTGGAATTCCAGCTCTGACGAGCAAGAGGGAGGAAAACCTCTCTCCACCCAGCTAGGTCACCTCGGGCCAAATCCTCGCCTCCTCGCTTTTCTCGACGGGCAGGAGATTCGGCCACGCAACTCTGGAACTCGACGTGACGAAATCACGGGGTTGTGGAGGGAGGAGGAGGAGGAGGAAGGATCAACCCGGCTTAAGTCGGCGCAGTTCAGTGGAACCTCCAGCTTCTGAAGCAGGCTATCTGCAGGTTCTGGGAGTGGGAAAGGAAACCACACCGCATTCAAAATCAGCCAAGCGCTGGGTGCCCTTGTTTAGGGAGGTTTTTAATGTTTGATTTTTTTTTTATCGTGTTTTTAATATTCTGTTGGAAGCTGCCCAGGGTCTATAGAGGAATCCTACCCGGCCGTCTTGTTTTGTAACCTGGCTGGGCGGGGAACTGGGCAAGAACGGCGCCCTGCCCAGTCTCGTGCCGCCCCCAGATTTTTAGAGGAATTCCTCTAACAGGAGGGCAGGAATCCAACTGGAGGTGGGCTGCTTGGACTGCAGAACGTCCCCGCCGGCAGCATCTCTTGAGAGAGCCGGGAGAGGCTCCCTGCTTGAAAATCTGGGGTGCAATTGCTCCCCGTCCGTGTGAGCTGGCTGGGCCTCAGAAGGATCCGGGGAGCTGGGAGCCCCACATTTTTTTTTGGGGGGGGGACTGCCAGGCAGATGCCGCTTCCCGTGAGGGAGACGCGCACCTCGAACGCTCTCCCCGACCGCCACGAAATTGCAAAGGATCCGGGTTGTGCAATTCGGCTGCGGGGAGAGTCAGCCAAGTCCTGGAGGGGAAGGAAGGAAGTTCCTGGTGGGGTTTGCCCAACTTCTCCAGCCAGTCAGATGCACCCTCTCTCCCCCCCCCCCCGGCCTCCTGCCGTTTTCATAAAACCGTAGAGTCGGAAGTGGGTCCCTCCGAAGGTCATCCAGTCCAACCCCCCGTGGGCGAGGCAGGAATCTCGGCCGCAGCTGCTCTTCAGAAGCGTCCCTGCTTTTCCTTTGGAATAAAAAGCAGCGTAGAAGTGAAATAATCCTAATAATGATAAAACTCACTTGGGTGGGGGGGAGGAGAAGGGAGAATGACTCCTGGTCGTTCCGTCGTGTCGATCGCAACCCCGATTTCAGAGCTGGACCCCGAGGGTCGCCCCATCCCTCCGCACCCCTTGCAATGCTGGAGTTTGCAGCTGTCGGGGAACGAACCTGCATACCTGTTTTACCGTATTTTTAATACTGTATTGGGAGCCAGCCAGAGTGGCTGGGGAAACCCAGTCAGATGAGCGGCATGCAAATTATATTAATAATAATAATTGTTGTTTGTTGTTATCACCGTACTCTATTGGCAATTACAGTATTTTTCCCGTGTATAAGACTAGGTTTTTCTTAACGAAAAAGTTAGGTTTAAAATTGGGGCTCGTCTTACACACGGGTAGAGCTGAGGGGTGTTTTAATTTGGAGTCCCCCAAAATAGGGGGGGGGGCGTCTTATACACGGAAAAAATACGTTAGCTTATCTATCCGAGTTTCTGTTCACATCAGATACTCCCTTTTGCTTCCAATGTGCCCCAATTTCCTTCCTCCTTTGAAAGTCGAACGTTTCCAACATGGAATTCTTCTGCTTCCCGGGGTCTCTTATTTTGGGATGGCCGAGTTACCTCCTTTTTTTGGAGTTTCTGTCCCCCCCCCCCCTTCCCTTTGGAAGCCAAGCTTTGCCCAGGGACCGATCCGCCTCGGTTCTGCAGGCGGATATTGTATTCCGAAATGGAGCATGCGGCCTTTGGGTAGGGCCAGCCTGACCTTGATCCGCCCGTCCTTGAGGCCGAGGAACCGAGGAACAGGCTCCTTCTGTTGACAATGGAGGGTGGCGGGAAGGCAGACCTCCTGCCGGCCTCCCCGAGAAAGAAGAGCTCAGCGTTTTTAAACAGCAAAAACGCAGCAAGGCAAAATGAATGAAAACCAATAAACCCGGCATTGCGGAGGCCACGTCTGAAGGAGGGGGGGGGGGGCGGGGGAGGAGGGAGAACAATCCTCACCATTTCGTCATTTGCACCCCCGCCCGTCTGGGTTTCGGATGCCGGAATCCCTGCTTCCGCCTCCAGTGGCTGGGCGTTCCACAGGCACGCCCACACGCTTCCCCGTCCCTGGGGAAATGGCAGGCGGGACCTCGGGAAGCGTTGGGGGGGGGCGACTTTCCTGTCCCCGATCCGGAGAGATCCGCAACCCTGCGCCGGCTGGAGCCGTTGGGGGGTTTTATTCCCAAATTATATCGGGGTGGGGGGGGAGAGAGAGAGAACGGCCTTTCTCTTGCCCCTATTCCCCCTTCCACAAACCCATCTCTCCGCTTTCAGGCGAGCGTCAAGGGAGGGTCCTTTCTTGGGGGGGGTCTCAATAGGGACCTGATCCGCTGAAGGGGGGGTCTCTCTGTATTTGAATTCGTGTTTCACCCTGTTTCCCCTCCCCACCCCTCTTTTCCCCTCTCCTGTCTAGCTCTCCGCCGGGACCCCCCTCTACGAGACGTATTACAAGCAGGCAAGTGCCGGGGGCTCTCCCTTCGCTTCCTTCCCCTGGGAACCCCCCCGGGAAGGAAGCAAGAATCGGGGTCGGTATCGCCAACACTGGCTGGCACCAGCACTCCTGGGGATACCGCCAGCGAGATTTGAACTGGGAACCTTCGGCTAAAAAATAAAGGAAGCCCAGCCTCGTGGTTCTGGGTAAAGCGCTGATTCAAAGAAGGAGCGGACGGGGAACATTGGCTAGCCTAGCTCAGTGTTGCCCGCACTGACCGGCAGCCACTTTTGTAGGGCTTTTGGCCGCGATTGTTGGAATTGAACCGGAGATCTACCGCACGCAGGGCAGCTGCTTTGCCACCTAGCGGCTGCCCCAGACCCCCCGACTTCCCGTATTTTCCTCTCCCCCCTCCCCACGGTTGGGTGGGGAGAACCTCGCCAAGTAGGCAGGTGGGGCCCCAGGCAACCTGGGGCCCCCGATCCGGCCCCGTCAGAAAGACCCGGGGCTGGAAGTCGAGCGGAGGAGCTCGCGTGGCACCCTAGCGGCCCCCCCCCCCAAAAAACCCTGGGGGTCGCAGTGGGCTTGCAGAGGGTGCTGTCCCTGTTTAGGGCTGGTTTCAACGTTCGATGTTTTATCGTGCCTTTAATACTGTATATTCCGGCGTATGAGACTACTTTTTTAAAAAATAAATCTTTATTGAGAATTATAACATTCATACATTAAAAACAATACCCAACAAAGCAAACATCTCACACACGCAAAACCATAATACACCAAAAAAAGAAAAAAAAAGAAAACAAATCATACATATTCATTCATTCTATCTATTAATAAGATATCAATATTCGCTACTTAAATAAATCAATCATAACCAATCAAATTGAGTCGTAAATCATAATACCTGATTGTAAACTTTACTTAAAGGCTACTTTTTAAGCCAGGAAAACCTTCTCAAAAGTCGGGGGGGTCGTCTTGTACGCCGGGTGGAGAATCTGCAGTTGAGTATATCTCAAACTCTGTATTTTAACTGGAAAAGTTGGGGGGGTCTCCTTATACACCCAGTCGTCTTATACACCGGAAAATATGGTATTCTGTTGGGCGGGGTATAAATTATTATTATTATTATTATTATTATTATTATTATTATTATTATTAATTAATAACTCAGCTCAGGTATGGCTGTTTGCTCTCGGCAGGTGGACCCAGCCTGCACGGGTCGGATCGGGGCCGGCGAGGCCGCCCTCTTCCTCAAGAAGTCTGGGCTGGCCGACGTCATTCTGGGGAAAGTAAGTTCGGCTCGGCCCGGGATCTCGGAGGGAAGGGGCTGGGGGGCCGTCCTCGGCGGGGGGTGTTGGGTGCGGAAACCCCCGGCCTCCACCCTCCTCCCCGCTTTCAGTCGCAGGGGGCCGCAAAGCCATTCCCCGCTCCGGAAACGCCGCGACCCCGTTTCGCAGAAGGGTAGAATTCCTGGAAGGGGACCCTGTGGGTCATCCAGCCCAACCCCAACCGGCAGTTTTGGCGATCTCAGCGAGTCTCTGGAATTCAAGGCTCCGTCAGCACCTTTGGGTGGGAATGCAGTAGGGCCGGACCAGTGGTTTTTATTTCCCCTCTCTGTGGTGTGTGTGTTTGTTTTTAGATCTGGGATCTGGCGGATCCGGAGGGCAAAGGCTTCCTGGACAAACAGGTACGTGCCAAAGCCCAGCCCCCAGGAGTTTAAAGATTCCTACAGCTGTTTAGGCTCGAAAAGGGACCCCAGACCCATCTAGTGCTGTTGTTTTAGTTAAATAAACTATTTATTTAGTTAAATAAAATCGGTTTTTTTTAAAAAAGAAATTCAAATTGGATCCTTTAGTTTTTTTAAAAAAAATCATCTCTATTAATTTTCCAATAAAAACAGCCAATTAACATACAATCCAATCACAATCCAACTAAAAACAATAAACGGCAGAGCATAGATTTAAATTTGTATGTTTGTAGATGTTGTATTTGATGTAATCTGAATTAATTGGAAAATAATAAAAATGGTTATTAAAAAATAAAATAAAAACAATAAACTGAATTTTTTTAAAAAAAACAACATCAAATTACAGTCCTAATTATTAATTATTATTATTTTCCGGGCTCCCCACAGTCTGGACCTCTGAAGTATATCTCCAGTTTTCGTTCCTGCTTTCTTCTGTTATTCTCGTATTTTCCACATTCCGGTCTTAAGACTGGATTCTTTTGATTTAAATTGGGTTGTTTGTTTTTTTTTAATTTAAATCGGATTTTTAAAATAAAATGCTTTTGGAGGAAAAACCTTTCTAAAGATTTTCTATTTAAGTTACATTATAGTCCAAAGGCTATTCATCAGGAAATAAGGGTTTGTTTTAAGTTTTTCATGTGTGCTAAAACTCAGTCTAAGTGTTGTTTTATTAAAAAAAAAGTTTAACAACATCAGTTCACAAACATGGATACATATGCTATGGCGTTATTGTTTTAGTTAAATAAATTGTTTAAATTGTTATAAAGGAAATGACCCTTTTCCTCCTTCCAATAAAGTACAGCAGAAAAGTTGCCCCAATATAAACAGTTAACTTATTAAACCTCGCAGTAATTTCATAATTATCTGTCTTATGTATTCCTAATAGTAGAACCAAACCAATAGTTTTTCACATAACTGCAAAAACTACTCTGGAAATTTATTATTCCAAAAACGAAAGCTCCATCTGGTTGTAAATACTAAGATTATACCAGCAATAATGAAAAATAAAAAAATAAAATAAAAATTTATTCCAGTAGCACCTTAGAGACCAACTAAGTTTGGTCTCTAAGGTGCTACTGGAAGAAATTTTATTTTATTTTTTATTTTGTTTTGACTATGGCAGACCAACATATGGCAGACCTACCTGTAACCAGCAACAATGAGTCTTTCTGTGAAAAAGTGATTTAAATCAAACCTTACCGGCTAGCGATTTGAATTGTGGTTTGATTTAAATCAAACCCACCCTTGCTGTAATTATTCATTTCGGAGATAAATCCGTTGCATTTCAACCAGGGCTTCTTCGTGGCGCTGCGGCTGGTGGCCTGTGCCCAGAACGGGCACGACGTCGCCCTCACCAACCTGACCCTGCCGCTGCCTCCGCCAAAATTCGTAAGTGCGCCGCGCGTTTTATCCGCTTGCTTTCCGAGACCTCCGGGGGGGGGGGAAGGCCCCCGAAACGGCGACCCCTTTCCCGCCGGGCCTCCCAATATTCGAGATTTGGGAGGGCGGGACGGGACGGCGTGGACGTTTAGGAGAGAGGGTCTTGACGGCGCACTGTTTCTCCTTCGTTCCAGCCCGACAGCACCAGCCCCCTGCTGATCTCCTCCTCCTCGGACGCTCACTGGGCCGTCAGGGTGAGTCTCCCCTTGGGGGGGTGTCCCCCTCGGGCGAAAGGGGGTCCTCTTCCTCCTCCTCATCCTCCCGGGGTGGCATGGCGAAAAGTAAAGGCAAAGGGACCCCTGGCCGTTCAGTCCAGTCACAGACGACTCTGGGGTTGCAGCGCTCATGTCGCTTTACTGGCCGGTGTACAGCTTCCGGGTCATGTGGCCGGCATGACCAAGCCGCTTCTGGCGAACCAGAGCAGCGCACGGAAACGCCGTTTACCTTCCCGCCGGAGTGGTACCTATTTATCTACTTGCACTTTGATGTGCTTTCGAACTGCTAGGTGGGCAGGAGCAGGGACCGAGCAACGGGAGCTCACCCCGTCATTGCGGGGATTCGAACCGCCGACCTTCCGATCGGCAAGCCCTCCTAGGCTCCGTGGTTTGACCCACAGTGCCCCCCGTGAAAAAGGGGCTCGCCTTTCCCCTGGACCCACGCCTCCCTTTATACTTCCAGATGGAGGAGAAGGCCAAATTTGATGGCATCTTCGAGAGCCTGCTGCCCATCAACGGCTTGCTCTCGGGGGACAAAGTGAAGCCGGTCCTCATGAACTCCAAGCTGCCTCTCGATATCCTGGGAAGGGTGAGCGGACATCTCTCCCCCGCCCCCCCCCTCGTATCCTCCCCAGTTTTTAGCCTGATCCGCTGTTCCCTTTTCTCCCTTTCCTCTTCTGTTCTGTGTGACATTTAAATGTATTTTTATTTTTGTTAGAAACCACCCAGAGTGGCTGGGGAGACCCAGCCGGATGGGCGGGGTACAAATAAATTATTATTATTATTATTATTATTATTATTATTATTATTATTATTTATTACAAAGGAACTCTTTCTGGGACCCCACATTTAAATTCTTCCCCGGTCTCCTTGATGGCCCTTGTAGGACCAACTTGGCCAGTTAACCCTTGTTATCATTTGATGTCTACTGAGTGGGTTCCCCCCCCCTATTTTTTCTCCTCCAACCCCAAATGACCCCTGAATTTTCGAATTTTATTGATATTGATGCTGCATCTTATGTTGTTTCATGCTATTTTTAAGTTGCATTTTTAATCAACGTCTTACAGTTGCTGTTAGCCGCCCTGAGCCCGGTTCTTAAACTGGGAAGGGCAGGGTATAAATAAAATTTATTATTATTATTATTATTATTAATTTGCCCACTTGGTTGCTCACCAGTGACGGATTTACATATCAGCTAAACGAGCTATAGATTAGGGTCAGGGGTCAGCGAACTTTTTCATTATTATTATTGTTATTATTATTATATAAAAAACAACAATATGGGGTAGGTTTTTTAGGTGTCCTGATGTCTTTCTGCTCTCTCTCTCTCTCTCTCTCTCTCTCTCTCCCTTTCCCTCTGGCTGCGAAGGTCTGGGATCTCAGCGACATCGATAAGGACGGCCACCTCGACCGAGACGAGTTTGCCGTGGTACGTTTTATCCAGCGCTTGGTTGCCGGTTCCGTCCTGGGCCGGATGAGCCCGCTCTGACAAGAGGCGGCTGCTCCTGGTTCCTAAGCGGAGCCTCCATGGGCAGGGCCAGTCTACCTTAGAACGCCGGAGGAGAAGAAGAAGAAGAGAGTCCAGCTGGCAGGCTTCTCCTTGGGTGAATCGGGTTGGCCGCTGCGAGGAGGGCAGGAGACCGGGCTGGTTGGGGCCTGACCCAGCTGCTTTTGCAGGCCTTATAAACGCTTAGATCGGGCATCTCCAACCTGCGGCCCTCCAGATGTTTTGGGACTACAACTCCCATGATCCCTACCTAGCAGGACCAGCGGTCAGGGATGATGGGAATTGTAGTCCCAAAACATCTGGAGGTTTGGGGTGCCTGGCTTATTCACGGCGGGGAACGAGGCTATCGGTGGCTGCCGGCCCAAGCTGGCCGCGTCTTAGCTCCCCCGTTGGGGCGGCTGCTCGGCCACCGCGGGGGGGGACTGGACGCCCTGCGGCGCTTCGTCGAACTGCGGAACCTTTTCCTGCAGCAGGCGGCAGCGGTCACCGCCCTAGACGGGTTCGGAAAGCGGATTAGAAAAAAAATCCACGGGAGAAGGGGAGAGGGCTGGGAGGTCCTGCTTGGGGGGCTTCTTCCCTTTGGGGCGTCCGGGGGTGGTCAGGTCCCTGGGCTATAGGTGAGCCCTTCACCCACCTGTTCCAGCAGCCAGCTCTCTGCGATGGAACCTCCAGCTGCAGAGGCAGTCTACCTCGATTGCCGGGTTCTCGTTTGCCCAAGGTTGAGGGGAAGGTGCCAGACTTTCCCAGGGCGCCTCCCCGCAGACATCTTTTCCCTCTCTGGTCCTCTTCAGGCGATGCACTTGGTCTACCGGGCGCTGGAGAAGGAGCCCGTGCCGCCCGCCTTGCCCCCGCCCCTGGTGCCGCCCTCCAAGCGGAAGAAGGCGCCCTCCCTCCCCGGGGCCGTGCCCGTCCTGCCGGCCAGCCCCCCGCCCAAGGACAGCCTGCGCTCCACCCCTTCCCACGGCAGCGTCACGAGCCTCAACAGCACCGGAAGCCTCTCGCCCAAGCACAGCCTCAAGCACGCGCAGCAGGTAGGAATCGGGGCCTCCCAAGCGCCCCAGGGTGGGCGAATCTGGTTCTCGAAGCTGGGGGAAGAGATCAAGAAGGACACAGGTTTTGGCTTGCCGGAGCGCAAATGTTTTCACACCCCTTTGAGCGGCTTACGAAAGATTTTTAAAAAAGGTAAAACCGAGGAGGGGGGGAACCCAAAACCCTGCTTTGAAACGTGCAGAAGTTAAAACGCCGAAACAGATTTAAAATCATCTCTGCTTTCTCGGCGTCCGAAGAAAGGAAGGGTATCTGGCTGAGGTATCAAGTGGCAGGGAGTTCCATGGTGCACGTGACTCTGCACCAGAGAGAACATGGGCGGCCTTCAAAGAGGATAGGGCAAATTCACGGAGGAGAAGGAGGGAACTCTCAATGTGCTCCACTTTTCGGAGGCAGCGAAACCAGCCAGAGGGGAGGGTTTGCTCTGGCGTTCGGATCTCGCTGTGGGGGGCCCCTCCTGTTTGGCTATTTAAGTCTTTGCAGTAGCCTGGGCTTCTATGGGGCCCCCAAATTTGGCCTTACCCAACCGCTGCTTCAGGGGTTCTGGCGATTCCCTGGCGGAGCCTCCACGGGCAGGGCCAGTCTACCTTAGAACGGCAGGCAACCAGAGCCAATTTCTCAGTGGTTGGGGGGGTATCTTGTTGGCTCTAGTGAGGCTGGACCCAGATGAGCCTCCCCCCCCACAGCGGTTTTTTAGGGCACCTGGCGGTCCCGACCCACACCAAAGGCCGGTTTTCTCGTTCTAGCCGCCCGCGTCCTGGGTGGTCCCCCTGACCGACAAACTCCGCTACGACGAGATCTTCCTGAAGACGGACTTGGACTTGGACGGCTTCGTCAGCGGCCTGGAGGTCAAGGACATCTTCATGCATTCGGGGCTGTCGCAGAACATCCTGGCGCATATCTGGTAATAATAATAATAATAATAATAATAATAATTTATTTCTACCCCACCCATCTGGCTGTGTTTCCCCAGCCACTCTTGAGCGGCTCCCAACAGAATATTTAAAAAGTCAAACCTTAAAAACTTCCTTAAACAGGGCTGCCTTCAGATGTCTTCTAAAAGTCAGATAGCTGTTTCTTTCCTTGACATCTGACGGGAGGGCGCCACCACCAAGAAGGCCCTCTGCCTTGTTCCCATCTGATGGGGGAGGCGTAAGGATCCTTCCCCCTCTTCCTCCTGAGTCGCCAAGGCTTTGACCTGGGGTCCCCGGCTCAGCCCCCAGCATCACCTTCTGCACCCATGAGGACCAGAGACTTGCGTTACCGAGTTCGGCAGCTTTGCGGGCGGAAATCCCCTGCCTGCGGGCTCGATCCCTGGCTGGGTGAGCCTCACGGTCCCCTCCAGGCCTGGAATTCTGCGGTTCTGTGAAAATATCCCTGTAGTCTGAAATCATACTGAGCTGGGTTGATGGAGGCAGCTTCCTTGGAGGGGCGCAAAAAGGTGGGGGGGTCCATCTCTTCGTGACCCCGTGGACCAGAGCACGCCAGGCCCTCCTGTCTTCCACTGCCTCTCGCAGTTTGGTCAGACTCATGTTGGTAGCTTCGAGAACACTGTCCAACCATCTCGTCCTCTGTCGTCCCCTTCTCCTTGTGCCCTCCATCTTTCCCAACATCAGGGTCTTTTCCAGGGAGTCTTCTCTTCTCATGAGGTGGCCAAAGTACTGGAGCCTCAACTTCAGGATCTGTCCTTCCAGTGAGCACTCAGGGCTGATTTCTTTAAGGATGGATAAGTTTGATCTTTTTGCAGTCCATGGGACTCTCAAGAGTCTCCTCCAGCACCAGAATTCAAAAGCATCCAATTCTTCGGCGATCAGCCTTCTTTATGGTCCAGCTCTCACTTCCATACATCACTACTGGGAAAACCATAGCTTTAACTATACGGACCTTTGTCGGCAAGGTGATGTCTCTGCTTTTTAAGATGCTGTCTAGGTTTGTCATTGCTTTCCTCCCAAGAAGCAGGCGTCTTTTAATTTCGTGGCTGCTGTCACCATCTGCAGGGATCATGGAGCCCAATAAATATACTGTAATTATATAACGATGAAGGATAATTGAGGGCTCCTCCCTTGCAGGGCCTTGGCGGACACGAGGCAGATGGGGAAACTGAACAAGGACCAGTTCGCCCTGGCCATGCACCTCATCCAGCAGAAAGTGAGCAAGGGCATCGATCCTCCGCAGGTGCTGCTTCCGGACATGATTCCCCCGTCGGAGAGGACCGCGTCTGCCCAGGTGAGCTCCGGGACGGCCACTCCCCAGATAAACCAAACCGCAGTCCCCTCCCTCTCCCCCCCCCTGTCAACTCCCCGAATCTGCTTGGCTCGCAAGGGGACCCTGCGTTCCTTGCCCCATGTGGGGCTCCGACAAAGAAGGACGGGGTCCCCCTTTCCCCTGGAACCCGGGGCTCCTTTCCTAACCCCCTTCTCTCCGTCCCGACACCCCCACCCTGCCCGCCGAGAGGTCTTCTTGCCCGGTCCTCCCCACCCCGGCGCTGACTCTTTCCCCCCCTCCGCCACCCCCCCCTTTGCCGCCCTCTCCAGACCGTCCCCGGCTACTTGGCTTCCGTGGGAACCGAGGTCTCGGCGCTGGCGGAAATGCGTCGTGTGAGTAGGACCGCCGGGGTCCCCGGAACGTGGCACTAACCCCCACCCCATCTTCCTTTTTTGCCTGCTCCAAGAAGCACGAAGGACCCCTCTGGACGTGGGGCAAGGGAGCACCTCTAAATCTCTATTTTTCTGTCTGTCTGTCTGTCTATCTATCTATCTATAGCAGGCACCCCCAAACTCAGCCCTCCAGATGTTTTGGGACTACAACTCCCATGATCCCTAGCTAGCAGGACAAGCGGTCAGGGATGATGGGCGTTGTAGGCCAAAAACATCTGGAGGGCCGAGGTTGAGGAAGCCTGCCTTAAGTTGCCCCCCTCCCCTCTCCTGCCGCTGTCTCGGTTGCGCCCCGGGCGGTTTGCACGCTGCTTCCCCCCCCTTTTCCTGGCCGTATTTATTTTTTTGGGGGGGTCTGCGCGTTCCCCAATTTTCCCGGCCGGTCCGGGTGTAGCCTCACTTGTTTGGGCTCCTTAACAGGACAGCTCCAGTTCCGTCGGCTCCGGGGGCGAATTCACCGGCATGAAGGAGCTGGACGACATCGGCCAGGAGATCGCCCAGTTGCAGAGGTTGGTGGCGTACGGGGCGGTGGGGGGGTGTCTTGGGAGGGGTGCGGCCGGCATGAGAACACCCCCCCTAAAAAAGGTTTCGGTTTTGGAATAATAAATTTCCAGAGTAGTTTTTACAGCTGTATCAATAATTACCGATTTGGTTGCACTATCAGAAATACATAGACTGATAGTGATTAAATTTATGGTGAGGTTTCATAAGTTAACTGTTTATATTTGGGAAACTTTTTCTGCTGTGCTTTATCGGAAGGAGAGAAATAATCATTTCCTGAATAACAATTTATTTAACTAAAAAAATAACACTGTGGCGTATTTCTCCACGTTTGTTAACTGATGTGGTTAGGTAATAATAATAATAATAATATTAATAAAAACTAAAACTGAGTTTCAGCTCACATGAGAAACTGAAAACAAATCCTTATTTTCCTCCAAAAGCATTTTATTTTAAAAATCCGATTTAAATTTAAAAAAAAATCCAATTTCAATAAAAAGAATCCAGTTTTTGGGGGACATTTTAATTTTAGAAATCATTGATTTTTACCCGCCCTGTTGTGGACTCAGGTCAACGTCCCGACCTCTCCAGCGCTCGGCATCCTGTTCTCTAATTCTAAGTCCAACCCCTAAAGATGGAGGTTAATTTGAGATTGATTTTACTCACACGACCTTTCCCCCCCTTTTTTTTGCAGAGAGAAGTATTCCCTTGAGCAAGAGATACGAGAGAGGGAAGGAGCGATTCGGCAGAAGACCAACGAAGTACAGGTAAATGGGTTTGTTTGGTTTTTTTCCCCCACCCAGCAATATTGTGTTCTCAGAGTAGTCCCGACGTGGGACTCGAACCCGCGACCCCGAGATCAAAGAGTCTCAGGCTCTACCTATTGAGCTTATCCCAGCAGTAATCAGCTCATCGCGCATGGTTTTAAAAACAAAAAAGGGGGGAGAGAAGAGTTCCCCAAACAGAATGAAACCAGGGGAGCAGGAAGTTTGAGCCACGCCTGATGAGGAACGGTTGAAGGAGCTGGGTGTGTTTAGCCTGGGAGGGAAAAGGAGACTGGGAGGAGATAGGAGAGTCATCCTCCGATATCTCACACGGAGAAGAGGGAGGAAGCTTGTTTTCTCCTGCCCCGGAGGGCAGGACTCGAACCCGCAGCTTCGAGTAGCAAGAAAGGGAGATTTCCCTTCCAACTCTACGATTGTGTGAAACAGATGACAAACAGCAACATTTTAGTTTGAACAAAGCAGGGTGGATAAAAATGAATGATTTAAAAAAAGAAAATTAAAAAAAACACGGATTTTTAAAAATTTACATTGGATTTTAAAAATGCTTTTGGATTTATACGTAAATCTGGCACTGGCATAGATAGATAGATAGATAGATAGATAGATAGATAGATAGATAGATAGATAGATAATATTTTGGAAATGTACACCCAGTGTTTTTTTCCCTTTAATTTTTTTTGGGGGGGCCCAAGAGAGTAGGGCCCTAAGCTATAGCCTGTTTAGCTTATATGTAAATCCGGCACTGGCATAGATAGATAGATAGATAGATAGATAGATAGATAGATAGATAGATAGATAATATTTTGGAAATGTACATCCAAGTTTTTTTTCTCTTTAATTTTTGTGGGGCCCCCAAGAGAGTGGGTCCGTAAGCTATAAACTGTTTAGCTTATATGTAAATCCGGCACTGGCATAGATAGATAGATAGATAGATAGATAGATCGACAGACAGACAGAGAGAGAGATAGACAGACAGATAGAGATAGATAGATAGATAGATAGATAGATAGATAGATAGATAGATAGATTGACAGACAGACAGAGAGAGAGAGAGATAGACAGACAGATAGAGATAGATAGATAGATAGATAGATAGATAAATAAATAGATAGATAGACAGACAGATAGACAGATAGAGATGATAGATAGAGAGAGAGATGATACATAGATAGATAGATAGATAGATAGATAGATAGATAGATAGATAGATAGACAGAAAGATAGAGATGATAGATAGACAGACAGATAGAGAGAGAGAGAGAGAGAGAGAGAGAGAGAGAGATAGATAGATAGATAGATAGATAGATAGATAATATTCTGGAAATGCACATCCAGTGGTTTTTTCCCCTTTAATTTTTTGGGGGGCCCCAAGGGAGTGGGGCCGTAAGCTAGAGCCTGTTGAGCTCCTGCGTGAATCCGTCCCTGGCCACCCACCCGTAATCCGCCTTCTCCTCCCGCCTCCGCAGGAGCTGCAGAACGACCTGGACCGGGAGACCAGCAGCCTGCAGGAGCTGGAGGCGCAGAAGCAGGAGGCTCAAGGCCGCCTGGACGAGATGGAGCAGCAGAAAGCCAAGCTCAAGGACATGCTGAGCGACGTCCGGCAGAAGTGCCAGGAGGAGACCCACGTGGTGAGTTGGCTGGGGCGGGGGCGGGAATTGCCTTGCCCGTGCTCTATGTGCCGCCACGAAAACGACAGGTGGGAAAACAGCGGAACTCCCTGCCACAGGATTCCCACCCCCTTTCCCTTCTGTTTCTAAGAGTTGGGTTTTTTCCCCCCCTCCGTGGTTTTGTTTTCCCAACTCCGTTTCTATTTTTGTTTTATTTATTGAAGTTGTATAATTCACCTTGTTTATGACTTATCAGTTCAGTCGATAAAGCAGGTAAATTGTAAACAGATAAATTATAAATTCAATCAGTGAAGTAGATAAATTATAAACAGATAAATTATAAATTCAGTAAATAAAGTAGATTAATTATAAACAGATAATTTATTTACTTATTCATACATACATGCACACATAGGATGCTCTGTGCGGAGATTTTACCGGTCAGGGTGCGTGCATTTGCCTTGCGGAATGGCTACCTATCTGTAATTTTGGGTATCTGAAGAAGTGTGCATGCACATGAAAGCTCATACCAAGAACAAATTTAGTTGGTCTCTAAGGTGCTACTGGAAGGAATTTTTAAATTTTGTTTCGATTATGGCAGACCAACATGGCTACCTACCTGTAACTGTGATTTTGTAATTTAACTGTAATTTAATGTTTATTAAATTACCTGTTTTACATTTTGGAATGTTCATTCGCACAACCATAAAATGCCAACGAACGGCTTCCCCTCTTCTCTTGTTCGTTTTGCAAAACGCAAATCCCTGCGTATTTTATGTAAGTTTAATAATAATAATAATAATAATAATTTATTTATTTCTACGCTGCCCATCTGGCTGGGTTTCCCCAGCTGCTCTGGGCAGCTTCCAACAACAGATTTTAAAAAATACATTAAAACATCGGTCACTAAAAGCTTCCCTAAACAGGGCTGCCTTGCAGATGTCTCCTAAAAGTCAGAGAGTTGCTTCTTTCCTTGACATCTGACGGGAGGGCGCCGCCACCGAGAAGGCCCTGCAACGCGTGTGAATCCTCCGCCCTCCTCCTCCCGCGAACCGGGTGGCCTCCCTCAAGATTTCCTTTGTCTGCCCTTCCCAGATCTCGTCGCTGAAGATGCAGATCCAGTCGCAAGAGTCGGATCTCAGGTCCCAGGAGGACGACATCAGCCGGGCAAAGTCGGAGCTCAGCCGGCTGCAGCAGCAGGAGTCCCAGCTGGAGCAGAGCATCCAGGCCGGGAAAGTCCAGCTGGAAACCATCATCAAATCTCTGAAGTCCACTCAGGAGGAAATCAACCAGGTGGGGAGGCAGGGGGGGAGAACCCCAAGCAGGGGCGGCCTTCGGGGGACACCCCTTTCCTCTCCCCAGGGCCAAGACTTCGCTCCCCAATTTCCGCCTGGCTGGAATCGCTTTCTCCAACGGTGGCCTGTGTTAAAGGAGAAATCTAAGGACAAAATAAAAACACGGACACCAGCCAGGAATACTTGAGCAAAACAGCAGCCAGTGGGCTTGGTCTTGATTGAAGACTGTCGAGACAGGATTCCCACCCGCCACCAGGTGGAACAAGATGGAAGGCCCCGAACAGGAAGAGACCCCAACTTTTATTAGCTAGTAATCCCCCCAAGGGTGGTGCTGTGGGTTAAACCACTGAGCCTAGGGCTTGCCGATCGGAAGGTCGGCGGTTTGAATCCCCGCAATGACGGGGTGTGCTCCCGTCGCTCGGTCCCTGCTCCTGCCCACCTAGCAGTTCGAAAGCACGTCAAAAGTGCAAGTGGATAAATAGGTACCACTCCGGCGGGAAGGGTTCCCCATCAATCAGAGGAAACAACAGAGACCCAGCAGAGAACACAAGGGAATTCAAACCGCTTTATACATTGCACATCTCTGCTTACCGACTGCCGTATTTTTCCGTGCATAAGACTATATTCCGCCCCCCCCTCCCGGTTTTTTCAAGTTTATCATTGATTTTTTTTTTTATCCACCCTGTCCCGCCCCGTCCCATCCCCCCGACCCCCGCAGGCGAGGAGCAAACTGTCCCGCTTGCAAGACAGCCACCAGGAAGCCAACCGGGGCATCGAGCAGTACAACGAAGCCCTGAACGGGGTGCTTGGCGGCAGCATGACCAACCTGGCGGACCTGAACGAGGGGAACCCCCAGAAGGAGCGGGGCGGCAGGTTCGGGACCCTGGTGAGGCGCCGGGCCGATTCCCCGCAGGCTTTGCTCAGTACCGGCAATCACTCTATTATTAAAAACTTCCCTGTACAAGGCTGCCTTCGGGTGTCTTCTTAAAAGTCGCGTTGTTTTTTTTTAAATCTCCTTGACGTCTTGTGGCAGGGAGTTCCACAGGGCAGGGGCCACCGCCGAGAAGGCCCTGTGCCTGGCTCCCTGTCGCTTCACTTCTTGAAGCAAGGGAACCGCCAGAAGGCCCCCGGGAGACGGGCTGGACGATGGGGGGCGCAGGCGCTCCTTTGGGGGGGGTAGGGGGCTGTTTTGGGGCTTTCGAAATCGGCACCGAAGCTTTGAACTGTGCTCAGAAACGTACTCTGGGAGCCAAGGTAGGCCTTGTTAGGGAGGTTTTTAATGTTTGGCGTTTTATCGTGTTTTTTATATTCCGTTGGGAGCCGCCCGGAGCGGCCGGGGGAACCCAACCAGGTAGGCGAGGTATAAATAAGAAATCATTTTAGGACTTGTGCTTCCACCCGGGAGCAGGGAGGGCGTCTTTGGAACCTAGAATATTATAACCATCATCATCATTAAGTCCTCTCTCCAGCCCTTCACCATGACGTCCGTGGCAGGTCAGGGCGATTTAGAAATACGAAACCAGTTAAGCAAATTAGCTGCCATTGCTGCTTTGCCGGGGTTGGGCTAGAGGACCTCAGGAGGGCCCTTCCGGCTCTGCACGCCTCCCATTCCATGATTCTTTTGGGGGTTTCTCAGATCCTTTAGCCGGGGGTCCCATCCAGCTCTTACGACTCAGACGTGAACTTGGCGGGATCTTTTGGGGGTCTGTTTTGTGTCTTGATTCCCTTCTCTCCCCTCTGTGACACCCCTCGGCAGGACGACCCGTTCAAGAACAAGGCCCTCCTCTTCGGCGGCCACACGCAGGAGCTTCCCGCGGACCCTTTCCAGGCGGAAGACCCCTTCAGGACGGACCCTTTCAAGGGCGCGGACCCCTTCAGAGGCAGTGAGTGGCGATGGGGGGCGGCGGGCCCTGAACTGTCTCGCGGCACGAGCCTGGCCTGGTTCCTCCTCTTAACCTCTCTCTTCCTCCCTCGCCTAGCTGACCCCTTTCAGAACGACCCCTTTGCAGAGCAGGCCCCCGTGGTGGCGGCGCCGGCAGCAGGTGAGATCACCATCATCAAATTTATTATTTCTACCCGTCCATCTGGTTGGGTTTCCCCAACCACTCCAGGCGGCTTCTAGCAAAATATCAAAATATAACAATTCATCAAATATTAAAAACTTCCCTAAACTTCAGGTGTCTTATAAAAGTCAGATAGCTGTTTATTTCCTTGACATCTGACGGGAGGGCGCCACCACCGAGAAGGCCCTCTGCCTGGTTCCCTGTAACATTCGCTTCTCGCAGGGAGGGAACCGCCAGAAGGCCCTTGGGAGATGGACCCCGGTGTCCGGGGTGGAGACGCTCCTTCAGGTCTACTGGGCCATTTGGGGCTTTCAAGGTCAGCAGCAACACTTTGAATCGTGCTCGGAAACGTCCCGGGAGCCAATGTAGGCCTTTCAGGACCGGTGTCCTATGGTCTCGGTGGCCGCTCCCAGTCCCCAGTCTAGCTGCCGCATTCTGGATTAGTTGAGAGACCCTCTGGCGCACCCCTTTCTGCCAGAAACGGCCCCCTTTCTCCAGTTGCAGTGAGAGCATCCTGACTGCTCGATCCAGGCCGGTCCAGTCCAGCTCTCCTGCTCATTTGACAGCGGCCAAATGCCCCTGTGGAACTAGGAATCTATGATAGACTGCTCCTGGAAATGGAGGTTCCATCAGAGCATCGGAATAGCCCTCCTGGACCAGCCCTTCTGATCCAGCGTCCTGTCCTCCCCGTGGCCAAGTAGATGCCTCGGGAGGAAACACAGAAGCACAGGATCCGAACCCAAGTGCCCCTCTCCCTTCCTGCAGTTTTCAGCAACTGTCGTTCAGAAGCGCCGCTTCCTCAGGCTGCAGAAGCAGAGTGCGACTGTTCTGGCTCGCAGCCATCACTGGCCCTCTCCTTCTCGACGAATGTGCCTAATCCTCTGTTGAAAATCATTTAGGTTTGCGGCCATCACTGCCTCTTGTGGCAGTGGGTTCCGCAGATTAACGAATAACCCTTTGGGGGTGATTTAACGGAAGCTGCCCTTCAACACGGCCTGAAACGGCTCCTGGTCTTTAGGGAGTGTGTTGTGTGCCGTAATTATCAAACATAAAACCTGCACGCCTGCAGGGATCGGGCCACCTTGCAAGTAAACCGGAGTCCCTTTGTCAGAGGGTCATTATCATTTAACGCAGGGGGCGCTGAGGGCCAAACCGCTGAGCCTCTTGGGCCGGCCAACCGGAAGGTTGGCAGTTTGAATCCCCGCAATGACGTGGTGAGCTCCCGTTGCTCGGTCCCTGCTCCTGGCAGTTCGAAAGCACAAAGTGCAAGTAGATAAATAGGTACCGCTCCGGCAGGAAGGTAAACGGTGTTTCTGTGCGCTGCTCTGGTTTCCGTCATGCGCCAGAAGCGGCTTAGTCCTGCTGGCCGCATGACCCGGAAAAGCTGTCTGTGGACAAAGGCCGGCTCCTTTGGCCTGAAAGCGAGATGAGCGCCACAACCCCATAGTCACCTTTGACTGGACTTAACCGTCCAGAGGTCCTTTACCTTTACCTTCTAATTTAACCCCATTAGCAAATATCAATGCTGATACGTGCCGGTCCTCGAATCGTTGCTCTGGCGTCACCTTAGCTTCCCCAAATTTAGTGTTTCCCACCGGAACCCCAAAAGGCCTCTGCAGCGGTGTGGGGACAGATGTCAGTGTCTTGCCTGCCGGAGAGGCCTGCTCCCTCCCTCCCTCCCTCGCCCTGCAGCTTCCCGGCATCTCTGCACCCGTCAATCTCCCGCGAACGATCCACTCTCTCCCTCCAGATCCCTTCGGGGGAGATCCGTTTAAGGAAAGCGATCCCTTCCGCGCCGCGGCGGCGCCTGAGGATTTCTTCAAGAAGCCCGAGAAGAGCGACCCGTTCACGGCCGACCCCTTCTCCAAAACCCCCGCGCTGCCCTCCAAGGTGAGGGCGTTTTGGGGAGGGGAGGGGCTTTTCTCTTGACAGCTTTGTATCGTTCGGGGGGTCCCTTGGTTCCATTTGGGGCCACAGGATCCTGAGCCCAGCTGCTTGGGGGGGCCCCTGCCGTGACCCTCGTTCTCCTACCCCTTTAGGCGAACTTATTTGAAAACAGCGACCCCTTCCAGTCTCCGAGTGTCGTCGCCACCGCTCTGAAAGGGCCAGGTAAGCCCGCGGGGGGGTGGGGGGGTGCCCCACAGCATCAGGTGTCCGTCCACCCCTCCAAGAATTCAAACTCGGGTCCGATGGTTTGGTTAAGCTGCCCAGCGTTTATTTCTTGCAGAAGAAATACTAGTGGGGTTTGAGTTCTGGAAGGGGGGAGCCCTGTGCAGGAGGGTGGTTGTTTGGTTCAGGGGTTGGGGGGACACCTTGCAAGATACTGGGGGGTGGGAGAACAAGGGTACCCTACCCCAGGGTCCCAACAGGGACTTCCCCCCCCTTCCAGCCTGTGTTTTTAGAACCGGCAAAAGTCTAGGAACGGGAATCCACTGACCCCAACCCTCCTTTTTTGATTTCAGATCCTTTCGGGACGCTAGATCCCTTTGGGAGCAGCAGTTTCAACAGCGGCGGGGGCAGCAGCGAAGGCTTCGCCGATTTCAGCCGGATGTCGAAGGTAAACCCACCTCCCTCCCCAAATTCCCTCCTCTTGAGTTCCCTCCGCACAGGCGGAATCCCACCCCCACCCCAGCAAATCTTGCCCAGCCTGTGATCCGCTTCCTGCCGGGTCCCGTAACCCTGGGGTTTTTTTTTTAGAGGGTGGGGCGAGAATTTGTTCAGTCGTTCAGTCGTGTCCGACTCTTTGTGACCCCATGGACCAGAGCACGCCAGGCACGCCTATCCTTCACTGCCTCCCGCAGTTTGGCCAAACTCATGCCAGTCGCTTCGAGAACACTGTCCAACCATCTCATCCTCTGTCGTCCCCTTCTCCTTGTGCCCTCCATCTTTCCCAACATCAGGGTCTTTTCTAGGGAGTCTTCTCTTCTCATGAGGTGGCCAAAGTACTGGAGCCTCAACTTCAGGATCTGTCCTTCCAGTGAGCACTCAGGGCTGATTTCTTTGAGAATGGATAGGTTTGATCTTCTTGCAGTCCATGGGACTCTCAAGAGTCTCCTCCAGCACCATAATTCAAAAGCATCAATTCTTCGGCGATCAGTCTTCTTTATGGTCCAGCTCTCACTTCCATACATTACTACTGGGAAAACCATAGCTTTAACTATACGGACCTTTGTCGGCAAGGTGATGTCTCTGCTTTTTAAGATGCTGTCTAGGTTTGTCATTGCTTTTCTCCCAAGAAGCAGGCGTCTTTTAATTTCGTGACTGCTGTCACCATCTGCAGTGATCATGGAACCCAAGAAAGTAAAATCTCTCACTGCCTCCATTTCTTCCCCTTCTATTTGCCAGGAGGTGATGGGACCAGTGGCCATGATCTTAGTTTTTTTGATGTTGAGCTTCAGACCATATTTTGCGCTCTCCTCTTTCACCCTCATTAAAAGGTTCTTTAATTCCTCCTCACTTTCTGCCATCAAGGTTGTATCATCAGCATATCTGAGGTTGTTGATATTTTTTCCGGCAATCTTAATTCCGGTTGGGATTCATCCAGTCCAGCCTTTCGCATGATGAATTCTGCATATAAGTTAAATAAGCAGGGAGACAATATACAGCCTTGTCGTACTCCTTTCCCAATTTTGAACCAATCAGTTGTTCCATATCCAGTTCTAACTGTAGCTTCTTGTCCCACATAGAGATTTCTCAGGAGACAAATGAGGTGATCCGGCACTCCCATTTCTTTAAGAACTTGCCATAGTTTGCTGTGGTCGACACAGTCAAATGCTTTTGCATAGTCAATGAAGCAGAAGTAGATGTTTTTCTGGAACTCTCTAGCTTTCTCCATAATCCAGCGCATGTTTGCAATTTGGTCTCTGGTTCCTCTGCCCCTTCGAAATCCAGCTTGCACTTCTGGGAGTTCTCGGTCCACATACTGCTTAAGCCTGCCTTGTAGAATTTTAAGCATAACCTTGCTAGCGTGTGAAATGAGTGCAATTGTGCGGTAGTTGGAGCATTCTTTGGCACTGCCCTTCTTTGGGATTGGGATGTAGACTGATCTTCTCCAATCCTCTGGCCACTGCTGAGTTTTCCAAACTTGCTGGCATATTGAGTGTAGCACCTTAACAGCATCATCTTTTAAAATTTTAAATAGTTCAGCTGGAATATCATCACTTCCACTGGCCTTGTTGTTAGCAAGGCTTTCTAAGGCCCATTTGACTTCACTCTCCAGGATGTCTGGCTCAAGGTCAGCAACCACACTACCTGGGGTGTATGAGACCTCCATATCTTTCTGGTATAATTCCTCTGTGTATTCTTGCCACCTCTTCTTGATGTCTTCTGCTTCTGTTAGGTCCTTTCCACTTTTGTCCTTTATTATGGTAATCTTTGTACGAAATGTTCCTTTCATATCTCCAATTTTCTTGAACAGATCTCTGGTTTTTCCCATTCTGTTATTTTCCTCTATTTCTTTGCATTGCTCGTTTAGAAAGGCCCTCTTGTCTCTCCTTGCTATTCTTTGGAAATCTGCATTCAATTTCCTGTATCTTTCACGATCTCAAAAACTACTCACAGAAGAAAGAACAAAGGAGGAGACGGACGCCGACGTGTTTTCCCCTCCCGTCTCAGGTTCTGCAAATACAGCCGTGCCTCGGAAGTCGAGCGGAACCCGTTCCGGAAGTCCGTTCGGCTTCCCAAAACGTTCGGGAACCGAAGCGCGGCGTCCGGTCGGCCGCAGCAGTCGGAAGCTGCGCCGGACGTTCGGCTTCCAAAGAACGTTCGCAAACTGGGACACTCGCATCTGGGTTTGCGGCGTTCGGGAGCCGAAACGTCCGAGTACCAAGGCGTTCGGGATCCAAGGTGCAATTGGACTGGAAACTTGATTTATTTGTTGTTGTTTTTAAGCTGGGGGGTAGGGTTCATTGGGATGCATTCTTAGGCGGCAAAGGCTCCATTGACCTTGGCCGCTTCCTCAATTCCATCCAGGAATTATCAGCGCCCTCTCCTCTCCCTTGGCCCAGCCCCTACCCCGCAGGGGTGTTGTGTATGTGTGAGCAAGAGGAGGGGAGTACCTAGCTGAAGGGATCCTCCAGTCTTCGCGTCTCAACCGCTTTTCTGCCACTGGGTGGCGGGAGAGATCCTTCCCGCAGCCCTCTTCCTTCTAAATTCAAAGCGTTAAACCCCTGCTTTCCGTTCGGAAATCCAGCCCGTGAATAAACATGCAGCGGCACCTCGGTTCTCAAACTTTAATCCATTCCGGAAGTCCGTCCCCACAACCAGAGCGTTCCAAAACCGAGGCGCGCTTCTTTCCCATAGAAAGTCACGCGAAACGGATGAATCCAGACTTTTAAAAACAACCCCTAAAATCTGAAGAAGTGTGCATGCACACGAAAGCTCATACCAAGAACAAACTCAGTTGGTCTCTAAGGTGCTACTGGAAAGAATTTTCCATTTTGTTTCGACTATGGCAGACCAACACGGCTACCCACCTGTAACTGTCCCTAAAACAGCAGCTTAACATGAATTTCACTATCTTACGAGACCATTGTTCCGTAAAATGAAAGCAATAATCAGTGTAAAGGGTAAAGGGACCCCTGACCGTTCGGTCCAGTTGTGTCCGACTCTGGAGTTGCGGCGCTCATCTCGCTTTACTGGCCGAGGGAGCCGGCGTCCAGCTTCCGGGTCATGTGGCCAGCAGGACTAAGCCGCTTCTGGCGAACCAGAGCAGCGCACGGAAACGCTGTTTACCTTCCCTATTTATCTACTTGCACTTTGACGTGCTTTCGAACTGCTAGGTTGGCAGGAGCAGGGACCGAGCAACGGGAGCTCACCCCGTCAGCGGGGATTCGAACCGCCGACCTTCTGATCAGCAAGCCCTAGGCTCAGTGGTTTAACCCACAGCGCCACCCGTGTCCCTAATAATAATGTACTATAGTATAAAATAAACAGGACGTTACTGTAGGTGATAAAAATTAAAATTACCTGCACTGATTATAGCCGTTGTTTGGCTGGGGGGCTGTTAATCCATTTCCGCAGTCACACAATCCATCAATCAGTTGCTGAACTGGGTTCCGCACAGAACACAAAAACAAATGAACCGGAAAAGCCTCAAAAGCAAAAACGCAGAATAAATAGCGGAAACAAAAGCGCCAAACTTAACCCGTTCCGGAAGTCCGTTTGACATCCGAAATATTCGGAAGCCGAGGCGCGGCTTCTGATTGGCACAGGCGCCCCGGAAACAATAGCCGGCAGCCACAGTGGACGTTCGGCTTCCGGAAAATGTTCGGAAACAGGAATATTAATTTTGGGGTTTTGGCGTTTGGGAACCGAGGTACCAATGTGCTGCCATATTTTTAACGGCAGCTGTATTATTATTATTATTATTATTATTATTATTATTATTATTATAAAAAAGCATTAGATACCCTCAAAGCAGCCCAGAGTGAGGGAACCCAGCCAGACGGGCAGAGTGTGAATTATTATTCATTGCCATCATTCTGGAAGAAGACGCGCTGAAACGAATGGGCCCAAGATCTGTTCTTCGTTTGCTTTTCGTAAAATCCGTGCACACCTCCTCGTTGCAAAAAACAACGAAAAAAGGCAGTTTGCGAAAGGACGAGGCGATTAAAAACCAAGGAATATTTTGCAGCGGCGCTTTAGAAACGTACAAAATTCAAAACGACGAGACGGATTGGAATTGCACCAGCTTTCTTAACGGCGTTGGAGAGGGTTTTAGTGACAAATTGATAGATGACGCAGTAGAAAAGTCAGTACAGGAAACGGGGCAGCTATTTGATTTGTGAAAAAACTGGGAATCGGGTAAAAAATTTATTGGAGGTGGGGGAACCGTACAAAAGCTGAAATATTAAAACAGATTAAAGTTGCGCCAACCCTTCTTAGCGTCCTGGGAGTCTTGTCTGGACGAGAATGCCTTTAAGCGGGCGCCGGAAAGAGTCGGTGCCCCACTTGGTGTCATGAGACAGGGAGTTCCAAAGGGCTCGTGCTGGCGCAGTCCTTAAAAAAGCAAGACGGGACGTTGTTGTTGTTGTTGTTTTGTTTAAAAAATGGAAATCCAGTAAGCAATTTACCGAATTTAAACCCGTTTCAGCGGGTCTACTCGCGAGCTGGTGCCGAGTTCGGGGGCGGCCCGTGGAAACGGACGAGGTTTCGTTGATGTCCGCCGGGTCTCCTCTGGCCCGTTTCGGAGTCAGCTTCCCCCCTCCCCAACGTCAGGCGATTGACAGGCGGGGGGAATCCTGCTGTCGGGGAGGGGGGGGTTAGCCGAGGACCCAAAACCCCACCCGGTTTGCTGACCCCCCCCCCGTTTCCTCGTGGTTTTGTTCCGTTTGGGGGGACCTGCAGCACGTTCCCGGCTGTTGCAAAGCTTGGCTCCCCCCCCCCGGTTCCTTTCTCTCTGCTTGCAAACCAGCGCCTCTCTGGGTCTGCCTCTGCGCCCCCCCCACTCCAGAGCCCCCCACTTCCTCCTTACTCTCTCTGCAAACCCCCCCCCTCTTTCCGCTTCTGCCTCTGTCCGTCTCTCTTTGCAGCCTCCGGCTTCCGACCCGTTCTCGGCCTCCTCTTTCGGGGGCTTCCCGGACGACCCCTTTAAGAGCAAACTAGACACCCCCGCCCTCCCTCCGAAGAAAGGAATGCCTCCGAGGCCCAAACCGCCCAGTGGTGAGTCTTCTCTGCGGTCCTCCTCCTCCCCCCTTCGCGCCAGGCTCTCGCCGGGGAAGGGGTGGCCGTCACGGAGGGCGGGGTGGGGTGGGGGGCCTGGAGGCTGCCTTCCTCTTGCACGCTCCGTGGTGGGGGTGGGGGGGGGTTGGCATCTCCCCCTCTCTCTTCCTCTGTCTCTCAGACATGCACTTGCCCCCCCATTGCACTCTTCCCCCCCCCCTTGCTTTTTACTAGAATGCTTGCCGGTCTGCAGCCAAACTCTGGGGCAGTGTGTTGGGTTTGCGGATGGGGGGGGGTCTCGCGGCAGGGTGGGTTTGGTTTAAATCAAATCGATTTAAATCACGATTTACCGTATTTTTATGTGTATAAGACGCCCCCTGTTTTGGGGGGCTCCAAATAAGAAAACACCCCTTAGCACTTACCTGTGTATGAGACGAACCCCAATTTTAAACCTAATTTTTTGGGTTAAAGAAACCCCAAGTCTTATACACGGAAAAGTAAGGTAAATCACTCGTCCGTAAGACTGGATTTAAATCACTAGTCGCTAGTCATTTTTCTACAGAAAGACTCATTCTTGCTGGTGTGTATTCTTAATATTTACAAGCAGATGAAGGTGTTGTTTTTTGGGGGAATAATAAATTTTTACAGTTATATCCGAAATTACCAATTTGGTTGTACTGTTAGAAATACAAAGACAGGCGAATATGATTCAGGTAGGTAGCCGTGTGGGTCTGATGCAGTCAAAAAAAATAAATTAAATCTCCAGTGGCACCTTAAAGGTAAAGGGACCCCTGACCGTTCGGTCCAGTCTCGGACGACTCTGGGGTTGCAGCGCTCATCTCACTTTACTGGCCGGCGTCCAGCTTCCGGGTCATGTGGCCAGCATGACTAAGCCGCTTCTGGCGAACCAGAGCAGCGCACGGAAACGCCGTTTACCTTCCCACCGGAGCGGTACCTATTTATCTACTTGCACTTTGACATGCTTTCGAACTGCTAGGTGGGCAGGAGCTGGGACCGAGCAACGGGAGCTCACCCCGTCATTGCGGGGATTCGAACCGCCGACCTTCCGATCGGCAAGCCCTAGGCTCTGTGGTTTGACCCACAGCGCCCCCCGCGTCCTTAGAGACCGACTAAGTTTGTTCTGGGTACAAGCTTTCAGTGTCCGGGGTGGAGATGCTCCTTCAGGTCTACTGGGCCAAGGCCGTTGAGGGCAGGCATAGGCAAACTCGGCTGGGGTTTCTCACCTCCAGGGGGACCTTGGTCTGCTCCCCACGGATGACGCTGTAGGGCAGGGAGAAGTCCACGAAGAAGGGCTTGAAGGTCCTCAGCTGGGCTTGGGGGGCCAGGCCAAGGCCCTTCTCCTCCGAGATGCCCACGGCTTCCGCCAGCCACGTGGTGATGGAGCTGGGCACCTCCACCCGCATCTCGGTTTCCCCGGAGACGTCGCTGCGTCGAGAGGGAGAGAGAGAAGAGGGCCGGGGGGCGAGGAAGGAGTCGTTGAGACAAGGATAATAATAATTTTATTATTTGTATGCCTTCTGGCTGGGTTGCCCCAGACACTCTGAGAATATTAAAAACACAATACAACCTCAAACATTAAACAGGGCTGACTTCAGGTGTCTCCTAAAAGTTGGTTAGATAGTTGTTGATTTCCTTGACTTCTGATGGGAGGGCGTTGCATAGGGCTGGTGCCACCACCGAGAAGGCCCTCTACCTGGTTCCCTGTAAATTCGCTTATCACAGGGAGGGAGCCGCCGGAAGGCCGTCAGGAGATGGACCCCGGTGTCCGGGTGGAGACGCTCCTTCAGGTCTACTGGGCCTTTGAGGCCGTTTAGGGCTTTCAAGGTCAGCACCAACCCTTTGAATTGTGCTCGGAAATCCCTCGAGCGAAGCCCCCAGGCAGGATCCGAGCGTCATAACAGGTATTCCCCACACCTGTAGTTCCTGGTTTTCAGAAGCATCACAGCTTCCCGGGCCAGAAACATCAATGGTTTTCTCCTCCGTGAATTTGCCGGGTCCTCGTTTAAAATTTGCGGCCGCTTGGGTTATAACTTAACTTACTTTTTTTCCCAAAACAACTTTCCTGCATCCTAAAGTGACAAACCTTTGCTCAGAAAAAACAAAGGGGGGAGGGGAAGAATTCTTCTCCGTTGCGGGGAGGGGGAAAGTCGCCCCGAAAGTTGGAATCGCCGTGACGTAACGTCGCGACTAGTGTTAGCGCTTTTAAAAAACTTTGTGGAACTTTAGCAGCTGTCTGGGAACTTCCTAAAACAGCTGAGAACTTACCTAGAAGAATCCGAAACATTGGTCTATAGAAAATAACGCGCAACCCATAGGATATTATTATTATTATTATTATTATTATTATTATTATTTGTGCTTGCGGCAGAAGCAAAGGCAAGCTGCAACCTGCGTTTATTCTAAGCAGAAAGAAGGGACGTGCAGTTCACAAAACGCTGCACAAGTATTAGAAAACTTGCGAGCTCGTAGTTTTTCCTGTATCGTGCAACACACGCTCTGCATGTGACATTATACAGTTCCATAGACAAAAATCAACTGGTTTCGGGGTGACCTCCCCGCCCCCTGCAGATCTGAGAAATGGCAATTCACGTCTTTGCTTTTAGGCAGAAGTTCACCTGGCTAAGCTATAGGAACAGGAGGGGTAAAAAAAATAGTGGGGCACAGAATGCACCAATCCTGCCTCCCTCCCCTGTCGGAGGCAGGAAACCCCAGCTGCTGAAAACAGCAAGAGGAGGGCAGTTGGTGCTGCACTTGGGGGGCACCTGGCCGGCCATGGGGCGGAGCGGGGCCCCAGGGGCCCGATCCAGTTGCTGCAGCCCTGGCGAGGAAGTTGCTCCGGAGCTGCACCCTGCCCCGGCCGAGCCGAGAGAGTTCAAAAGCGGTTATTAGGAGTTGCCTCCTCCTCCTCCTCCGTCCTTTCGTTCCTGTCTTTCTTTCCCTTTCATCTGCTTTTTTGCACCGGCTGCTGATAAGAGATCTCCCTCGCCGCTAACAACTAGCTTCTAGGTAAAAGTTGTTGAGCGTCAAAAAGAGAGAAACAGATTTTATTTTTTCCCTCTCCTCTCTCTCTCTCTCTCTCTCTCTCTGGTGAGTGTGTGTATTATTCTTGTTCTTTAAAAGGGCAGGAAGTCTCTGTGTGGGTGTCAGTGATTGCGATGCCTCCCCGGGGCTGCTGCCGCTGCCACCATCGCGGGACCATCTGCAGCGGCCCCACCCTGAGCCACTTCCTCTCTCTGCGGTCGGCGCTCACCAGCAATATCGGGGCCCGGGCTGCGCCGCCAACCAGGCATAGCCGCTCCCTTGCGGGGGGGGTGGCGGCCTCCTGCGGCCCGGACGGGGCAGGGGTGCCCGTTCTGCAAAGCACCCCCTGCCCCGAAAAAGGAGACCGTCGGATTTGGGGGAAAGGGAACAGGGCGACTGCTCCACGAGAAAAGAAACTAAGGGGCTTCTTAGTTTCGGGGAGAGGAGGCAGGATAGAGATTTGTAGAATTACGCATGGCCTTCTCACTCCTGGCGCTAGAACTCCCGCAGAGCTGGGTGTTGGGGGTTTCAGGGCGGATAAAGCGCCGAGTTGTCGCATCTTGAGGATTTGTGTGTGTGTGTGAGAGAGAGAGTGATACAAAACAAAACAAGCGGGGAAAGGCACATACGGCGTCTCCGTTTTTGCTTCGTCCTTTTCACAGTTTGCATTCGGTACGAGACACTCCTGTAAAGAAGGCCTAGGGTTGGACTGGGGGACTCCCTGCCACAGGAGGCGGGGGGGCGGCTGCCAGCCTGGGTTAGACTGATTCGAGGAGGAGAATGGCTCGGCTCGGCCTTCCACAGTTGAAACTCCAGTCGCCAGAAACCTCAGGAGGGGAGAGGGCTGCGGTTCAAGAAGCCCACCCCGGGCGCTGGGGTGTAGCGCACAGCGTTTGTGCGTAGGATCGGGGCCTTGCTGCAGCCCTGAATGTGCTCTGTGGCTCAGCCCCGCTCTCCATTTGAGGGACCCCCTTCCTCCCGTGAGCCAGAGAACCGTCCGTGAACTGCAAGCTCAAAAGCGTGATGGCGGCAGGCAAATTTGCTCCCGGCTGGCGGGTCGCTTGGCCCAGCCGCCTTGGAAAAGGGGGGTCTCAGGAGGTGCTGCTGGTTGCGGGAGACTTTGACGGGTAGTCCTGTAAGCTGCTTGCTTGCTTGCGGGGGTCTTTCGCCCGGCAGGTTTTCTGAAGCCGGCCTCCGGAGTTGGCGAGTTTGTTGCGGTCAGCGTTCGAAATCCGCCAGGCTCCATTTGCGCCCGTTGGGGTCACCGAGCGAAGATGCCCAGGTGCCGGGATGGTGCCGGACATCCCCGCCATCTGGGATCTGGACCGCCTTCATACACTTAAGACCCCGGCCTGTAGGATTCCATCTGTGATATTTTATCTGCGCATCCGGAATGAATTCTGGGGACCAAAATGCTTTTTCCGACGTTATAGCAAATTAATATATATGCAGATTGTCCCTGGATAAAGTGGCTTTTCTTCTTTTAAGTTCTCAAAGCTCTCAACCCGGCTCAAGGTCGTCCTCTGAACTAGCCAGGTGCTTAACTGAGAATCCACCCTTCGGAAAATAAGACTTCGGAGCCGTCTTTGCCCCAAAATTGCAACCAGACGTTCCGTTTTGGCGACGGTTTAAGGATCTAACGCTGTGATCCGGGGCAGAACCCACGGAGGCCACCCTGTTCTGTGCCGGTCAGGCTGAGTCCAGTTTTGGGTGTGCCGCATTTAAAGCGGGGAGGGCCAGGACGGCAAGCGGGGAGGGCTGGAGGCCAAGCCTGCGTACGCCCCTTTCATTTAAAGTACACCCCTTCCGGGGGGGGGCGCGGAATAGAATCTTGGAAACTGTAGTTTGGTAAGGGTGCTGGGAACTGTAGCTCTGCGAGGGGCGAACTACAGTTCTCTGAGGAGGGGGTGAAAGAGGGAGGGGGAGATATACCGGTAATTTGCAGCAGGGAAGGCTAAAGGGCACGGGGAGCAACGAAGGTGGTTTGCCGTTGCAAGATCAGCACAAATCGGAGGGTTGGGCTGGATGGCCTCTGGAGTCCCCCATGCGTGGACAAGCGGCTTCCAGGCCCTCCCTTTTCCGCCTGCCGTTGGAGGCTTGAGGCCGGCCGACGTCCCTTTTCACGCCGGCGTCTGCAGCGCAAGGATGTTCCGTGCGACACGACGCTCGGTGAATGAATGAGTGGATTTTTATTCGCGTCTGCCGTTGGCCACAGCAATAAAACAACAATGCGATATGCAAAGAATAAAAACGAAAAATCCATTATATAAAATACATTTTGGAGTTTTGAATCAAAGGTCAAATAGTGGACCTTATTCCGATTGCCCCGGCTAAAAGCCTTGCCACCTTCGCTGTCACCTGCTCATCTTGATGTGCCAAGGGAAAGGACACTGGGGCAGTGGCTGGGCGACCCGGAACGGACAATAAAAGAGGGGGGATAATCTCATTCCTCAAGTCTTTGTAAAGAGGGCAAGCCAGAAGGGCATGCGCCGCCGATTCGGGACGGCCATCTCCGCAGGGACGTTTTTCGTGTGGCATCTGTTGGAACCGTCCCTCAAGTCCAGCCGAGGGCAAGACATTCAACCATGCGAGAGTCAAAGCTCGGTGGCTTTCCACCAGAGGTCAAAGCAAGAGGTGTGTCTTGCGTTTGAGTTTCCGCGGGCCGCAAGGAGGCTCAGCGGCCGAAATCGGACGTGCTCGCCGTCTGATTTCTCGTGTGTGTGTGTGTGTGTACGGGGCAGCTGCCAACCTCGAGGCTTCTTCTCCCGGGATGCATTGCTGAAAGGGCACCCTTTTGCGAAGTTGGCATATCGTGTGTTTCTCGGTGGTTAACACCTCTTCGGCGGAGGACTGGGTACCTCTTTCCCACGCCTGCTGGCGAAGCTGGTTCTCAGGGGCTGAAATATTACAAGAGCAGGCAGACGAAGTTTGTTTTGGGCAGGTGGGAAACAGAGAACTGTTGGGTTTTTTTGCCGTGTAGCCGTGCCAGCCTTCAAGTTCCCTTGCACCCTCCGTGCCTGTTTTTTATTTTTAAAATCCATGTGTTTCTGGGAGAAAAGCCTTGTCTGCAATCCATTTGACGAACTCAGCCGGCTTGCTCCGTCCTTCCCTCCTTTGCCAGGAACCACAAGTTTGGCAGAGTTGTTCCGGTCCTGTTTGTTAGGGGGGCTGGCTTTCCTTTGGGGGCGTCCGGCGGGGGACACACGATGCTAGACTAGATGGGCCCCCTTTGGCCCGATGTCCGGCAGGGCCCTTCTTTTTTACCACTCCCGAGCGGAACCTCCGTGGACAGAGCCAGTCTATCTTAGAACAAGCAGCTTTCCCTCTGGGCGAATCTGGTTTGGCCGGGGGCTCCCAGTCGCTTAAGACCCTCCCCGAAACCAGCCAGCTGCGTTTCGCGATCAGTGCTATTTTTTTTTCCTTTCCTTTAAAAAATATATTTAGGAGTGCTCTCATTTTGACTCAAGGAAATCACCGTTTTGCAGTTCAAATCGGGACAGATAAATACAGCAAATGGGCCAAAGTACAATGATTCACAAAAGGTTTAGGGGTATGCGTACCCCCAGGGAAAAAAAAGCACTGTTCACGAGTCCCCTGGGCGCCGGGTCGGAGGCTGGCTGGGGGAAGCGAAATTCCCCTTGGATAAAAGGACCTGGAATATTTTCCCGCTTGAATTCGTTTTGTTCCAGTGGTTTTATCTGATGTTTCGATGGGCTTGCAAACCGCTTTTGAGATCTGTTCTTTACGGTATAGAAACAGAAATTAATAATAATAATAATAATAATAATAATAATAGTCCCATCATGGGGAGGGAACAGCTCCTAGACATTGCATTGTGCCCAGGTTTAAGGTGATGAGATTATATACCTGGGACTCTTCCCTGCTCTGAATTAATCGGCTGGTTTTTGGGGTGGGGGTCCCGCCATCGCCGCGGGTGTTTCGCCGGGGGCAGAGGGGGAGCCCCTTTTCCTGCAGCCGAAAGAGGGTGAAGGGAAAACGGCCCGACGGATGGAGGAAAGGGGAACCAGAGCGGCTGCTTTTTTTTGCCCAGAAGATCGCGAAACCTCGGCCTCTGCCGGTTCCTCTCTTGCCAGCCTGGCGCCAGTCTCGCTTTGAGAAAGGGAAGTGGGGAAGGACTCCTCGAATGGCCCAGTTCCCAGAGAGAGAACCAGGGACGGCTGCAGGCGGGACCCCTCCCTCCAAGGGGGTTGGTCTGGATGACCCTAAGGGGGACCCTTTCGACTCTGCGATTCTAGGGTGCCACCCTCGTGCCTGAGCCCCTAAGTCACCAGTCCTCAACCGCTACCGGAACTCTTGCACGGGCCCTCTGGGCTTTTCGGGGGCGCGGGGGGCAGCGAGGATCCCGTCTCCCCCCTCCCCAAAATACCCCAAACCTGTCAAACGCCGAAATATGCCTTTAGCCCGCACTTTCCCTTTGCTTCTTTTTGCTGGAGGGGGGGCGAGTCCGAAGCACGTCCGTGGGGGTCCGGGGGAACTTGGCGTCCCCCCCAGCCGAAAGAGGGGAGGTGGGGGGCGGGAGACACATTTGGGCAGGCTGGCCGCCTCACTTTCAGGATTTTTGGGGGGGGACAGGAAAAGGCGGGGGGGCGTTGTTACGGATTTGGCTGTGCGAAGCAGAATTCTAGGCAAAAGTTGGGGGGGTGGGGGTCCTGAGCTGCCAATTTAGGGTTAGGTGGGCTTCCCTAAACACCCCCCCCTCCAACCACTGCCCACCCCCTGCCCCTCATGGTAAGTAACCTCTCCCTTTCTTCCTCTTGTTTCTCCCTTCCCAACCCCTTCCTCTCCTTCTCTTCCTCTTCCCCCCTTCTTCTTCTCTCTTTCTTTCTTTCTTTCTCGTTCCCCACCCCCCCCACCCCCCACCCTCTCTCTCTCTCTACCTTTTCCAGGTAAATCTCCTCCTGTCATCCATGTCGGCTCTTCCGATTTTGACAAGCCCCCCGACCCGTTTCGGCCGTTTGGGGCCGACACCAGCGACCCGTTTCACAGTAGAAAGGGGTTTGGGGACCTTTTTAGGGGGAGAGACCGCTTTTCTCCCCCCTCGGCAGCCAAAGCTCCCAAGGACCCTTCCTCCACGGGATTTGCTGACTTCACTTCTGTAAGTTGACGTTCCTTCTATCTGGATGGAGAAGAAAAACAACAATGGGGCGGGGGGCTTTGGGGGGGTCCTTTCCCCCCTCCTCTTCCTCCCCCCTCCTCCTCTCCCTTCCCTCTCCCTCCTCTATCTCTTAGTCCCCCCCCAAATCCCTCTCTCCCCTCATAGAATCATAGAACTGTAGTTAGACGGGACCCCCAAAGTCATCTAGACTGACCCACTCCCTCCATAGTTCTGCATTAGCCCCTCTGCATGTCCCCGGGGTTTTAATTCGCTGGAAGCCGCCCAGAGTGGCTAGGGCAACCTAGTCATATTATTATTATTATTATTATTATTATTATTATTATTATTATTAAATACAGTAGTGCCTTGGTTCTCAAACGCCTTGGTTCCCAAACACCGAAAACCTGGAAGGAAGTGTTCCGGTTTTCGAATGTTTTTCGGAAGCCGGACGTCCGACGCGGCTGTCGGCTGTTGTTTCCGGGGCGCCTGCGCCAATCAGAAGCCGCGCCTCGGTTTCCGAACATTTCGGAGGTCAAACGGACTTTCCGGAACGGGTTAAATTTGGCGCTTTGGTTTCCGCGTTTTGGGGGCTTTTTCCGGTTCATTTGTTTTTGCGACTGTGCGGAAGCCAGTTCAGCTACTGATTGATTGATTGATGGATTGATTGTGTGGCTGCGGAAATGGATAAAAGTCCCCCATCCAAACAATGACCGTCATCAGTGCAGGTAACTTTTAATTTTTAGCACCTACCCTAATGTCTTATTTATGTACATTGATGGATCAAATGGTCTCGTTAGATAGTAGAATTCACGTTAAACGGCTGTTTCAGGGGTTGTTTATAAAAGTCTGGGACGGATTAATCCGTTTTGCACGACTTTCTACGGGAAAGAAGCGCGCCTTGGTTTCGGAACGCTTTGGTTTTGGAACGGAATTTCCGGAACGGATAAAGTTTGGGAACCAAGGGACCGCTGCATTAAGCTTTGAGTCTGACGCTGTTCACTTTGGGACGTTGGTCGAGGAGAGCGCTCCCCCTTTCTCTCCTGAGTTGGGGATTTTGGGGGGGGGATCCCCTTCCCGGAAACGTTTGGGGCGTAGGAAAACCGCCTTATAATGTTGCTCCGTAAACTAAGACTCTAGTCCTCAAGGTTTTGCAACGAAGGGCTGTTTTCAGTAGGGACACGGGGTGCGAATCTCCTTCCTTGGAGCGAGAGATGCCTGGCTAGCGCCTTAATTATTTCATTCAGCTTATTAGCGTTGGAGGGGTGTGTGTGTGTGTGTGTGTGTGTGTGTGTGTGTTAGCAAAAGGATCTCAAAGCCACGTTGTGGATCTTTATTCTAACAGCAGGTTTGGCATTAAGCGTTTGACACACACAGAGAGAGAAAGAGAGATAGAAGCTTCGGCTGATAAACAGGAAAACCTGCAGTTTTTTTAAAAAATTCTTTTTTCTTTCTTTCTTTTTTTAATTTCCGAGGCACCTTCAAACTTTCTCACCTTCCTGGCTTGAGTTTTGTTTTTGTTTTTTTGCTGAGCCATCCGATCCGTTTCCCCAGCGAAAAGCTAGACTTTGCAAAAGGACGAGGCCGGGAAATCGGCGCTGCAGTTTTCAGTTTATTACGGTCGCGGGCCGTCATTTTTTAAAACAGCTAAAATGCAATGGTGGAAGCAAGACGCAATAATTTATTTTACTTTATTTAGCCAGAATAAGTTCAGGGAGACGAGAGTCGCTGAGCAGGAGGTTAAAACAACTAAAAGGATCGCAAGATTTTGTAAGCGGGATAGCCTTAGTGTGCTGCTTTATAAAAGGGTTTGTGTCCTTTAGGGAAGTTTTAAATGTTTTATCGCATTATTATTAATTATTAATTATTATTAATTATTGCTATTATTATGTTGAGAACCACGCAGAGTGGCTGGGGTACAAATAAATATTTATTATTATTATTATTATTATTATTATTATTATTATTATTATTATTGCTACCATGCATCCAGAATTTCCCAGACGTAACCGGGATTCACCCGTCAAAAATAATAAGCATCCAGGCAGAATTTCGTAAAATGGGTTAAAATGTCCATTGTCGATGGCAAGTTACTTTTTTTGTCGAATTTTCCATTTTTTTTTTTAATGGTCAAAAACTTTATTTGGAGGTTTTGCAAAGAAAACTCCAACGATATTTTTTTTCTCCGGACTTTCACCTCTTGAAATAGGGAAACCCTCCTCCACGCCCTTGGTTTTTGTGTGGGTCTCTATGGGTCCTCCCCTCTTTTCTCGGGGGGGAACTGCCGGCTGCCTTCCCTCTAGGAACAGGGGCAGTCTACCCCGGAATTATTCTTGCCCACCCCACCCCCCAATCCCTTCCCATGATGGTCCGGGAGGCAGGAAAGACGGCGGCCCCTAGAAGAGAAGGTTGTAGATTTGGGGAAGGGGCCCTCCGGCGGTCATCCATCCCAACCCCCGGCGGCTAAAGCACCTCCCTCTCCTTCTCTCCCCAGCTTGGCAATGAGGAGCAGCAACTCGCCTGGGCGAAGCGAGAGAGCGAGAAGGCGGAGGAGGAACGCTTGGCACGGCTGAGGCGGCAGGAGCAGGAGGACCTCGAGCTGGCGATCGCCCTCAGCAAAGCGGACATGCCCGCCTCCTAGGGGGCTCCTGGGGGGGTGGGGGATGCAGACTCCCTCTCCTCCCCTTCGGCCGCTCCCTAGACCACCACCACTCCACCTCCTCGCTGGGACCGCGTTCGGCTCCTGCGGAAAAGGACACCGAACTCGCACGAGGTTGCCGTCTCCTTGCACGGACGGACGGGTGGGGAGGGGGCCGTCCGTCCCCCCCCCAATCCCAGCTCTGCCGCCGGCAGAGAAGAAGCTGCTCCCCCACCCCCCAGGTGAACTCAGCCTGCCGTTCCCCATCTTCCTTTTGTTTTGTTTTTTGCCAAGGGGGCACCCCTCCGCCCACCGGAAAAGGCCCGCTTCCTCGCTCCGGACCTCTTGCTCTTCGAAACCTCCCTTGGGGGGCCTGGGTCTTGCTCTGCTGTGCCAGCCCTTGGGTGGGCATAGGGCAGGGTGGGGGGAGAAGGGGGTCCCCCCCAGGCCTTCCCCCAACGGCGGGGCACAAGGAAGAAAAAATGGGCCCTCTGGCTTTCTTTCTCTGCAGCGCCGTCAAAGTGGATTCCTCCGCCTCCGCTGTCTGCACCCCCTTTTCTCTCCCCCCCCCAACCTCCCCCGGGCTCCCCGGTTCCTAATGCCCTCTTTGATCGCCCAGCAAAAACCCGCTGCTAACGGCCTCCGCCCCCCACCCCGCCCCCCAGCATCCTCGAACGTTCGGTTAACCAGCGCCGATTCATACCGAAACCGGGGGAACTCAAAATACGTTGCAGCCTCGAGGGCACACCTCTCTCTTTCTCTGTATTTTTGCCTGAAAAACATCCTGGAAAGTCTTGAGAAAAGCCGCTCGGGGGGGGGGGCCCAAGCGGCGTCTTCTGTGCCGCGAGCAAGAGGGGTGTCTCCGTTCCAGGGCCCCGGGGGGTGGGCGGTGGGAAACGCGGGTGAGAGCCGGGTGGCAAATGTGCGGCTGCAGGCGGGTTCCTTTTGGGCGTGTGGGTCGGGGTCCAAGTGGCCTTTTGGGGGCCTCGTGCGCCGCCCAAGACGGCTGCCCCTCCTGCAATGTCGGCATCTCCCACTCCAAGGGGTTCCCTCTCCCTCAGGCCAAATTCCCAGCCTCTAGGCAGAGATGGGGCCCCCCGAAATTATGCCCCCTTGCCTTACCCTCCCCAGAACGGCTTCTTGCCTCCTAGCCTCCTTCCAGAATTCCCGGCCCTCCTTCTATCTTCTCCAGGGGCCTCTTGATCCCGGTGCCTTTGCCCTGGCGGGGTTTAGGGCTCCCCATCACCCTTCCCCACCCATCGTGGGTGGGGCGGGGGCTTCTCTCGCCCTCCCACCCCCCTCTCCGAGGTGCCCGTTCCCCCTGGCTGCAGGAACCGAGACTGGCTCCATCCTTCCCTCTGGCTCGTCCTCCCAGCTCTGGGGGGGAGAGTCAGGTACACCCTTTTTTCCCACCATGGGGAGACCCCTGGGGGGTCTGCCCCACAGACGGGAGGGTCCCGTTGGCCCACAGAAGCACCCAGAAACATCAGCCCCCTTTGTGTGTGGGGGGGGTTCGGACAGCCGCTCAGCTCCAAACGGAACAGGACAATTTCTGGCGCCGAGGGAGTCGGGTCCTTCGGCCGGTTCTTTTGCCTGCTAGCGGAGGAGGAGGAGGAGGACCCAAAGGAGAGCCCCTTATCCCTCCCACCCCTCAGGGAGGACCAGATCTGCGCCTTCCTTTGGGGGTCCCCATCCTCCTCCATCTTGCAGGCTGAGAAGCCGGTGCAGCCTCCAGGTCTATTACAAAAAAATTTGTATTTTTAATTTTCACCCACCCCGGTGTATATTGTCCCCATCTGGCGTCTCCTCAGCAGCCCCCCACCCCCACCCCTCCGGGACGTGACCCACCCCCTTGTGATATACAGAAATGTAGATATATATAGGAGATTTTATATATGTATATATATCTGGGGGGCGAACGTCCTGAAGGACCTTGTCTCCGAGTGTTGGCCCTCCGCAGAACGTAACCCCGCCGGCCTCGTGTGTCGCTCTTGTGTGTTTGTGTTTGTGCGCGTGTGTGTGTATATATATTTAGTCCCTAAGATCTGGAAATGAAAGAGCGATTCTTGTGGTTAGAATCTCAAGGTTCTGCCAAACAAGAAAGAAATGCAAAAAAAAAAAGTCTGTTTCTCTCTCTCTCTCTCCCCTCTTGCTGCAAATTCTTGCTTCTCGAGTACAGAGGAGCTATTGGCAGGGATAAATGCAATTCGCTTCTTGAGTGTGGCATTTTGGGGTTGCAAGAAATACCTGCGCAGGCACACACACTCCCAAACACCCTCGGGGACTCCCCCCCCCGGGGAGGTGGGCTCTTAATCCTGCACCCATTTCTCTGTGTGTTTGTGTGCGAATGAGACAGAGACACAGAGAGAGAGTACTTCAATTTCCTTTCCTGCTGGCAGAATCGGCCACGGTTTTTCGGTTGACGGGGGGGGGGAGCGTGGGGCTCTCCTTGACGCCTCCCCGGCAGCACCCCCCAAAACTACTCCTATCCCCCTGGGGAGGGATGGGCAAAGGCTGCCGCTTGTGGGGAGGAGCGCCCAAACCCAGGCAAGGGCTTCCTGACCAAGGGACAGAAAGTGCCACAATGTGCATTTAGACCTACCCTACAGCCTACGGAGAATCCTGGGAACTGTAGTTCGCTGGGGGGGGGGCGTCTTGCGAGGTTCCCCACCTAGGAGCGTTCTTCGGTCATGGGGGGGGAGGGGAGGCTCCAAACCGCCGCCCGGCTCCCGATCCAGTTGTCGCAGGGTCTTGGTATTAAAGAGATTCTCCCCCCCCCTTCCTAGTTTCTCCCTCTTGTGTTTTGCCATCAGTGTTTTCCACTCTCGCACACACACACACCCCCAAGGCACTCATCTTGTGGCTCTTAATAATTTCTTGTGGGGTGCAAATCGGCTGCTGTCTCTCTTCTTCTCCACCCCCCCCACCCTCCGCCAGGCACCCAAAGCAACTCTTCTCAGCTCCTTCCAAGTCCTACTTAGAGTAGACCCATTGGCTCGAGTGGATCTGCGAGGTCTCTTGTTTTGCAGAGTTTCCTTTTTAAACAAGGTTAGGGGACAATGGCTCTTTATAAAAAATTTTTGGGGGGGGAGAGAGATAAATAATTCTCTTTCATTTCCTCTCCTCCCTTCACTGCTTCTCTCTTTAAAAATGTTTTTTTTGGGGGGGGGTGAGCACCTGTGCCCCCACCCGGACCCCGGGCACCAGAAAAGTCAGTCCTGTGAATCCAATTGAGCTTAGGGGGCAGAGGGATTTGGATCAGTGGGGGGAGGGTTTTTTGGGGGGGGGTTGCTGCTGCTGCTGCTGCAAGGGGAACCAAGAAGCCTGCCCCCCCTGCACATCCTTTGGACCCCGGCCATGCTGCCCCCCCTTCCCCACCCCCCAGGAGATCGGCTGATGATGTATTATGTATCCAGATATGTACATGACTGTATCTATGCTGTTGGAATTACCCTGTAGCAAAGGGCGGTGGGGGGGGGGACGACAGTGGGGAGGAAAGAAGGTTTGCCGGGAGGGAGGGGGTGTGTTTGAATTTTAACCCATGCTCTGTGTTTTATTGTTTAATATAAGAGAAATGTTATTGTTTAATATAATAAATGCAAAAGTTACTTATTTTGGAGCATCCGAGACTCTGGGATGGCTCTCTCTCTCCCCCTTCTTTTTTGGGGGGGTGGCGGGTGAGGAGCTGCGTGGGTCAGACCCGCTCGTATTTCTGCCCTCATATGTTTGGGGGTCTTATTCCCAGTGGTTCCGGGGTCCTCTGTGGCCACAGACAGTCTCCCCTCTCCTGTCTCTCCTCCTCTGTTACAGGGAGGGGGGCATGGAAGAGGCACACACACACACACACCCCGCGAGCTCCTCCTCTGGGGGTGACCCGGACCCCTTGACCTCTGCCCCACTGGCTTTCCTGGCTCTTTCCAGTTGCCCGCAAGTGGGGCTGGCTTTGAAGGAGCTCCCTGTTCCCCATCTCCAGCTACGCAAGATCTGGGGGGAAGAGGCGGGTGAGAACTTCGCGGGAAGCATTGGGGGCTCCCACTCACCCCACCACCCCACTTGACTCCAGCCCCCTTGGGCATTGTACCTCAGCGGCCCACTGCGCTTTCCAGACACCTTAATGGCGAAGTTTGGACAGCCGTTGGGGAACCCCTGGGGTTGTAAACAGTCAAGTATGTGGGGCACTTATAGAACCACCAAATGGCATAGTTGGAAGGGACCCCCAGGGGTCATCCATTCCAACCCCCTGCAACGCAGGAATGTTGTGTGGAGGCCTGATGGCCGTCTGCCAAAGCAACTCCACTCTTCCGAACTTAAAAATGGAAATGCTGGTGGACAACAAAAGAGGTTTTAAGACTGTCTCAAGGCAAATGTTTAAAAATTAGTATAAACACCGGCACCTGGGAAACACTGGCCTGCGAGCGCTCCAGTTGGAGAACAGCCTCGACCAAGGGCTTTGAAGAAAGACACTCGAACTCGGGACGCAACGTGCCAAGAGGAAGGCACGCTTGGCAAACCCTCACCGGGATCAAGTCCCACCAGGGAACCTATGTCCCCACTGTGGAAGGACGTGTGGATCCAGAATTGGCCTCCGCAGTCACTTACGGACTCACTGTTAAGACCAAGACCATTGGCTACGAGGGATAGAAGAAGAAGAAGAAGAAGAAGAAGGAGAAGGAGAAGAATGATGCAGGAATATCTGCCAAAGCAGTTGGTTGGAGTCTGGTGCTGAGAACCAGCCATGGTTGCAGGTTCAATCCCCATATAGGAGGCAGCTGTATTGCAGGGGGTTCGACTAGATACTATGGGGTGCCTTCCAACTCTACAATTCTGTCCCTGAGTGGTGACTGTCCAACCTCAGTCAAGGGAGGGAGGAGAGACCACCCTCCGAGGGAGTCTGATCCACCTTGCAGGAGGTCGAGGGCGCACCTTGAAGCCAGTGGCATTTGAAGAAGGCGGGGAGGACAAATGATTTTGTGTGTGTGTGTGTGTGCGTCCCCCAAGTCTCCCTGTCCCTGAGCCGCCGCCGCACCCACTCCCCCTCCCCCCCCCAGCCTCCCCATTTGGGGTTTGGGCTCTCCGCTTGCTGGTGAACTTGCGCGCTGTGGTCGGGACGAGAGCCGGAAACGGCTGAAGCCATTGCAACAACAATCGGAGGAGCCCATCGTCGCCGCCCAGCTTCCTGCGCCCGCTCTCGATCTGCAACGACGTTGTGCAACACGGTATTCTGCAGAATCTGGGCTTGCTTCCTCCAACAGGCTCTCCAAACAGCCATCTCCTCCTCCTCTTCTTCTTCTTCCTCCTCCTGGCCAACTTTGCAGGACTGTCTCTGCCCTCCTGCCCCCCCCTTCCAGAAATGACAGCGTTTCACTTTTTCGTTGCTTATTTCGGCAACGGGCTTTAAATAGCTTCCCCAGTCATTTTCTGCAAAGCGGTCTCTCATTGCGGGGAGAGCTAATTCGGGCAAACTTTTTTTGTGAACAACAACCGACCCCTCCATGCAAATAGCGAGAGCCTGTTTTCCTTTCTCTGCGCTGCCCGTTTAACCCTTGAATGGCTCGCCTTCCTGGGCTCACCAGGGAAGAATTTGTGGGGCGCTGCTGCCGGCTGTGCGCAATGCGCGTCACTGCGCTTCCAGACGGGGACCCTTTGCGGAGCTGGAAGAGGTCTAGAAATCTCGAGGGTCCGGAGCGACTCCCTGAGTGCGGGGGGGGGGAGGGATAGATTTGGAAGAGTTTGGCACATGCATCCCCAAACTCAGCCCTCCAGCTGTTTTGAGACTACAACTCCCATCATCCCTAGAGAACAGGACCAGTGGTCAGGGATGATGGGAATTGTAGTCCCAAAACATCTGGAGGGCTGAGTTTGGGGATGCCTGGTTTGGAAGAGCAACGTGCGTAAAGGCGCGAGTTTAGAAGTTTTTAATCCTCCTGAGAATACTTATCGTGACGCCGCCGGCCATTCAAAGGCAGGGGCAAGGCAGGGATCCCCTGTGGCATTTACTGCCCCAAACTGAAAAGGAGACTCGGATAAATTCAAGGGCTGTCAATGGCTGCGACCCTCTTCGGAGAGCCAGTGTGGTGTGGTGGTTAAGAGCGGTAGGTAGGCTCCTAATCTGGTGAACCGGGTTCGCTTCCCCGCTCCTCCACATGCAGCTGCTGGGTGACCTTGGGCTAGTCACACTTCTCTGAAGTCTCTCAGCCCCACTCACCTCACAGAGTGTTTGTTGTGGGGGGAGGAAGGGAAAGGAGGTTGTGAGCCGCTTGGAGACTCCTTTGTGTAGTGATAAAGCGGGATATCAAATCCAAACTCTTCCTCCTCCTCTTCTTCAACCCGCAGCCCGTGATGCTCCGTGCACTTGCAAGAGGAGCCCGTTCCAGTCTGCAGCAGGATCAATCTTATTCCACCTCCCACAACCTGGGGCGCGTCAGGTGGTTTTAAACCAGGTGTCAGCAAACTTTTCCAGCAGGGGGCCGGTCCACTGTCCCTCAGACCTTGTGGGGGGCCGGACTATATTGGGGGGGGGGGAATGAACGAATTCCTATGCCCCACAAATAACCCAGAGATGCATTTTAAATAAAAGCACACATTCTACTCATGTAAAAACACGCTGATTCCCGGACTGTCCGCGGGCTGGAATTAGAAGGCGATTGGGCCAGATCCGCCCCCGGGCCTTAGTTTGGGGACCCCTGTTTTAAACTATAACTCATTTCCTAAACCCGAGCCTGCGCTTGCTGTCAATAGTCGAAATAACCCAGAGACAACCAGGTGGTGTTTGTGTGTGTTTTGGCGGCGGAGGGAGCCGAATTCTCTCTCCAAACTGCCGGTAGTTTGCTGACACTCTCAATAAGCTATACTGTATTGGGTAAGCGGTTTGGTGAGCACCTCCGAGGGCACAATCCTGCGCTGGGCCGGCCTTTTGCACACACCCATTTCCCCTCTCCTCCTCCCCCACCCATGAGAAACAGCAACGAACTGCAACCTCGCTCTGCTTCTGCGCGGTTTGCTTTGCGGGAGGAGACGTTGGTTTCTTGCAAAAAAGGGTTTGGTGGCGGTGGCTGTTGTTTTTGCAAAAATCTGTGCAGCCCCGCCGCGTCACCCCGTGTTTCTTTACTTTTTTAAATGGCGCTGTGGAAATTTGCGAGCCCAGCAACCGCAAAGTGTTCGGGTACCTTCCCCTGGAAGGGAAATGGCGGGGGTTAATTTGCGGAGGTGCGATGAAGAGGGTCAGAAAAAAACGACCCTCCGGAGATGCGCCTCTCTCACGCAGTTTGTACGCACCGCAAGCGGGTGGCGGGCCGGTTTAAGGATCTAGTTAGCGAAGAAACTAACTTGCTCTGTTCCAACGTCTCCATCATCTACCCACCCTCAGCTTTTGGGGAACAGCAGCAGCAGTCCTGCATTCCCCCCTCCCCCTTCAAAAAAAGGACCCTGCATTTACTGACATGCCGTGTTTACGTTTCACATTAAAATGCGCAAAAACCAGCCTGCCCACAGAGCCCGGCCGCGGGCACATCTGCCGCAGCATCTGGAAGAGATTTCAGGGCGCTCCCGAAATAGCTGTCGAGTAAACTAAAAATGAGACTCAGATTATAGCCTTGGGTTGCTTTTGAACTGGAGAGCCGTTTCTGGTGCAAAGCGTTGGCCCTGCTGCGGTCCGCGCCTGGGTCTATTTCTTGCGCGCTGGAGGCGGAGCGGGGGGGGGGCAGGCATAGGAGGATTGGGGGGGGGGCTGGGAGGGGGTAGGTTATGGGCACCTATAGGGCCAAGAAATAACAAAACAGCAACAACCATCCTTTTTGCGCCCGGGGGGTTGTACCCGCCTTCTCCATCCCCTCCAGACCAAAGGATTTCTAGATGAAAGAATCAGGCTTATTTTAGAAAAAAAAATCTTTAATATATATATTTTATAAAAAGTTTTCATTTTTTTTAAAAAAAAGTGGACATGGGCAAGAAACGTGCCCATTTCGTCTTTCGCTTGTATCCTCCCAACACTTGTGTATAAAACTATTTACATATATATATAACTTTCTTTTCTTTTTTTAAAAAAGTCGTTTCTTCACAAGACCTCAAGCCTTGTTAGGAGCTCTAGTGTAGGTTAAGGCAGCTGGGAGCGTTTTGCGCGAGGCGTCCCCTGCCTCCGCGCGATCCTCAAGCCAAGCCTTCCGTTCCAGCTGATCTCCTGGGCTGTCGCAGATCCGCTATTTACACCCGGACGGCCCTTTCGTCTCCGCTCCAGAGCCGTATAAATTAAGTCCCCATCTTCTCCCTCCCGGGGTTGGGGGCAGAGAGCAGCCCGTCAGGTTTTCGCGCAGCCTCCTGGAGAGGCGCTGGCCGCAGCCCCCCCGTCTCCTGCTCGCTACTACAGGGGCCAGCTCACGCCTCCCCTCCCCCCTCATCCCAGGCGCAGGCGGACGTAGTACCAGCTACAAGATCCCGACTAAGTCCTGGAGAGTCCCCCCCCCTCGCTCTCTACATGTGCCTCTTCATGTGCAGCGCCAGGTGGTCGGAGCGAGAGAAGGCGCGGTCGCAGAGGTGGCACTGGAAGGGCCGGTGCCCGGTGTGTTTGCGGTAGTGGCGCGTGAGCTCGTCGGAACGCGCAAACTTCCAGCCGCAGCCGTCCCAGTTGCAATGGTAGGGCTTTTCGCCTGTGGAGGAAAGGAAGCGGGTAAGTATCGATCGATTGATTGATTGGTTTGTTGGTTGATTGCATTTCTATCCCAGGTATTCCTCCAAAGAGCTCAAGAGGCGGTGTGCATGGTTCCCCCTCTTCCTGCAGCGCAGGGGGTTGGACTGGATGACCTTTGGGGATCCCTCTCAACACTACGATTCTAGCATTTGATTCCCCACAACAACCCTTCGAGGCAGGTTAGGTAGAGAGGCAGTGGCCCAAGGTCACCCAGTGAGCTTCGAAGCTGAGTTGGGGGGGGATTTGAACCCAGTGCTCCCCAAACTTGGGTTGTTGGGTTTTTCCCCGGACTACAATTCCCATCATCCCTGACCGCTGGCCTTGCTAGCTATGGATGATGGGAGTTGTAGTCGGGGGAAAAAAAATCAGCCGGCGATCCAAGTTGGGGAAACGCGGCTCTAACACAGCTGATCTTGGAGGCCCCCTTTGTGTGCGGGTAATAATAATAATAAAATAATAATAATATTAGCAATAATAATAATGTTTATACCCTGCCTAAGACACAGGTTGCCTGTCACTTGGCAGCACCTCTTGGGAACAGCTGCGCCCCCCCCAGCCCAGATGTGCGCAATTTCACGCCTGGGTTTCCTACTGGGCAACTGGATGTTGCTGCGCTCCCAACGCCCATCAGCCAGCATGACCAATGGTCACATACCTAGAGGACCACCAGCAGCAGCACTAGGGCACCGATGTCCCTCCCCACTCTGATGCCACAAGGCGAGGTGGGTCGGCCAGCCAATTTGGAGAGCCCACGGCTCTCGGGTTAGAGAATTTCAGTGGTTTAGCAACAGCCAACGCCCGCCTGCCAGATTTTCAGAGAACTGGGGCTAAACTACAGGAAGCCTCTTTCTCTGTTTTGGAAGACTTAACGGACGCAGATTTTTGCTCTCCCCCCCCATGAACCTCAGCTTCGTCTCCACCAGGGGCTCCCAAATTGCGGCGGTCCACAAACTCCACCCTGCTCCCCTCAATATTTGCACTGGCTTTCAACTGTATTATTAATTGCTTGCTCAACTTCGCGGTTTTTTTTTTAATGATTCTGCGGAGTTCGCATCGGAATGCAATACCGGTAGGTTAGAAGCAAAAGCAGCGAATAACGGAATGCAATTGAAAAGTATCCAGCACGTAGGGGCCCAGGCGTCTCTCCCCCCCCACAAAAAAACATTAGAGCCCCCCCCCCAATATAATGGGCATTGCCATTCGTGTGTGGGTATGTGGGTGTGGTGATGGATTATGTGAGGCGGGGCTTACCTGGAACCCCCCCCCCCTTTTAAAATTCAAATTGGCACCCCGCTCCAGCGCATGCCAGTTGTTGTCACAGCATGGGGGGGGGAGGAAATCTTATGTTAAATTTATTTGAATTTGTTTCACTGATTTGTAAAAAAAAATAAAATTTGAAAACCCATAAAGAATATTTTTTTGGGGGAGGGGGAAAGTTGCTAGGTGGCCTGTCCAGACCCTCAAGTAGGAGCGAGGGGGCAGTTGGTGTCTCTGGGCTACAATGAGTGGCAGCAGTGGCTGCGGGGTCCCCAGCGCCACCTGGCGCGCGCAGGCCTGCGCTTACCTGTGTGGGTGCGCAGGTGAGCCTTCAGGTGGGAGCTTTTGGTGTAAGTTTTTCCGCAGCCGGCGTAGGTGCAGGTATGAGTAGCAGTCCGTTTGCGCGGCCAGGATCGGCGGCCGCGTTTGGGTTTGGCTTCCAGCAGCTCCAGCGGCGACGAGGGAGGTGTGAGGAGCCCCCTCGGGGCAGAGGCCGGGCAAGGCAGGCTGTCGTCGAAGAAGCCGAAGGCGGGCGGCGCGCTCTGCTGCTGCGACGGGTGTTGGCGGTAGTGGAGAGGGTGAGCGAAGGGCGCCGGGTAGGGGGGCTGCGCGTGGCGCCCGAGAGGGGCTTGGCACTCGACGGCGGCTGCTGCCAAGAGGTCGTCGGGGCTGAGCGGAGGGGTCTCTGCCCCCGGGAGCGGCGGAGAGGCTGTCAGCATGCAGGGCGTGGGGCTAGCGCCCTCCTGCTTGATCTGCGCGCAGGGTTGCGGCCACGACATCTCCGGCTTGGGCCCCTCCGCGAACGCTGACGTGACGAAGAAGCGGCCCTGGATGAAGCCGGCGGTGGCTCCCGGGAAAGGCACGTAGGGGGAAGCTTCCAGTTCGGGCAGGAGGGCAGCGGCCGTGGCGCCGTAGGGCGGAGGGCTGCCCCGCTCCATCGGCTCGTAGCCGCCGCCGCCGCCACCGTCGGAAGAGGGGCTCAGCTCGTAGAAGGGCTCCCGTCCGGCGCCGTAATCCCCGCGGGGCGCGCCGCTGTCAGGGCCGAAGGGCCCTCCGTCTGCGCCGCTGCCCATGGAGAGAATCAAATCCAGGACGTGATTGAGGTCGTCGTCCTCCTTCGACGGCGGGCACAGCCCGTCCAGGCCCGGCCCGGGAGGGCAGCAGAGGTCTCCGCCGCCGCAGGGGAGCTTCTCCGCTGGCATCCCAAAGCTCCAGCGCTGCAAGAAGGGGAGAAACGGGCCCGTGAGCGAAGGGCACGAGGGTCCCAGAGCCCGGACGCCCCGTCGGAGAAAAGCAGCCCTGGGCGCGCCCACCCCGTTCTTGGCCCCTGGAGAAGCCCCCGCAGCACCCCAAAGTCTAGACCCCCGTCCCCAATTAAGCTCCTCTTTTCCGTGCCAAGTGCTCACAGCGCGGTGCCCCCGAGCATGTGCAGAGGGCCGGGTGGGCGAGCGAGCTACTTACTTGGTGGGCCGGGTGGCTGTCCCTGCAGAAGGAGGCGAAGGAGGGCAGGAGCGCCATGATCTCGGACGCTTTTGGATGTGGCTGCCCGGCGAGGCCGGCGCCTTCCTTTTAAGCCGCGCCGTCGAGCGCGCAGGCCAATGGCAGAGGCGCAGGAAGCGCGTCCCGGGAAGGCAGGCGGCGGAGGGACCCGGCGCTGCCGCTGCTGCTGCTGCTTGGAGGGGGCTGGAACTGCCGCTTGGCCCGGCCCCGGGCCGGCCTAAATTTAGCCCCGCTATAAAAGGAAGGCCGGCAGCCCAGGAGAAGAAGCAGCGGTGGCGCGCAGAGAGGGAGGCTGAACCTTCTCCGGCTTCGGACCTTCCCTGCTCGGCTGCAGGGCCCCACAGCCCCACCCCTCCCCGGGCGCTCTGCACATGCTCGGGGAACCCCTCGCTTAGCCAGCTGGCTCCTTGCGCGCTCCTCTGCGCGTAATCCCGCGCGGCAAAAACTCGCGGGTCGTCCTGGGCGCCTGAGCCCCGGCACCTCTTTGAGCGGCCCCCCCCCTCGCCAATAGTCTGGGTGGCAGGCAGCACCTCCCCCACCCCCACCCCGTGGGTGCTCTTGAAGCGGATGGGCGCAGCTCTGGCCCTTTTGTTCTGGGTCGGTGGATGCGGAGCGGCAAAGATCGCGCGGACCCACTGCTAACCCGGTTTCCCCGCTGACCGCGCGGATTGCCTCTGACCATGTGCAGGGTGCTTTTCCGGGTGTACAGAGCAAAGAAGACAGCGTGGTGTTTTGTTTTGTTTTGTTTTCAGCAGAGGGCGGTTATTATGGGATGAATGCTCCTCATGCAAGGCCTCCCCCCCCACAGCCATTGACATGAAAATCTCTCCCTCACACAACCTATTTATTTGCGCATTTATTGATTTCCTTCCATTTCCTACAAAACATCGCTCAGCAGTTAAACAACAGCAAAACAAAAACACAACCCACTTCAACAGGAATTTCAAGCCTTATAGAAAACAATTTCATAAATGAAAACAATTCAAAACCATCCGGATTTACTCCTTTCCAGGGGGGGCGGGAGGGAGCCCAATGACCCATCAGTGCTAATCTAGTTTACAGTCCTCATCTGGAAGAGCTGCTATTGGACTTTCCATGGAAAAGGTCCTCCCAGATTCCATGGGGGAAATAATATGGGCCCCAGGGGAGGTGCTGAATGAGAGGGAGGAGCCCCCCATCCCCACACAAACCCTGTCTCGGAGCACCCCCAGGTTCAGAAGGGCCTGTGGCTGGGAGGCGACGGCTTATAACAACAGCCCTGCAGTGCAGTTCACACTCTCGAGTTCTTAACAACAGCCCTGCAGTGTTGTCCAGAGGTATTATGCTCCATTTACAGCAGGCGCCCCCAAACTTGGCCCTCCAGCTGTTTTGGGACTACAATTCCCATCATCCCTGACCGCTGATCCTGTTAGCTAGGGATGATGGGAGTTGTAGTCCCAAAAAAGCTGGAGGGCTGAGTTTGGGGACGCCTGATTTACAGGCTGGAGCTGAGAGCAACAACCTAGCAAGAAGCTTGTATGATCAACAACAACAATTTATTTATCTGGCCCCCAGTTCCCAACAGAATATTAAAAAAAACGATAAAGGCCAAAGAGCTTTACAGGGCTTTTACGAACAGCCCTGTTAACGAACTATTCAGTTTACGAACTCCGTAAAACCGGAATTAGTGTTCCGGTTTGCAAACTTTACCTTGGTCTACGAACGGTGGAAGGGCACCGGCGGTGGGAGGCCTCGTTAGGGAAAGCGCGCCTCGGTTTCAGAACGGATTTGGTTTAAGAACGGACTTCAGGAACGGATTAAGTTCGTAAGCCGAGGTACCACTGTAATTGTTTATCTCCTTGACATCTGCCAGGAGGTCGTTTCACAGGGACGGCACCACCACCGAGAAGGCCCTCTGCCTGGTTCCCTGCAGCTTCACTTCTCGCAGGGAGGGAACCGCCAGAAGGCCCTCGGAGATGGACTTCCGCGTCCGGGCTGGTTGATGGGGGTGGAGACGCTCCTTCAGGGATACAGGGCCAAGGCCGTTTAGGGCTTTTAAGGTCAACACAAACACTCGCTCTTTCACTCTGTTTCTTTATTAATGCTTTATACGTTTAGTATGTTTCCGAGCACAATTCAAAGGGTTGGTGCTGAACTTGAAAGCCCTAAACAGCCCTCTATCCCTGAAGGAGCGTCTCCACCCCGGACACCGGGGTCCATCTCTGAGGGCCTTCTGGCAGTTTCCCTCCCTGTGTGAAGTGAGGTTACAGGGAACCAGGCAGAGGGCCTTCTCGGTGGTGGCGCCCTCCCATCAGATGTCAAGGAAATAAACAACTGTCTGACTTTTAGAAGACGTCTGAAGGCATCCCTGTTTAGGGAAGTTTGGAATGTTTGATGTTTTATCACGTTTTTAATATTGTATTGGGTGCCACCCAGTTTCAGAAAACCATCCCGTCTCACTGCTTCCCAGTAACGTAAGCTTAAACACACACACACACACACACACGTTGTTTTCTTGGATTTCAACTTTGCTCTGGCCTGTTTAAACACAGCCTTACCACCTGGACACTATTTCCCTGGTCACTCTGCCCCAAAGGAGCTTCCCTGCCATGTTAAGAGCGGTAGACTTGTAATCTGGTGAACCAGGTTCGCTTCCCCGCTCCTCCACATGCAGCTGCTGGGTGACCTTGGGCTAGTCACACTTCTCTGAAGTCTCTCAGCCCCACTCACCTCACAGAGTGTTTGTTGTGGGGGAGGAAGGGAAAGGAGAATGTTAGCCACTTTGAGACTCCTTCGGGTAGTGATAAAGCGGGATATCAAATCCAAACTCTTCTTCTTCTTCTTCTTCTTCTTCTTCTTCTTCTTCTTCTTCTTCTTCTTCTTCTTCTTCTTCTTCTTCCTTCCCACTGCTCTTTCAGGGGACAGGTAATATACAGAGAGCTCAGAAATCTATATCTATATGGTTATCTATATCTATCATCTCTCTCTCTATCTCTCTCTTTCTTTCTCTCTCTCTCTCTCCATCTCTAGGGTCAGCAACCTTTTTCAGCCGTGAGCCAGTCCACCATCCCTCAGACCATGTGGTGGGCCGGACTATATTTTTTTTGGGGGGGGAATGAACAAATTCCTATGCCCCACAAATAACCTAGAGATGCATTTTAAATAAAAGGACACATTATACTCATGTAAAAACATGCTGATTCCTGGACCGTCTGCGGGCTGGACTGAGAAGGCGATTGGGCCGGATTTGGCCCACGGGCCTTAGTTTGGGGACCCCTGCTCTCTATCTCCCTATCTCTATCTCTATCTCTATCTCTATCTCTATCTCTACCTCTACCTCTACCTCTACATTGGAGGGGGCGGATAGGGGGCTGGCGATGAATCTGACCAGTTCTCCCCTTCTGTTTTGGGCTGTTGCAATATTATTCCGGTGTGGGTTTTGTTTGTTTCTTTGTTTTTGCTACGCATGTGCTTGTTTTGTCTCTGGGCGCACCCCCCTGTGAGTGCATGTTCACCTCTCCAGGGACATGGAGAATCGGCGGCGCATTACTCCGAGAGGAGAAGAAGGAGGAGGCATTCTTCTCCCAGCCACTCAAGAGCCGGGTTTCCCCGCTGCTGCAAAGCGCTTAAAAGCAGCGATGCGCACCGTTCAGAAGTTTTTGTCTTCCAGAGTTCAGAGAGAGGAGGAGGGCTCCCTCCTTACCCGGCAACCCCCACATGAGTCATGCCTTTGCGATGTCGCCCTTGTGCAATCCCTCCTCTTGTCAGTCGCTGCTGCCGGTGGAAAACTTCCCTTCACCAAGGAAACCGAGTTGACGCCCCTCCTGAGCGCAAGAAGGCGAGCGCCTGTGGGTGTCCTTTGTGTGACGCACCAGCCCTTCTTTGGGTAGGAGGGAGAGTGTGGCTATGGCGGCCGGGCAAATATTGTTATCCTCGGCGTGTGCAATCTAGGGGAACGACGACCCGTCACTCCCAGACTTGGTGGGGCTGCGCTGTGTCCCCAGCATGTCCCTGAAGAATAATAATACTGTAATCAACGAAGTTTGTTCTTGGTATGAACTTTCGTGTGCACCATGCACACTTCTTCAGACAGCGTGCATGCACACGAAAGCTCATACCAAGAACAAACTCAGTTGGTCTCTAAGGTGCTACTGGAAAGAATTTTCTATTTTGTTTCGACTATGGCAGAACAACACGGCTACCCACCTGTAACTACATCAATCATCTGTCAGTCTACCTATCATATCTCTATCTATCTATCTATCTATCTATCTATCTATCTATCTATCTATCTCTATCTATCTATCTATCTGAAGAAGTGTGCATGCACACGAAAGCTCATACCAAGAACAAACTCAGTTGGTCTCTAAGGTGCTACTGGAAAGAATTTTTTTTATTTTGTTTTGACTATGGCAGAACAACACAGCTACCTACCTGTAATAATAATAATAATAATAATAATAATAATAATAATAATAATAATAATAATTATTTATACCCTGCCCATCTGGCTGGGTTTCCCAGCCACTCTGGGGGCTCCCAACAGAATATTAAAAACACGATAAAACATCAAACATTAAAAACTTCCCTAAACAGGGCTGCCTCAGATGTCTTCTAAAAGTCAGGTAGTTGTTTATTTCCTTGACATCTGAAGGGAGGGCGCCACCACCGAGAAGGCCCTCTGCCTGGTTCCCTGTAACCTCGCTTCTCGCAGGGAGGGAACCGCCAGAAGGCCCTCGGAGCTGGACCTCAGTGTCCGGGCTGGACGATGGGGGTGGAGACGCTCCTTCAGGGATACTGGGCCATTTAGGGCTTTCAAGGTCAGCACCAACACTTTGAATTGTGCTCGGAAACGTCCTGGGAGCCAATGTAGGTCTTTCAGGACCGGTTATATGGTCTCGGCGGCCGCTCCCAGTCCCCAGTCTGGCTGCCGCATTCTGGATTAGTTGCAGTTTCCGGGTCACCTTCAAAGGGAGCCCCACGGAGAGCGCATGGCAGTAGTCCAAGCGGGAGATAACCAGAGCATGCACCACTCTGGCCAGACAGTCTGCAGGCAGGGAGGGTCTCATCCTGCGTCCCAGATGGAGCCGCCCTGGACACAGAACTGACCTGCGCCTCCATGGACAGCTGTGAGTCCAAAATGACCCCCAGGCTGCGCACCTGGTCCTTCGGGGGCACAGTTGCCCCATTCAGGACCAGGGAATCCTCCACACCCGCCCGCCCCCTGTCCCCCCAAAACAGTCCTTCTGTATTGTTAGGATTCAACCCGAATCTGTTAGCCGCCATCCTCCAACCCAGCCTCGTGCCGTGTCCCTGGCATGGCTCTGAATGATGCCAATTTCTGGCAGCCAGTCCCAAAGAACCACAGAACCAAATCGTTGTAGAATTGAAAGGGAGTCAGAGATGCAGTGAAGTAGAGGGAACGTTCTTTCGTACGTGGCGGACCTGTAAAAGGCTAAAAAGAGTATTGGGGAATAATCCATCACGAATTGAAAAAAATGCTGAAAAAGCATTCCCCGGCCCTCCAAAAACAAAACAAAACAAAAACAACCAAACAGAGTCCTTTTTGTTGGGCAGAATTCAGACGGAAAATCCCAGGTGTTATAAAAGGTTATTTATGTCTGCTGCCCGTGTTTCGTTAGCCCAAAAATGGAAAACGAGAGAGGTCCAACCAAAGAAGAATGGCAACTTAGCGTATTTATCCAAGTATAACACACACCCCTGTTTATAAGACACCCCCAAATTACAAAATGGGGGGAGATTGCCCAGAGTTGTGGAGCTTTTTTGGGGGGGGGCAGGATTGCCAGAAACAGATTTGCATGCATTGCATGAAGCCAGCTAACAACTGGCCCACCGCCGGAATATAAAACAAGTTTCTTTCGAATCTTAGGACTTCCCTCTTCCCTTTCGCGGCTTCTTCAAATACGTACGTCAGCTGCATATTTTAGTCTGTCCAAATTATAGCCCTCCCTTGTTTTCCAAAGGCTTTGTAACATTCTTTCGATTTAAGTATTATAATAATCTGAATCGTTGATTCTTTTAATTGATTTTAATTAATTTATTCTTTTAAAGCAATGATTGTTAATTTTAATGCACTTTGATTTCAAGACGGTCAACCCCTTTTAGATCAAATCTCAGATCAATTTTATATTGCATTTATTATTGATTCTGTATGTGTCTTTGTGTGTGTGTGTGTGTGTGTGTGTGTTGGTCGTTGACCGTAATAAAGAAACTACTAACATTGCAATAGTTATTCAAAACCTGAAGTCCCCCTCTCCTTTTAAATAATGTGCACAGCCCCTTTTCCGTTGTTGTTCTGTTTTGTTTTCTACATGGGGACTGTTTACTGTTCCCCCTCCTTCTTTTCGCGTGTCTTATTCCGTGCGGTTGTAATTTTGTACTTTTTAAAAAATTTCTGTAACAGGTATAAAAAGAAGAAAACCGAAGTTCCAGATTCGATGTAGCGATTTATAGCAGATACTTTACACGCCAAAAAAAAGGGCGAAAAGCTAAAAACTCAGAAAAACAAAGAAAGGCTACGTTCAGACTGCTGGTGTAAAGCAGGAACCCCATCAAAGGAAAGGAAAGACATGCCTAGCCCCACTCATTGAAAATTATTTTGGGGGGGCATTGGCTCCCTCGGCCCGGAAGAGATAGCACCCCTGTTCAGGACATTTAGCCGAGGTTTTTTAAAGTCAAATTTAAAACTACTTAATTTGAGTCTTTTATATATCTGGATATGTTTAACATTTTTTAATGATTTCTTTCCCTCTTATGATTTCATTGTCTAAATTATGCCAATAAAGGCTGAATGAATGAAAGGTAAAGGTTTGCTCTCTCGTGCTCAGATCCTAAATCCACTGCCTGCCCGAGAGCCTAGTATTATGGGATGCCCTGGAAAGCTCGGTTATCCAAAATGGCAGGCCGGCGTCGTTAATCCGAGGAACTAAATCCCCAAAGGAAGGAGTCGGTCCTATGCCAAACGGACCCCATGGCCCGTGCCGAGGTGATGGGGGTGTTCCCTGCTGCCGAAACCAGCGTTGGTGCCGGTTTTTTGGAGGGCAGCGTCCGAAAAGCGGGACCCTCCGAGCACGTGCAGAATGCTCTCCGGGTCGAGGGAGAAGGCGCCCCGAGAGCTTGCCCAATTCGCCCTTGCGGTGCTGGGATCGTTCCGTGCGGGAAAAGCTTCCATGGCAGCTGAGTCAGGGACCCCTTCCCCCCCCCCCCGGCGGCACCTGCTGTGGCTGTCCTGTTCCCGACTTGAATTCGTGGAAGTGTGATTCAGAGGCTGGCTGGGGGTAGAAGGAGGAAGGAGGCCGATGACCGCATCGCATGGCCTCCGACATTTCTCCGATGAATATAGGGACGTCCCGTTCCATAACGATAACTTTTTACAATTAATATACCATCTGATTCGGTTGCTCCGGCCCACTGTGGGTAGCTTCCAACATATAGAAAAACAGAATAAAACATTGAACATTTTTTTTAAAAACTTCCCTATAGAGGATTGCCTTCAGACGGCTGGGGGGGTCGGATAACTCCATCCTCTCCAACATTTCTCCCATGAAAATACAGACATCTTATTCCATCCCTTCCAACATTTCTCCCCTGACAATTTGTTGTTGTTTAGTGGTTGAGTCGTGCCCTCCTCTTGGTGACCCCCTGGACCAGAGCACGCCAGGCACCCCTATTCTCCACTGCCTCCCGCAGTTTGGTCAGACTCATGTCGAGAACACTGTCCCACCATCTCGTCCTCTGTCGTCCCCTTCTCCTTGTGCCCTCCATCTTTCCCAACATCAGGGTCTTTTCCAGGGAGTCTTCTCTTCTCATGAGGTGGCCAAAGTATTGGAGCCTCAGCTTCAGGATCTGTCCTTCCAGTGAGCACTCAGGGCTGATTTCCTTCAGAATGGATAGGTTTGATCTTCTTGCAGTCCATGGGACTCTCAAGAGTCTCCTCCAGCACCATAATTCAAAAGCATCAATTCTTTGGCAATCAGCCCCTGAAAATAGGGACGTCCTATTCCATCCCCTCCAACATTTCTCCCCTGAAAATAGGAATGTCCAAAGCAAAAGCGGAACAATCTGGGATCAAATCAGAAAGAGAGAGAGAAAGAGAAATAAAAAAAGAAGGAAAGGCCTTTGGCCACATTTGGGCGTCTTCTTGTGATTTTATGTTGTAACTGCCCTGAGAGCTACAGATACTGGGCGGTATACAAATTTAATAAATAATAATAATCAGAATTATTAGCCTAGAAAACCTCCTTGTCAATACTGCGTCCATCTGGTCTCCCATACCCATTGAGCACGACCGCCTTTCCTCCCTTCGTAAAGATGCTTTCGGTTATCTCAGAGGCAAAACGGACTCTGTCTATGCCCAGGGGCACTCTTGTCTTTCAAAATGCGATGAGCGCTTTGGCAGAAAGGAGGTCCATTCTATCACCAGCTGGAAGCCTTTGGGATTTGGGGGGAGGCAGTTCCCAAACCCACACATTTGCATGGCCTGGATTCACAGCCCTGTCTCTGGGTGCTGCGGTGGGGCAGGGAGCCCAACCAGAAACCCAGAGGAGGCGGCTCTGAGATGGGCGAGTTATGGGCTGGTTATCCTTGCCTCACCTTTGACCTTTCCCCAGACAAAACCAGTGGCAGGTTTAACCCTCCAAGCAGCACTGCCAGTATATCATTGTTGAACTGAAATACAATTAAGAAGTATATTAATAGTGAAATGCAATTAAGAAGAAGTATGTGGATAGCGAAATAATCATTAAGTTCTAACTTAAAATGATTTTTGATTCATAAACTGAATCGTGCAAAAACATTGGCATTTGGCAAAGGTTCCTTTAGAAACACAATTGACAAAGACTCATCGTCTAGTCTCTAGAAGCTTGCTGTAATATTAAACAATAAGAGGTGCAAATATATGATGCAAACTACTAAGAATGACTAAGAGCAGAAAGTCGGCACCCTATATATAGAAAGGAGCAAAGCAGTGATATTTGAGGGAGCAGGTTAGCAGGCGGGGCCCACGACTTACATCACAAAAAACACAAAACACTGTGGCTGGATGTAGATTTTATTCTATTGGTTTTTTATCTTAGATTTTGGAAATGTTCATCCAGTTGTTTTTCCCCCTTTAATTTTTTTTTGGGGGGGGGAGAGAGAAGGGCCCTAAGCTAGAGCTTGTTTAAAGGTAAAGGGACCCCTGACCGTTAGGTCCAGTTTGCAGACGACTCTGGGGTTGCAGCACTCATCTCGCGTTACTGGCCGAAGGAGCCAGCGTCCAGCTTCCGGGTCATGTGGCCAGCATGACTAAGCCGCTTCTGGCGAACCAGAGCAGCGCACAGAAACGCCGTTTACCTTCCCGCCGGAGCGGTACCTATTTATCTACTTGCACTTTGACATGCTTTCGAACTGCTAGGTGGGCAGGAGCAGGGACCGAGCAACGGGAGCTCACCCCCTCGTGGGGATTCGAACCTCCGACCCTCTGATCGGCAAGCCCTAGGCTCTGTGGATTAGACTACAGCGCCACCCGCATCCCAGATAGATAGATAGATAGATAGATAGATAGATAGATAGATAGATAGATAGATAGAGGTTATATTTAGGAAATATACATCCAGGTTTCCTTTACATTTTGGGGGGGCCCGAAGAGAGAGGTTTTTTTAACCTAGAGCTTGTTGAGCTTCTACATAAATTCGGCACTGGTCCGGGGGACGCCTCTCTCCCAATGGAAAGGAGGCGGCGAAAGTGGGTGATGGGTTGTGGGGTGTCTGTATGTCTTCAGGGCCAGAGGGAGTATTTTGCTGCCCTCTCCCCAGAGGGGAAACTGAGGCAGGCCGGCCTCGGCTGCCCAAACGGCCCCCGCCATGAGTCCGCAGCAGCCGGGAAGCTGTTGCTGCTACAGCAAAGACCGGCTGGGAGAGAGAGAGAGAGAGATTGAGATGGGATCCTCGGCAGCCTTTATATACCCAAGTTATTTTTAACCGCCTGCCTCCCCTTTTGCTGATGATGCCTTCATTTCCTCTCCCAGGCGTTCGTTCAGGAAGCCCTGCTTGGCTCCCCTTCCTGCGAACACGCGGCCCCGAAGCACAACAACTGGGGGGGGGCGTGTGTGGTGGAAAGAAACCTGGCACCCTCCTCCAAACCCCAAACAGAAATCCTTTGAAAGCTTTGGAGGGCGGCCAGGGAGCCAGGCAAAGGCAGGCCCCAGCGCTCCAGCGAGAGGCTCTGGACCACAGCAAAGGCTTGCAGGATCCCGGACCCACAGGCTGTTGCTTGCGGGGGAAAAAAGGCCCTATTGAAGCCGAGGGGGAAGGGGGTAGCTGGCTGGCTCCCAGAGCCTTCTGACCTCAGATTCCTTTCCGTGCTCGCGAGGGCCGGGTGCATACCTTCCAGCCTGTCTCCGATGAAAATAGGGACGTCCCATTCCATGATAATAATAATAATAATAATAATAATAATAATAATAATAATAATAATATTTATACCCCGCCCATCTGGCTGGGTTTCCCCAGCCACTCTGGGCGGCTTCCAACAGAATGTTAAAATACAATAATCTATTAAACATTAAAAGCTTCCCTAAACAGGGCTGCCTTCAGATGTCTTCCTAAAAGTCTGGTAGTTGTTGTTCTCTTTGACATCTGGTGGGAGGGCGTTCCACAGGGTGGGTGCCACCACCGAGAAGGCCCTCTGCCTGGTTCCTTGTAACTTTGCTTCTCGCAGCGAGGGAACCGCCAGAAGGCCCTTGGAGATGGACCCCGGTGTCCGGGGTGGAGATGCTCCTTCAGGTATACTGGACCGAGGCCGTATACTGCTGCTTCGGTTTCCAGCCCACATATCTTCCTTGGAAGAGCAGGTGCAGTCGGGCAGCCGAATCCTGCCTCCCCGGGAATTCCAAGCAATGCTGGTGAGTCAACCCACCCCACATTGCTCCATCCATCCATCCCCTCCAACGTTTCTCCCCTGAAAATAGGGACGTCCTATTCCGTCCCCTCCAACATTTCTCCTCTGAATATAGGGACGTCCTATTCCAGCCCCTCCAACATTTCTCCCGTAAAAATAGGGACGTCCTAAGGGAAAGAGGGACGTTCCAGGATCAAATCAGAAACTGGGGCGTCTTGGACTAGACAACCCTTTTGGTCCCTTCCAATTTTATGATTCTAGGATTTTAATTTCTTTTGCTGTTAAGCCAAGATCTCTGTGCCGAGAGCCGACTCGGAGGAGGCTGCGTTGTGGACAAACTACGGCCGAGTCCGAGACGGCAGCAACGATTCCTTCTCTCTTTCCACCCTCGAGGTCCAGCAGACATCAAAGCCTTTGGGTGGGGAAACGGGCCAAGTCAAATCGAGGCACCGTCAGCCCGGAGCTTGCAAAAACAAGAGCCGGCGGCCTGCGCTGCTCCCCACATGCCGTTTCAGCCCAACCTGCGCCCGACCACCTCTGGCCAAAACTAAGTGCTTGCAGGTGCTCTTGCGAGAAGGCCGAGGGGCACATAATGACAGACTCCAGCTACAAACCGCAAGAACCGGGCTGGGGAGAAGAAGATGGTGGAGACCGCGTTCCAAGGGCCTCGCCAGAAATAGTTTCTCCTTTTATTTGGAAGGAGAATTACAGAGGGACTTGTGGGGGCAGGCGGCTCTATTTTGGAACGTGGGCATGGGCAGTGCCAGCTGGGTCAACGGCCGGTTCCCTAAAGGGTCCCTCGTTTTCCTCCAGGGGGGCTTCTGCAACCAAAACGCACAGAGGAGGAGGGCCAGGGCAAGGGGAAGAGACATTTTTTGGCTGTGCCGGGAGAGGGAGGGCCATGTTCGCCGTCCCAGACTTAATGGGCATAATATTTTGCTTTGCTGTGTGCAGTGATTATTTTAACATTGCGGCGCAAAGGCTGATTTTGCTTTCCTTGGCAGGGGATCTTTACGAGTGGAATCTGGCAGCCGGGGCTCTTGTTGTGATCCGAGCGCAAGGCAGAGGCACGCAGAGGGCTGGGATCTGGCTCCCTCCAGCACCTACCATGCTTAGGCCAGAGGTTCTGACTCGGGCTGGCAGCAGCAGACGCTTCAACGTTTCACCCCTGGAAATAGGGACGTCCTATTCCATCCCCTCCAACGTTTCTCCCCTGGAAAGAGGGACGTCCTATTCCATCCCCTCCAACGTTTCTCCCCTGAAAAGAGGGACGTCCTATTCCATCCCCTCCAACGTTTCTCCCCTGAAAAGAGGGACGTCCTATTCCATCCCCTCCAACGTTTCTCCCCTGAAAAGAGGGACGTCCTATTCCATCCCCTCCAACGTTTCTCCCCTGAAAAGAGGGACGTCCTATTCCATCCCCTCCAACGTTTCTCCCCTGAAAAGAGGGACGTCCTATTCCATCCCCTCCAACGTTTCTCCCCTGAAAAGAGGGACGTCCTATTCCATCCCCTCCAACGTTTCTCCCCTGAAAATAGGGACGTCCTATTCCATCCCCTCCAACGTTTCTCCCCTGAAAATAGGGACGTCCTATTCCATCCCCTCCAACGTTTCTCCCCTGAAAATAGGGACGTCCTATTCCATCCCCTCCAACGTTTCTCCCCTGAAAATAGGGACGTCCTATTCCATCCCCTCCAACGTTTCTCCCCTGAAAATAGGGACGTCCTATTCCATCCCCTCCAACATTTCTCCCCTGAAAATAGGGACGTCCTATTCCATCCCCTCCAACGTTTCTCCCCTGAAAATAGGGACGTCCTATTCCATCCCCTCCAACATTTCTCCCCTGAAAATAGGGACGTCCTATTCCATCCCCTCCAACGTTTCTCCCCTGAAAATAGGGACGTCCTATTCCATCCCCTCCAACGTTTCTCCCCTGAAAATAGGGACGTCCTATTCCATCCCCTCCAACGTTTCTCCCCTGAAAATAGGGACGTCCTATTCCATCCCCTCCAACGTTTCTCCCCTGAAAATAGGGACGTCCTATTCCATCCCCTCCAACGTTTCTCCCCTGAAAAGAGGGACGTCCTATTCCATCCCCTCCAACGTTTCTCCTGTGAAAATAGGGGTGCCCTAAGGAGAAGCGGGACATTTCGGGATCAAATCAGAAACCGGGACAGCTTCTGCAAATCTCTGGAAAACAGGGACGCTCGGAGGGTGTGGGCTTTATGGGCCCAGCAATGCCATCAAGAGACTAAAGGTTTCCCCTCCCCAAAACGGAAGCAAAGCCCCTCTCGGTTTCTCTTACTCCCTTCTCCTCAACCGCGGCGACTGGTATGTGGGCCCACCGCCCTGCATATTTTGGAAAACGAAAGAGCGCTGAGCTGGGAGCAGATTTGGGGCGTTCCTGTTGATTTGTGTAGCAGGAGGAACCTCTTGTATATTTTGCAAGATTCCCTGGCGCAGCCGGGAAGCCGTTCTCCAAAACCTGGTGGAAAAGAGGCAGCTCTGGGCAGCCGAAAGAACAAGCGTCTTTTAATGTGAGTGCTTTCAGGAGCCGATTGGCAATGTCACGGCCTGATTGCAGGGCAGAAGAGGCACCGGCTCAAGTTTTTGTTCACCGGGTTTCTACATCTGCAAAGGCAAAAAAAAAAAAAAAAGGAGAGGAATGAGTGCAAGGAATGCTTGCGATGCTCTCCTTGTTGGAGAATCCAAAAAAAACAATCTGCTGAAAGACCAGCAACAATCGATCCTTCTCTCTCAGGATCACCAGACTTGTAGGGAGGGAGGGGGGGTACAGGCAGCAGGGCCTCTCCAAAGCCGAGCAAAATTTGGCTCTTCCTTCCCCAAATCTTTCCGTTCTGGTTAAGAGACAGGGCACGAGAGGAAAAGGGTTTGGGGAGGGAGGAGGAAAAACAAGCACGCGCCCTAGTTACATTGTAAAGTGCCCTGCATAGGGGCGGTATAGAAATTCGGTTGATTAATTGATTGATAATTTGTTCTTGCAGAAGAGACCCTTCCCTGAATCCCTGCTGCTCATCAGTGTCGACAGCCTGACTTGATATGCAGAAGTTTCTTATTTTCCCAGCATACTATTGGTGCAGTATTGCTGAAGGAGTGTCTCCACCCCCATCTAAGGTCCGGCTCCCGAGGACCTTCTGGCGGCTCCCTCCCTGCGAGAAGCGAGGATACAAGGAAGCAGGCAGAGGGCCTTCTCGGTGGTGGCGCCCTCCCATCAGATGTCAAGGAAATAAACAACTATCTGACTTTTAGAAGACATCTGAAGGCAGCCCTGTTGAGGGAAGTTTTTAATGTTTGATGTTTTGTTAGGTTTTTGCATGCGTTGGAAGCCACCCAGAGGGGGCTGGGGGAACCCAGTCAGATGCTGTTGTTGTTGTTTAGTGGTTTAGTCATATCTGACTCTTCGTGACCCCATGGACCAGACACCAGGCCCTCCTGTCTTCCACTGCCTCCCGCAGTTTGGTCAGACTCATGTCAAGAACACTGTCCCAACCATCTCGTCCTCTGTCGTCCCCTTCTCCTTGCGCCCTCCATCTTTCCCAACATCAGGGTCTTTTCCAGGGAGTCTTCTCTTCTCATGAGGTGGCCAAAGTCTTGGAGCCTCAGCTTCAGGATCTGTCCTTCCAGTGAGCACTCAGGGCTGATTTCTTTAAGAATGGAGAGGTTTGATCTTCCTTGCAGTCCATGGGACTCTCAAGAGTCTCCTCCAGCACCAGAATTCGGTCAGATGAGTTGGGTACAAATAACAAAATGATGATGTCTTTCCCTGGTGTAGCATGGAAACCAAGGGGCTGGGGAAGAGACAGAGAAGAAGAAGAAGAAGAAGAAGAAGAAGAAGAAGAAGAAGAAGAAGAGTTTGGATTTGATATCCCGCTTTATCACTACCCGAAGGAGTCTCAAAGCGGCTCAACATTCTCCTTTCCCTTCCTCCCCCACAACAAACACTCTGTGAGGTGAGTGGGGCTGAGAGACTTCAGAAGAAGTGTGACTAGCCCAAGGTCACCCAGCAGCTGCATGCGGAGGAGCGGAGACGCGAACCCGGTTCACCAGATTACGCGTCTGGGTTTCGGTGCCTTGCGAGCACCCCGGATCTGGGGCAGGCCTCACAGCTACGAGGCCCCCTTGCCGCACCTTTGCAGGGAGGAAACCCCAGCCTTGCCCAACCCGCCCCCCCCGTGCGCCACGGAAAGAGAGAGGGCGCGAGAAGCCGTGAGCTGGCATTGCGCGTGGGAAAGCTCTCCACGGGGCAGCCTCTGTGGTTTGTGTGTGTTTGAAAGGGGACGCTGTGCCCGGCTTGAATTTGCTCGTCTGCAAGAGGCGAGCGTTTGCTCGGAGCATCTTCTGGCAAGGCCGCCTCGTGGGGTGAGCGCAAATGAAGCTGCCATTTCCATGCCCGGGTTCAGAAACCCGGCGGCCTCGCATGCAAGTTTTTACAGTTGGCTGCTGCCAAGCCGAGCTCTGGCAGAGCTTGGAGGTGTGTATCTCCTCCTCTCTCTCTCTCTCTCTTCTCTCTCTATCATTCTCGGTGGTTTATCTTTCTAAAGGCTTGTTATTAGCATAACAGTCGATCAGTAAACCTCAGATGGCTGTGGAGAGCCGCAGGTTTCGTAGCCAATCTCTTGAGTGGTTTTGAAACTGCAGCCACGTGCCAAAGAAGACGCAAAGAGCTGGGCTCTTTCCACCTTGTTTTTCTTTGGTTGGGTCTTTCTGGTGGGGGGGGGGGTTCGTTTTTCTGCGGCCGGAGGGAGGAGGAAATCTCGTTCCAGAGCAGAAGGGTTTCCTCTCGGGTTCAGCTGCACATTTTGGATCCTTTAAAGAATAAAAAATAAAAATAATTTCTTTTTTAAAACAACAACAACAACAACAACAACGTTTCTTACAGCTCAACAGCTCGAACTCGCCCCTAAAAGGTGCATTCTGTCATTGTCTCCCGAGACAGATGGATGCCATCGTATTTCATGCCCTCCAACGCTTCTCCGATGAAAACAGGGACGTCCCGTTCCATAATGCCAGTTACAGGTCGGTAGCCGTGTTTGGTCTGCCATAGTCAAAACAAAATAAAATAAAAAATTCCTTCCAGCAGCACCTTAGAGACCAACTGAGTTTGTTCTTGGTATGAGCTTTCATGTGCAGGCACACTTTTTCAGATACACATGGTAAGTTTACTATTGATACCCCACCGATCTGACTGGGTTGCCCCAGCCACTCTGGGCAGCTTCCAACAGATATAAAAACATAATTGAGTGGGTATATATTTTAAAATGGTTATTCTTAAGCGTTTTCACAGTGGTTTTTTTTTAAAAAATGCACAGTATGTGTAGATTCAGCCTGAGAGGGACGCCCGTCCCCTTCTTCCCTCCTGGCAGCCGCGTGTCATGTGTTGCCACTTAAATCTCGTGACGACAAACCCCACAGCTTGCTAGTGTGCCTATTAATAATAATAATAATAATAAATTATAATTTTATTTAAACACCGCCCATCTGGCTACGTTTCCCCAACTGAACACTAAAAACAGAATAAAATTTCAAACATTAAAAACTGCCTTCAGATGTCTTCTAAAAGCTCATACCAAGAACAAACTCAGTTGGTCTCTAAGGTGCTACTGGAAAGAATTTTCGATTTTGTTCTAAAAGTCAGATAGTTGTTTATTTCCTTGACATCTGATGGGAGGGCGCCACCACCGAGAAGGCCCTCTGCCTGGTTCCCTGTAACCTCGCTTCTCACAGGGAGGGAACCACCAGAAGGACCTCGGGAGATGGACCCCGGCGTCCGGGGTGGAGACGCTCCTTCAGGTCTACTGGGCCTTTGAGGCCCCGAAAACTAACCTTCCCTTCGTCTTTCCTCTTAACCCGTTGCCAATCAGTTCCGCTGGCCTGAAAAACACGAGACTTTTTCTCCACCTCCCTGTCTGCAAAATCTGGAAGAGCTATCCAGCCCCCCGCCTTTGATTTGTCTCAGAAGCAGAAGAACCAGGGCTTCATTTTATCCGCCTCCCCAGCAATGGTTGTCGGGCAATGTGTTTTGTTTTGTCCGTTTCTTAAACACGCATGTAGTTCTTTTTTTTTAAAGATGCACAAAACCAGCGCAACTTCTCGGGCGGTGCAGCCGTGCTGAAAATGCAACACACTCTCTGTGTGTGAGAGTGTATGTTTGTGTGCGGAGAGGCCTTGCTTAAAATGCAAAAAAAAAAAAAACCAACCTGTGTGTGTAAATGTCTTGCTGCACCCAGCAACTGTAAAGAAATAGCTGAGCTTGGGGAGTTTGGGTGGCACCACTCGTTTACCGTAACTTGCAACGGACGAGACTCTCGGGGCCTGTTATCGATCCCATCTAGATAGCAGGACGAGATAAAGAAGCGGTGGTTGTTTTTTTTTTGGTTCTTTAGAAAAAAACGAGTAACAGCCCCTAGGTCTCCCAGCGAAACACACACACACACACACACACACACACACACACACACAAAACCCAGCAAGGTGTTTTCAGCAACAGGCACATGTCGGTGGCAGCTTCTGAGAATCGGCAGAGAAGCTGCTCACTGTAACCGCAGAGAAGAATTCTCACCCCGATGGGAGAGACAACAACTGGGTGTGACCTCCTGCAGACCAAGGCTGGGACTCGATCCCCCCCCCCGGCCTGCTTACCGAGGTCAAAGGGCTTTTCAGGAAATGTGCCCAGGTGGGCAGTTTGGACAGGGGTGCAGCAGCGCAGATCAGGAAGTGGGGGGCCCCCCCGCGAGGGCGAGGGAAACCAGGTTGTGCCAAAGAGACCCCCTCCCCAGGATCTGTGCATGAATGCAGAAGCCCCTGTTGACAGCCCCCCCTCCCCCAATTGCGCAGCACACCGATAGACCCTCGTGCAAAATCAGGTGCTGGGGGGAACCACACAAAGATTTGCGCTCTGAAATTTCGCTCTTTGAAAGCCAGCCGGTTTTTGATGTGGGACTTGAATGCTTTTGCGCAAAACTCTTGGAGGGCAGATTTTGCAGCGCTAGCTGAGATCCCCCAGTTTGCAAACTTGCCTCTCTTTGCGTCCCTAACCCCGTGCAAAAATAATAATAATAAAAATAAAATCTTCACTTGCTGTTCAGGCTGCAGCTTTTCTGAGCGGAGGGACATGATTTTGCTCTCCACTGCAAGAATGGTGTGCAGCTCTGATGGAAGGGGTTAAAGGTAAAGGGACCCCTGACCGTTAGGTCCAGTCGCGGACGACTCTGGGGTTGTGGCGCTCATCTTGCTTTATTGGCCAAGGGAGCCGGCGTACAGCTTCCGGGTCATGTGGCCAGCATGACTAAGCCGCTTCTGGCGAACCAGAGCAGCGCACGGAAACGCCGTTTACCTTCCCGCCGGAGCGGTACCTATTTATCTACTTGCACTTTGACGTGCTTTCGAACTGCTAGGTGGGCAGGAGCAGGGACTGAGCAACGGGAGCTCACCCCGTCATTGCGGGGATTCGAACCGCCGACCTTCTGATCGGCAAGCCCTAGGCTCTGTGGTTTACCGGTAACTCACAGCGCCACCCACGTCCTGATGGAAGGGGAGGCAAGAAATAAAGCAACGCAGATTCAGCCTTTCTCTCCTAAAGGGGAGAGCTGAGTAATGTTCCTGCTTGGAGCCAACATGAAGCTCATGTGCCTTTCCTTGTGGGACCCTGGCTAGGCGCAAGAGAGACCTCAATGTTCTCCTGCACAGGAGCAAATGTTTGCAGGCCTACAGAATTGCGGGACGAAGCGGTAAATCCGGTGGCGCAGTCCTGTCCTCCCCGACTGTCCTGTTTTCGCCATCTTCAGCAAGGGCGGCCGGGAGGAAGAACCGCCACCCCAGAAGAGCTTCTTACAGTGCTTGCACAATCTGGGCCTCTCTTCTTCATTTATTTTTAAGCTCAGAGGAAATTCGGCACAAAGGAAGCGCGCTCGGCGTCGAGGGCATCAACAGAGGCAGGTGATTCTTAGCAGCAGCTGATTTGCATCGCTGTCTTCATTTCTGCATGGCTGCTTGATTCCAAAAACTTCGCTTTTCCTTTTTCTCAGAGCACATGCGATTTATTGGGGTGTGTGTGTGTGTTTTCTTTCAGGAGTGGGAAGGAGGGAGACACAGAGAGAGACACACACACAGAGAGACAGAAAATTCCAGCCAAACTGGGGCCCCTCCATCTAATCCAGCATCCTTGTTCTCGCAGCGGCCAGAAAGATGCCCCAAAATGAAGCTCACAACCATCTCCTGTGCCTTCCAGCAACTGGCAGTCAGAAGCATTTAAGCTCCTGCCCTGGAGACGAAAGCACAGCCCTTGTGGTTAGTAGCCACAAATTTGTCTAATAATTTAAAAGACATCGAAACCGGCGAGCGTCACTGCGAGTCCTGCAGCTTAACTATGCGCATTGCAAATATGTTTTTCCTTTTATCTGATCTGAATTGTCCAACATTCAGCTTGTAGAATTGTACAGTTGGAAGGGACCCCCGAAGGCCATCCAGTCTGACCCCGCCCAGTAACTCAGGAATCTCAACCAAAGCACCCATGGCAGGCGGCCAGCCATCCTCTGCGTAAAACCGTCCGATGAAGGAGAGAGCCTTTCCAAAGGGATACATTCCACTGTCCTACGGCTCTTGTCATCAGAAAGTTATTCCTGATGTGTTCCCCCCCCTCCAGAATCTTATTTCTTGTAACTTGAAGCCATGGGTTCGAGTCCTACCCTCCAGAACAGGAGGAAATATAACAGAAACATAACACCGGTCCTGAAAGACCTACATTGGCTCCCAGGACGTTTCCGGGCACAATTCAAAGGGTTGGTGCTGACCTTGAAAGCCCTAAACGGCCTCGGCCCAATAGACCTGAAAGAGTACCTCCACCCTGGACACCGGGGTCCGGCTCTGAGGGCCTTCTGGCGGTTCCCTCCCTGCGAGAAGCGAGGTTGCAGGGAACCAGGCAGAGGGCCTTCTCGGTGGTGGCGCCCTCCCATCAGATGTCAAGGAAATAAACAACTATCTGACTTTTAGAAGACATCTGAAGGCAGCCCTGTTTAGGGAAGTTTTTAATGTTTGATGTTTTATCGTGTTTTTAATATTCTTTTGGGAGCCGCCAGATAAAATAATAATAATAATAATAATAATAATAATAATAATAATAATAATAAAATTCCTGCATTACAAGGGGGTTGGGCTAGATGACTCCCAGGGTCCATTCCAACTTGGCCAATCTATCAACCCATCTGTCCAGAAACTAGCCAGGTTTGAGGCCTCCTCGTGTGGCAGAGGCTCTTGAAGCTGAGCCCGTTCAAGGTGAACAGAGCTGCCTTTCGCCACCTCCCTGGAGAAAACCAAGCAGTGCTTGGAGCCCTTTAAAGGAAAGGTAAAGGGTAAAGGGACCCCTGACCGTTCGGTCCAGTCTCGGACAACTCTGGGGTTGCGGCGCTCATCTCGCTTTACTGGCCGAAGGAGCCGGCGTCCAGCTTCTAGGTCATGTGTCCGGCATGACTAAGCCGCTTCTGGCGAACCAGAGCAGCGCACGGAAATGCCGTTTACCTTCCCGCTGGAGCGGTACCTATTTATCTACTTGCACTTTGATGTGCTTTCGAACTGCTAGGTGGGCAGGAGCAGGGACCGAGCAACGGGAGCTCACCCCGTCATGCGGGGATTCGAACCGCCGACCTTCCGATCGGCAAGTGGTTTGACCCACAGCTTGGAGCCCTTTACAGAGGGACCTCCAAATCCATTGCTCCTTCTGCTTGCAATTCTCTCTCTCTTTGCTGCTGCTGCTTTATATACGGCTCCTAAAAATATCCCCGCCCTGATAGGCTGCCCGAATCCCGTCATGTCCTCGTCCAAAGCCAATGACAAAGGGCCACTTCCTGCCCCGAGAAAGATGTTTCCTGTTGATAGCACAGAGGGCATCAGCGAGGGGCATGGGGGTGCTGCCAGGCGCACACACACACCTCCCCGCAGCGCAAACAATTGCGTGGCCTGCAGCACTCGCTGCCACAAACAACTCAGCTCCCCTTGTCTTTGGCAAGGGTTTGGGGAGGAAGGGAATAGCTGGAATGTGCCGGCTTAGGGTTGGGGGAACCCCTCTCCTGCCCCCCCAGAGCAACATCACAGTTATGCTCAGGGTTTGAAAGGAGAGACCAGGGCAATAGGCTCCTTTCTTTGGGTCCTCTTCCTCTGTTTATTATTAAAACAAAATCAAAAATCAAAAAAATCCTTCCAGTAGCACCTTAGAGACCAACTAACTTTGTTCTTGGTAGGAGCTTTCGTGTGCATGCACACTTCTTCAGATACAAAATAAAATAAGGAAATTCCTTCCAGTAGCACCTTAGAGACCAGCTAAGTTTGTTCTTGGTATGAGCTTTCGTGTGCATGCACACTTCTTCAGAACACAAAAGCTCATACCAAGAACAAACTTAGTTGGTCTCTAAGGTGCTACTGGAAGGAATTTTTTATTTTATTTTGTTTTGACTATGGCAGACCAACACGGCTACCTACCTGTATCTGTTTATTAATTATTATTATTATTATTATTATTAGGTTTTATAAACAAGAATAATGTTATACAAATTAGTTCTCTCATGTCGTATGCGTATCACTGAAACAGCATAATAAATGTGAAAGAAATAACTCTACAACATACAGCCGTACCTCGGTTCTCAAACGCCTTGGGACTCAAACAAATTGGAACCCAAATACTGCACACCTAGAAGTGTGTGTTCCGGTTTGCAAACTTTTTTCGGAAGCTGAATGTGCTCCGTTTTGAGTTCCACACTTCCAATCTGAGTGTTACGCTGAGGTCTGACTGGTTGGGTTTTTTTTTTCCTATTTATTTTGCATTTTTGATTTTGCGGTAGTTATTTTGACATCTGAAGGGAGGGCGTTCCACAGGGCGGGCGCCACCACCGAGAAGGCCCTCTGCCTGGTTCCCTGTAACCTTCACTTCTCGCAGGGAGGGAACCGCCAGAAGGCCCTCGGAGCTGGACCTCAGTGTCCGGGCTGGACGATGGGGGTGGAGACGCTCCTTCAGGGATACTGGGCCATTTAGGGCTTTCAAGGTCAGCACCAACACTTTGAATTGTGCTCGGAAACGTCCTGGGAGCCAATGGAGGTCTTTCAGGACTGGGGTTATATGGTCTCCACTCCCAGTCCCCAGTCTCGCTGCCGCATTCTGGATTAGTTGCAGTTTCCGGGTCACCTTCAAAGGGAGCCCCACGGAGAGCGCATGGCAGTAGTCCAAGCGGGAGATAACCAGAGCATTTAACATAGTAAAAAAAAACCCAAGGATAATATATTCTTCCCGGCTGCAGATCGGACCTGACTTCGTTTTGTTGCGTTGTGTCTGCTGCCCCCTGGTGGCCCATTGGGGATTTGCGCCACTTTTGCGCCCACCTTTGCGCGCGGTTCTGCTTGCGCGTTTTCCTCGCGACCTTATTTTATCCGCAGGGAACCAGCCTGGGGCCGATCGACAATGGAAGAGGTTTCAGGGAGAGCCTCGGCCCGAGGAGATGAAACCTCCTTGATAGCTCGAGCATGGGGCGCTTAATGCCGCAGGGTCGTGGGTTCGAGTGCCGCGTAAGAGCCTTGCCTTGCAGCGGGTTGGTCTAGATGACCCATGGGGTCCCTCTACAGTTCAACGGTTGGATTTCTCAATCGAGGAAGTTGATTGCGGTGCTGTGATTGGCTGGCCAGCTTTTCTCCCGGTGGACTTTATGAATGGATGGAGGGAGATGCAAATAATTTGGCACGGATTGGATAACTGTTCTCCCGAGCCTGGACCGGTGAGTTGTGACTGGCCGGATGAAGCCAAGCTCGCCCGCCTCATTTCCCTGCGAATCTGCTGGGAATGGGGCCCCTTCAAGGGGTAGGGTACCAGCTTGAATGAAATATTGGGGGGAGGCATAAGGCTGCCTAATAGATCACAAGAACAACCCCCACACCCTTTGAATGGAATGCCCATAAACTTTTTTTTGGGAGGGGTGGGTGGAGTCGGGATTTATCCCCTCCAACATTTCTCCCATGAAAATAGGTAAAGGTAAAGGGACTTCTGACCATTAGGTCCAGTCGCGGACGACTCTGGGGTTGCGGCGCTCATCTCGCTTTACTGGCCGAGGGAGCCGGCGTCCAGCTTCCGGGTCATGTGGCCAGCATGACTAAGCCGCTTCTGGCGAACCAGAGCAGCGCACGGAAACGCCATTTACCTTCCCGCCGGAGGGTACCTATTTATCTACTTGCACTTTGACGTGCTTTCGAACTGCTAGGTGGGCAGGAGCAGGGACTGAGCAACGGGAGCTCACCTCGTCATTGCGGGGATTCGAAACGCTGACCTTCCAATTGGCAAGCCCTAGGCTCTGTGGTTTAGACCGCAGTGCCACCCACGTCCCTCCTGTGAAAATAGGGACGTCCTATTCCAGCCCCTCCAACGTTTCTCCCCTGAAAATAGGGACGTCCTATTCCATCCCCTCCAACGTTTCTCCCCTGAAAACAGGGACGTCCTATTCCATCCCCTCCAACGCTTCTCCCCTGAAAATAGAGACGTCCTATTCAATAATAATAAGGAGGAAAGTAACTATACAACCATTAGAAGACACCTGAAGGCTGCCCTATAATGAGAAGTTTCTTCATGTTTAATTTTGTTTTTATTCACTGTGTGTGGCTGGGTCAACCCGGTTAGATGGGTGGGGTATACCATCATCATGGAATAGCATGTTCCTGTTTTCATCGGAGGGTATGCCCTGAAGTCTTGGGGTGAAGGGCAGGTGGTGATTAATAATAATAATAATAATATTCTTCATCATCATAATTAAGAACATATTCTGTTGTACACAAACTAAAGGAAACATCCCTTTTTCTTCTCCTCTTCCCCTCTGCATTCAGACCTAACACCTTAGAATGGGAACCTACGGCCGAATCTACACAGATATTTAAAAAAAAAACGCTGTGAAAATGCTATTTTAAAAAAAACAAAAACCGTTGTAAAATATATATGGAATTTGCCATTAGCTCACCAGCGCCATCTAGTGCCTCATTTGTACAATGCACTCGAAACGCACTTTAAATGTTATATCTGCAGCTCTGCAGCCGAGTCTTAATCAAAAGTGACCACGTGCAAAAGTATGGGCTCGAAACCTCGTCTCTGCTTTTATTTCTACCCGGTTGGCAGCCGGACGCCTGTTCTGCTGCTTCCCTGCTTTGCCTTTCTGCTACAGCTGCCTGCTACGAAAGCTGCCCCTTTCAATTCCCTTGATGTTTGTTCGAAGTTCTCCATAAAAGGCCTCGGACCGGCTGCCTCGCCATTTCCTGGGAGACGGATCCCGTTTCGACTGGGCTCCGAACCAGAGCTCCTCTCCAGCTGCCTGTGCCTGGTGGCGGAGAAACGGCTCTCCTCCAAAGAGGGGCTTCTCCGAGGACCAGCGCCTGCTGCTCCAAGCATCTGGGAAATGTGCCATTTCCTCCGGGGCAGACGCAGACCCAGTGCCAAGCAATTCCCGGCTTGCGACTCAAGAGCTTCTTCCCAGAGCCTCAAACTCTTCCCCTGCAGTTGGATTTGCAAGAGGCCGTTTCGAAAAGGTGAGCCCAGGTTTTCCGCTGCTTCCTCCCTGGCCACAAGGAAAGGAGGGAACTTTGCACATGCTCGAAAGGTGCCCTTTGCATGGCCCTCCGCTGGATCTCGGCTCGGCTTCCGCAAGCGTTTTTGCAGTACCGTGCGAAGCAGGACGATTTCTCCCTTTTCGAGATGTCAAAGAGAACAACAACTACCAGACTTTTGGAAGACATCTGAAGGCAGCCCTGTTTAGGGAAGCTTTTAATGTCTGATGGATTATTGTATTTTAATATTGTGTTGGAAGCCGCCAGATGGGCGGGGTATAAATTATTATTATTATTATTATTATTATTATTATTATTATTATTATTTCGCAGAGCTGGGCTCAGCCAGGCAACCGCGAGGAAGAACAGAAGGCGGAGATCTGTTTGTGATAAGTTATGATTTAATCGGGGCCTAAAAGCCGGGAGGACCTGTTTCTACCAGGCTTTTATCTGGAGATGAAAGTATGCGGGAGAAACTGGAACGCAAAGGCCGCTGTGCTTGGAGCAGCCTCCAAAATACTCCGTAACCCAGTATTCTGTTTCCAACCTTCTGCCACGCACCTTGCTTGCTGCTTGGGCCGCAGTCGCCACCCTCTTTCCAATTATGGATCGCAAAATCGTAGAGTTGGAAAGGGGACCCCCAGCGGTCATCCAGTCCAACCCCCTGCAATGCAGGAATCTCGGCTAAAGCATCCCTGGCGGATGGCCCACCCGACCTCTGCTTAAAACCCTCCGAGGAAGGAGACTCCGCCACCATCCATCCCACCGTCAGACAGAAAGTTCTTCCTGATGTTTAGCCGGAATCTCTCCTTTCTCGGAAACGGAAGCCGTGGGTTCGAGTCCTGCCCTCCAGCTGCTGCTGCAACCTTGGGAACTCGCTGCATTCAAGCGGAGTTTGCTATTTCACCTGTGTTTTGGCCGAGGCCCTCACAAGATCTCCTTGCTTCATTCCCACCTACGGGGGTTTGGCAGGCTCCTCACGACCCGCCGGATCCTTTCCTAGGGGTTGGGCTGAGTCTTGGCTGGCCTGCCCCAGAGCGTCAGCGGAGGGAGCTTCGTGTCCCTGGCCCAGGGCACCCACTTCTGCCAGAAAGTTAAAAATGGAAACAAGTGCTTTAATTTTCTTTAAAGACGCCGAGCTCCAAATAAGGTGCCGGGGCCAGCGCTGGAGAGATTCCTTCCAACTTATCACCGCTTGGAAAGGGTGGCCTGGCACGAGACCCACGGGGGCCGGCGGATACGTCAGCACAGCCAGGAGCTTAAAACCGGGGGCCCCCGGTCGCCTGCCTGCCTGCCTGCCTGCCTGCCCTCCGTCCTAACTCCATCCACAGAATCTCCCCCCGGAAGACGCCGACCGCCCAGCCGCAAAGATGGAGGCCATCAAGAAGAAGATGCAGATGTTGAAACTGGACAAGGAGAACGCCATCGACCGGGCAGAACAAGCCGAGGCCGACAAGAAAGCTGCGGAGGACAAGTGCAAACAGGTGAGGTGAGGGGGGCAGAAGACAGGTGCAGGGGCAACAGCCTGGAGGGGGCACAGGTGGGGGGAAAGAGGTGGCAGCAAGCAGCCCCATTGGGAGGTTTAATACATACGGGTGAAACTGGGAAAATTAGAATATCGTGGAAAGGTTCATTTCTTTCAGTGATTCAACTTAAAAGGTGGAACTGATATATGAGATAGACTCATGACATGCAAAGCGAGATACAGGTGGAACTCGAAAAATTAGAATATGGAAAAATCCATTTATGTAAGCAATTGTTTTCATTAGCTACTGGAGTTTAATATATGAGATAGACTCATGACATGCAAAGCGAGATATGTCAAGCCTTTGCTTGTTATAATTGTGATGATTATGGCGCACAGCTGATGAAAACCCCAAAGTTGAGATTGTTAATTTGGGGTTCTCATCAGCTGTACGCCATAATCATCACAATTATAACAAATAAAGGCTTGACATATCTCGCTTTGCATGTCATGAGTCTATCTCATATATTAGTTTCACCTTTTAAGCTGAATTACTGGAAGAAATGAACCTTTCCACCATATTTTAATTTTTCGAGTTTCACCTGTGTTATTACGGTCACAGGAGCAGTTCCGGCCCACATACAATCTCGAGGAAACCATAAAACACGCTAGGGATACATTTGAATTTGCAATTAGGTATAACAAGAGCAACACAGATATAGCAACAATTGGAAATATATATGAATTAAAACTTGGGTCACTAAAATATATCCCATTTAAGGCCTAAAACATTATGACGTCACCGCTTGTTCCCGGAGATTTACGGCAACCGCACAGAATTTGGCTACTCTTAACGTGATCTCAGGATCCTTGTCCTAAAAACCAGGGATTTTAGATGATGAAGTTCGGATTCATTCTCTCTCACACACCTTTACGATACTTGTCTCCGTGCCTAGCTCTCAACTTGTTTGCGGCCGAGTCAGATTTTGCAACCTGCGCAAAATAATAAAGGCATTATTGACAGCCGGAGAAATAGAGATTTGCTCAAGGGGAGGTCGGCTGGGAAGAGAGACAAGGATGTGATCGAGGAATTTTTTTTTTGACTAGGGGATGTATATAAAGGGCATGTAGATTTATATTCTGGTTTTATCCTGAGACCTGTGGCTATAGAGAGGTATATAAGTTTAACAAATAAATATATTTTTTGAGGGGGGAAAGAATTTTTAGGGTTGGAAGGACCCCAAGGGGGGTGGGCTTGGGTTCCTGCTCTTCTGAAAAAGGTTCCCAACCCCCACCACCCGCACTTTCCCCAGGGCGGTCCAGCCGCAGAATTATGCCCATTCTACAGAACATGCCACCGAGGCCACAAACTGCTAGGTGTCTCCAGAAGCAGCTCCCGCTGTCTTCTAGGGGGCTTACTCTCAGGTAAGCCCCTGCTGGGATGAAACGGGACCTGTTCGCTCCTCCAAGACGCAGGATCCGGTCCGCAGGAACTCTCCAAAGCTTCTTCTCGTTGTTTTTTTTTAATCCTTTTTGAGTCCGGACAAACGGAGCAGAGTCCGCCCAGCCATCTCACTGCTTCCCCCGAATTTCCACAAACAACAGCGCTTGGTGCGAGGCTAGCTCTTTCCCTTCCTCATATTTCCCATGAAGAACAGATGAGCTCATGGCTGGATGTGATGGGCAGGATTAAGAGACGTTTATTTGCAGCTCTCCGCACCCGGGGGAAGAGCACGGACGGCTTGCTACCTGGGTTTAAGGCTGACCTTTTGGGATCAGGTGATGGCAAACTCTGGGTCCCAAGGGGGTGGTGAGGCTGGGCTCCCTCCTCTCTCCCTCTCCCTCTGTCCCCCCAGCGGCAGTTTAAGCTGCTCCAGCTGGCAGCAAAAGCCCAGGCTCAGCTGTCTCTCGCCCGTAGCCCCCCAAACCCAAAGCGGGGAGCGGCCCATTGACACACTGTGCAACCGTAACACCTGTCAAAAATAGGGGGGGAAATTATCCTGTGGAAATAGGGACGTCCTATTCCATCCCCTCCAGCGTTTCTCCCATGGAAACAGGGATGTCCTATTCCATCCCCTCCAGCATTTCTCCCATGAAAACAGGGACGTCCTATTCCATCCCCTCCAACATTTCTCCCATAAAAATAGGGACGTCCTATTCCATTCCCTCCAACGTTTCTCCCATGAAAACAGGGACGTCCTATTCCATCCCCTCCAACATTTCTCCCATAAAATAGGGACGTCCTATTCCATCCCCTCCAACGTTTCTCCCATGAAAACAGGGACGTCCTATTCCATCCCCTCCAACATTTCTCCCATAAAAATAGGGACGTCCTATTCCATTCCCTCCAACGTTTCTCCCGTGAAAATAGGGACGTCCTATTCCATCCCCTCCAACGTTTCTCCCATAAAAATAGGGACGTCCTATTCCATTCCCTCCAACGTTTCTCCCGTGAAAATAGGGACGTCCTATTCCATTCCCTCCAACCTTTCTCCCATAAAAATAGGGACGTCCTATTCCATCCCCTCCAACGTTTCTCCCAATTAAAATAAGGATGTCCTATTCCATCCCCTCAAACAAAATAAAATAAAAATTTCCTTCCAGTAGCACCTTAGAAATCAACTAAGTTAGTTCTTGGTATGAGCTTTCGTGTGCATGCAGATTTCTTAAGATACACTGAAACGGAAGTCACCAGACCCTTATCTGAAGAAGTGTGCATGCACACGAAAGCTCATACCAAGAACAAACTTAGTTGGTCTCTAAGGTGCTACTGGAAGGAATTTTTGATTTTGTTTTGTTTTGACCTGGAAAATAGGCGCACTTGTGGGGGGGGGGTCTGTGAAAGGAAAGTAGCCACTAAGGTGTTGGCTCAGGGCCAGGCATGTGGGGAAGGGGGCGAATGAGAAGTAGCCTTAGGCTACCCCCCCAACCCCGAAAAGAGAACATTGCCAAGGACAGGAACAGGGCCTTCTTTCCCACAGCCAGATAACGTTATCGCTGGCCGGCCGCAAGATAAGGGGAGGGCTCTTCAGAACCAGGGAAACTGGCACTCAGCTCCGGCCTGGAATGATATAAATAGCTGCTTTGAGAAAGCATGATGGATTTATAAGGGAAGGTGGAGAGAGAGAGGGAGAGATAAGGCTCTGGAATATATTTTTGGGCAGCTCAGCGCAAGGAGCAAAGGGGTGGTTTTCCACAAGCAGTTGCAAGAGGGTCCCTTCACTGTGCCCCCCCCAAAAAACATGCATCATAAAAGCTTTCTGATGTGTTGGTGACCCCATGCTCTTGTATGATTTGCAAAACGTTGGCAGCTTTCCACTAAAGAAACTCAAATGTCTGGGGGAAACAGGCGAACCAGCAGTAATATATTGTTTTTTTGGGGGGGGGCTATAGGAAGGAAAGAAGGCACCCCCTCCAACATTTCTCCGATGAAAATAGGGACGTCCAATTCCATCCCCTCCAACAATTCTCCCGTGAAAACAAGGACGTCCTGTTCCATCCCCTCCAATGTTTCTCCTGTGGAAATAGGGACAGTTTTTAACAGTGAGTCCGTAAGTGGCTGTGGAGGCCAATTCTGGATTCACATGTCCTTCCACAGTGGGGACATTGGATTCCAGGCGGGAGTTGATCCCGGTGAGGGTTTGCCAAGCGTGGCTTCCTCTTAGCACGTTTCTCCCTTACGTCTTGAGTTGGAGTGTCTTCAAAACCCAAGACACCTTTGGGAAAGGCTGTTCTCCAACTGGAGCGCTCACAGGCCAGTGTTTCCCAATTGTCGGTGTTTATACTACATTTTTTAAGATTTGCCTTGAGACAGTCTTTAAACCTCTTTTGTTGACCGCCAACATTACGCTTTCCATTTTTAAGTTCGGAATAGAGGAGTTGATTCGGAAGACGATGATCAGGCATCTGCACAACATGACCAGCCCAACGAAGTTGATGTCGAAGAATCATCGCTTTGACACTGGCGATCTTTGCTTCTTCCAGTACACTGGCATTAGTTCGCCTGTCTTCCCAAGTGATGTGTATGTAATAATCTACAATATTATGTCTCCCTTCCTTTGGGCAGGTGGAGGATGAACTGGTGTCCCTGCAGAAGAAGCTCAAAGGCACCGAGGACGAGCTTGACAAATACTCTGAAGCCCTCAAGGATGCTCAGGAGAAACTGGAACAGGCGGACAAGAAAGCCACGGATGTACGTAGCCCGATCACGCCAAACCCGGGGCTGGGGGGGGGGGTCCTCTGGGATTTTCAGACTACAAATCCCATCAACCTCTGCAGTGCGCACGCCAAGGCGGCAGTGCAGGCACCTTAGGCCTGTTGTTGTTGTTGAGTCGTTTAGTCGTGTCCGACTCTTGGTGACCCCATGGACCAGAGCACGCCAGGCCCTCCTGTCTTCCACTGCCTCCCGCAGTTTGGTCAGACTCATGCCAGTCGCTTCGAGAACACTGTCCAACCATCTCGTCCTCTGTCGTCCCCTTCTCCTTGTGCCCTCCATCTTTCCCAACATCAGGGTCTTTTCCAGGGAGTCTTCTCTTCTCATGAGGTGGCCAAAGTCTTGGAGCCTCAGCTTCAGGATCTGTCCTTCCAGTGAGCACTCAGGGCTGATTTCTTTAAGGATGGATAAGTTTGATCTCCTTGCAGTCCATGGGACTCTCAAGCGTCTCCTCCAGCACCAGAATTCAAAAGCATCTAGGGTGGGGAGGGCAGGTTGGAGAAGATGTTTGGAGAGCAGGGGGTGTCAGCTGGAATAAAAGATTGGTGAAAATGCTGGCTGAAAAGATTAAGAAACCAAATTGCAAGAGAGGGGTAGGGAGACTCTGAGGAATTTTTAAAGAACTGCAGCAGTTCCTATCCATCCCCCTAGGACGACCACGCATCTGAGCAGCAGCTAAATTAAATAGCAATGGAATGGTATTTTGAACAATTCCGAGTAAAGAGGAACCCTAGGGGGGGGGCGCAGAACCTCAGCTAATGATTTTTAATGATTTTTTGAGGATTTAGGGGGCTACGCCCATGGCCGCGGCGCATTTCCCCGGTGCGCCTCGGCTGGTGGCTTCGGGCGCTTTCCAAAGCCCCTTTGGAGGAGCACCGCGGATTTTTTTCTTTTTTGGTGGGGGGGTGGCCCTTCTTGAAAATATTGGGGTGCCCGACTCCCCCTAGATACCCCCCCCCCGGCGCGAGCTACGTTGCCTTTAGCAGAGACACCAGGTGGACAGAGAGGGGGCTCCGTCCAGGGTCGCTTCCCTCTCTCACACAGAGGGGGGGGGGGGGGTCCCGTCTGATCGCTTGGGGCTCCCCGTCCCCAGAGCAGGAGGAGCAGCCGGGAGGAAAAGCCTCTGACCGCCCCGTCCCGGCTAGTAGACCTCGGAGGTGCCCCCTCCTGCTTTGCGCGCCGCCGCCACCCCGAGGGGGCTGTCCTCGGGGTTGTCCCAGCGGTGGCCACGTCATGATGCGCCAGCGGTGCCGACGTCACGGCCCCTCCCCCGGCCCCTCCCTCCTCCTCCTCCCCTTCATCCCTCCCTCCCGCCCGACGCCGCTGCGCCCTCGCCAACCCTCACCGGAGGAGCCGCGCCCATTGCTTCCCTTTCGCCGTCGCTGCTATCGCCGTCGCCGCGTCCACGTGTGCCGCCGGGATCCGACGGGATGGCCGCCGCCACGGGCTCCCTGGAGGCGGTGAAGCGCAAGATCCAAGCGCTGCAGCAGGAGGCCGACGAGGCCGAGGACCGCGTCCAGATCCTGCAGCGCCAGCGCGACCAGGAGCGCGAGCTGCGCGAGAAAGTGAGAGCCGCCGCCGTCGGAAGAGGAGCCTCCTCCGCCACCGCCGGGCTCCGCCGCTTTGCGCCTCTTCTCCAACCTTTCTCTTCTTTTTTCTTCTCCGCGCTCCTGCTGCCCCGGGACGCCCCGTCGGGGGAGAAGGGCGCGCCGCTTCCGCCGCCGCCCGTTCCCTTCGCTTAGGATCGCCTTGCGCGGGTAGCCGGGAAAGGCCGAAGAGCGCCCGCCGGGGGGGGGGGAGCCCGGAGGAGGAGAGCCCCAGCCGTCGAGGCTCCGCCCGACGCCTCTTCAAGATGCTCCCGGGGCGCGCGTCTCCTCTCGGCTCCTTCTGCGCCTCCTCCCCGCCGCGCCTGGATGCCTGGAGGAGGGGAGACCCCAGGGCCGGACCTCGCTCCTCCGACGGGACGGGACACCTCCTGCTCCTCCTTCTCTCCTGCTTCTCCTCTTCCTGCTTTTTCTCTCCTACCTGTCCTCAACTGGACTCCTCCTCCTTCTCTTTCCGGGGGCTGCCAGGTAGGAAGCAAGGGGAGCCCTCCCCTCCCAGGAGACCCACTACTGCCGGAGCAAGCACTGGCCATGGGTGGAAATGTGGGGCGCGGGGGAACCCTATAACTTAATCCATCTCCCCTAGCCTCAGTATCACCCAGATAGCCAGAGCTGGAGAGATGGGGGTGTTAGCCGGGGAGTGTGTGTTTCGCCCCCCCCCCCCGTGAATCCTCCCCATTGAGACTCCAGGCCTGTTCCAAAACTGGTTCTTTGACCCGGGTGAAATTAAGCCCTGTTCCGTCCTTGCATCATCCGGTCCCAAGTGGCTCACCCCCCCCTCTTCGCCTCCCCCCCTCTGTGCTTCCCTACAGGCAGAAGGGGAGGTGGCTGCTCTGAACCGCAGGATCCAGCTGGTGGAAGAGGAATTGGATCGGGCCCAGGAGCGCCTCGCTACCGCGTTGCAGAAGCTGGAGGAAGCGGAAAAGGCGGCCGACGAAAGTGAGAGGTACGCGGGGGGGCGGTGGCCTCGCATGAGGTGTAAGGGGCTTGCGGGGCACGATCCGTAGCCCCACAGCAGCTGAGGCTGCCCAGAGTAGTAGTAATGATGACGACGGCGATGATAATAATTTTATTATTTGTACCCCCCACTCTGGGCGATTTCCAACACACACACACAAAAGCATTAAAAACTTCCCTAAACAGGGCTGCCTTCAGGTGTCTTCTAAAAGTCAGATAGTTGTTTATTTCCTTGGCATCTGACGGGAGGGCGCCACCACCGAGAAGGCCCCCTGCCCGGTTCCCTGCAACCTCGCTTCTCGCAGGGAGGGAACCGCCAGAAGGCCCTCGGGAGATGGACCCCGGTGTCCGGGTTGGAGACCCTCCTTCTGGTATACTGGGCCGTTTGGGGCTTTCAAGGTCAGCACCAACATTTTAATTGTGCTCAGAAACGTCCTGGGAGACAATGTAGGTCTTTCAGGACCGGGGTTATGTGGTCTCGGTGGCCGCTCCCAGTCCCCAGTCTAGCTGCCACATTCTGGATTAGTTGTAGTTTCCGGGTCACCTTCAAAGGCAGCCCCACGTAGAGCGCATGGCAGCAGTCTAAGTGGGAGATAACCAGAGCATGCACCACTCTGGCCAGACAGTGCGCAGGCCGGGAGGGTCTCAGATGGAGCTGGTAGACAGATGCCCTTCTTGGTTGCAGAGTAGTGGGGCGGGGGGCAAGGGAGTCTTCCCTCCCACCTTTCTACCTCCCAAATTTAGGATTTGTCCCCAGCCACGACCGTTGGAATGTGTAGACCCCAAATTAGACGTCTCCCGATTCCAACACGTCGTCCCGATCTGGTCTCATCCGGTAAGACAAAATGCAGACCGACAAGGGCCTGAGCGTTGCAGGTGGGGAAGGACAGGTGGGTGGGAGTTCAGAACGGCTCCTCTTGTGTGTCTCCAGAGGCATGAAGGTGATCGAAAACAGAGCCATGAAGGACGAGGAGAAAATGGAAATCCAGGAGATGCAGCTGAAGGAAGCCAAGCACATCGCAGAGGAGGCCGACCGCAAATACGAAGAGGTGAGTTGGGGGGCTCTCCTGGGGGAAAGTGGTTGGCGGGGGGGGGGGGCTGCACAGGGCCAGACCCCTCTAGCAGCAGCTAAAACGCTCCCCATTGGAGCTCCTTGCCACAGGCTAAATGGACCTGAAGCATTCAAAAAACCCCAATCGTTACTATTTTTAAAGGCATTTTCAGAACTAATTCTCAAGCAAAAATGGGTTCATCTTTTTTCTTCATTCATTGAGTTTGTTATTGTATGAATAGGGGGAAAAACTTTCTGGAGTTTTAGAAGCGAGTTCCTAAATCTGTTCACATTTAAAAAACAGAAAGCGCACATCACTTTTGGGTTCAGACAAAATCACGAGAGAACAGGAAAACATTCAAAAGCCCTAGAAGAGACCAAGACGTTATAAGGTTTCCAAAGTGAAGAGCGGGAATCGAAACTTTATTAGAGAGAAAACAACAGATTTGATTGTGTCACTTATCAATGAACGTTTCAGCAAAGTGTCTGCTGTAAATGTGCTGTAAGATTTGCGATTCCAGCACAGATATCTCCCTTCTCCGCCTTTCGAACTCAAGCCCCACAAATATCCATGTGATAGTCTGACAAACAACCCCCCCCCCTTTAAAATTCAGTATTTGATACTCTTTAACTAGGATATACGGAAACAGGGAAGCGTTAAGCTGCATGAATGGAAAGCAGCGATACCAAATCTGAAGGTTCTGGCAAAAAAATAACTTCACCAGAATGCATTTTAAAAATATATATTTTTTTGCAACTGTAGGGACCGGGAGATAAACCGCTGGCTCTGCGATTTGGGGATTGCTCCTTGCAGAGAAAAGCTGTGATCCGTTTAGATCGAGAGATAAAGTTGTGAGGTTGCTTCCTGCAGGGTTGCATCCGGCCAGGGGCATGTCAAAGCCCGCCCCCCACAAAAAAATTGGCGGCTTCCTGTCTTCCTATTTGGGTTTTGCAAATCTTTTCTTTCACGCCACGTGAAGTCTGTGAGCAGTGACGGATTTACGTATAAGCTAAAGAAGCTCTAGCCTGGGGCCCCACTCTCTTGGGGCCCCCCCAAAAAAAATTCAAAGGGGGAAAAAACCTGGATGTACATTTCCAAAATATAAGATAAAAAACAAATAAAATAAAGCCTACATACAGCGACAGTGTTTTGTGTTGTTTAGGCTCCTGGGTGGGGCCCATGACTTACTTCCTAATAATAATTTATAAAATAATAAATGATTATTATAAATTATTATTGCCTGCTAGCCTGCTCCCTAAAATATCACTGCTTTGCTCCTTTCTATATATAGGGCGCCTACATAACAAAATATGCATTTTATGATAAAGTACATATTTTGTTATGTGCGAATGGCTTTAGATACATGTTAGGTCCATCAATTAGCGTTTAGCATATATTCAACATGAAAAACAGCGACCATTTGTTGTTGGCAAAAGACAGCTGGACATAGAAAGGGCCCCCATTACCTTCAGGAGCTGAGGGCCGCGTCAAACCTCAATCCGGCCCTGGGCCTATCCATGCCCCAGTTGGCAAGGTCAAGGATGATTATGGTTACAGGTAGGTAGCCGTGTTGGTCTGCCATAGTCAAAACAAAATAAAAATTAAAAAATTCCTTCCAGTAGCACCTTAGAGACCAACTAAGTTTGTTCTTGGTATGAGCTTTTGTGTGCATGCACACTTCTTCAGATACCTGAAGTGTGCATGCACACGAAAGCTCATACCAAGAACAAGCTTAGTTGGTCTCTAAGGTGCTACTGGAAGGATTATTATGGTGTGTGTTACAGGCTGCAATTACCCCCTTACCCACGATTTCGTAAACTGTTACCCCACTGCGATTCTGGGCTCCTTCTCTCCCACTTCCCCCTCTGCAACCGATGGGCTCCTTGCAGATTTTTGGATTCGTCTCCAGCTGGCTGCTTTGACATTAGGAGGAAATTCCTTTTTTTTGTGGATGTTTCCTGCCTCTCTATTTTCGGAGCCCTGTGAGGCTCCCGAGGTTTCGTCTCCTCTGATCCGCCATGCTTCCTGCAGGTTGCCCGGAAACTGGTCATCCTCGAGGGAGAACTGGAAAGAGCAGAAGAGCGGGCCGAGGTTTCCGAATTGTGAGTATCGCTTGACGCATCCGAACGGAGCCGGGAAGCCCCTCTGCCCCCCGCGAGGCTGCTTTGGAAAGAGGCTTTTAATCTGTGATATTTTAACGCATTTTAATATTTGTTGGACGCCGCCCAGAGTGGCTGGGGAGACCACTCTTTTCTGGTCCTTTGGTATCTCTGTACCTGTAATTCCTAATAAAAAGGCTTCTGGTTTTTTTTTAAACAAAAGTTATTTTAAACATTTCCCCTGCATTTCATTACAACGGACACGCAGGTTGCAAACGCGATCCGTGCAGGAGGCGCGTTCGCAACCCGCGCCGCTGCGTCTGCGCACGCGCGTGATGCAATTTGGCGCTTCTGCGCAAAGCGCGATTTAGCATTTTTGCACATGCGCAAGTGCGGAAACCCGGAAGATAGATATTTATTATTACGGCCATTGACCCACCGTGCACGATTTTTCAAACAACATATATATACTTAGCCTTTCTACTTAGAACTTCGGCAGAAACCCGGAAGTAACCCGTCCCGTTACTTCCGGGTTCGGTGCGGTGCGCATCCCAAAATCGCGCAACCTGAAGCGGCCGTAACCCAAGGCGTGACTGTATATATCATCTCCCAGAGAGAGTTTCACGCTATGGGGGCTCTCGAATGCGTTGTTAAACAAAGCCGGGGGGGGGGGGAGACACGACCCACCTGGGAGAGTGGGGGACGGGCGGACGACAAACGCTGACCCCCAGACCCTATTTCCCCCCCCCCCCGGCAGGAAATGCAGCGACCTTGAAGAGGAACTTAAGAATGTCACCAACAACCTCAAGTCCCTTGAAGCTCAGTCGGAGAAGGTTGGTAGTAGCCCTTGGCAGAGGTTGGGATTGAAGAGGCCGACTTGGCGGGGCTGTCTGGGAAGTGGGGGCTCCTCTCCCCGGCCCCCCCATCAAGCCCAGCCTTGTTTGTGGAGAGCAGCCTTCTGCCGGGAAGCCGGGGACCAGCCTGATCCTTGAGGCTTCCCTTTTTTTCGGCTCTTGAGGAGCCAAATAGCTGGAGGGCCAAGTTTGGCCATCACTGCGTTAGGGATTTGTCCCTGGGCGGCTCACAGTTACGGCCGGGTGTGCGTGGAACAGAAGCCCCGCTCCCCGGGGTCACGAGGGATTTGAGCTCTGCTGAGAAAGCAGGTCGCCACGGACTTTGGAGAGGAGGGTGGTCCAGGGAAAGGGACGGTTTTCAACTCTTGCCCAGGATTTCCTAGGAATAAAGGAGACTGTTTTCGCCCTGTTTTCATAGTACTCTGAGAAGGAGGACAAGTACGAAGAGGAAATCAAGCTTCTGACCGACAAGCTGAAGGAGGTGAGGTTCCTGGGTGGCCGAGTTGGTTTTGGGGTGGGTTGGGGTCTCTGCTCGGTGGTCACGGCCCCCTTTTTTTGACCCCCCCCCCCCGTGTCTCTAGGCTGAAACGCGAGCCGAGTTTGCAGAGAGAACGGTTGCCAAACTGGAAAAGACGATTGATGACCTGGAAGGTATGAGGCTCTTGCGTTTGAAGTGTGTGTGTGATTGAAGTTGCCAAGTTATCATTAGGGTTTCTGTCGCTGCATGTCTGTGGTTAGCCCCAGGAAGTACATATCTGCCCCCTGCAATGTGGCTGGACTCTTACCTCTGTGTGGTCAGGCTGAGAATGAAGACCAGGAAGTCTTGGGGTCACTTCAGTCCCTGTACAGCGGTGCCTCGGTTCTCAAACTTAATCCGTTCAGGAAGTCCGTTCCAAAACCAAGGCGCGCTTCTTTCCCGCAGAAAGTCATGCAAAATGGCTTTTAAAAACAACCCCTAAACAGCCATTTAACGTGAATTTTACTATCTAACGAGACCATCTATCCATAAAATGAAAGCAAAAATCAATGCGCTGTACTATAAAATAAATAAGACAGTATTGTAGATGATAAAAATTAAAATTAATTTTTCTCCTTCCTGCACTGAAAACCGTTCAAAAACCGGAACACTTACTTCCGGGTTGTTGGAGTTTGAGAACCAATGTACCACTGTATTGTCCTTTTTTTGCAAAATTACTGGGCTTTAACGTCGGTGGAAGTGTTTTGGACAAACTAATACCTCTCTTATTGCTGAAAAACCTTTCTGGAAATCTCTGAAATGTTTCTCTAGCCTTCTGTGTGTATTTTTTTTAACGTCCCCATTCCTCCATTCTCCCTTTCTTCCCTTCTCCCTTTCCTCCCTTCTCCCTTTCCTCTCGCTCTGTTTCTCTGCCCGGCAGACGAGCTGTACGCTCAAAAGCTGAAGTACAAAGCGATCAGCGAGGAGCTGGACCACGCTTTGAACGACATGACTTCCTTGTAGGAAGATAAACCGGTCATCGCAATCTCTCTCTGCTGGCTCTCCTTCCCTGCCTAAGAACTTGCTGCCTCCGTGTGCCTTCTCCACAAGTTTCCCGATCTTTTTTTCTGTCTTTTTTCTTGCTTCCATTAAAAAAACCCTCAAAGTTCTTGTTATTTGCTCTCTGCGTATTCATTTTCTCCGTTTCCTATACAAAAGACTGTCTCTCCCTCTCGCTTGCTTCCCTATTATTAGCTGGTTTTCCGAGTCCTAAGGTGGCTTAACAGCTTAAAACAATTCGTACAGAAAAAACAACAGATTTAACAGCACTCAAATGGGCTAACTAGCCAAGCCAAAAGCTAGACGCAAGAAATGTCGGTTTGCTGTTCTGTTTTTAATCATTTCCTCGTTTTTATCCTGTGTTTTATTCTGCGAACAGCCCTGAGATCTTATGATGAAGGAAGGACTGTAGACAAATCTAATAGATAAATTAAATATTACACCACAGCGCTGGACATTTTGGGGTGGGAGGGGATGCTGTGGTTCCACGTACCCTCAAGAAAGATGGCTTGTTTCTTTCTGAGACTGGTCCTTTTTTTGTAGCTTGCTGGAAACCACAGATTTCAGAGAAAAATAGCCAATTCTCCATCCAGCCATTGGCCGGGGTGGTGGTGGTGGAAATTGCAGTGCAACATCGGGGGGGGGCATGGGATGTGGGTGGCGCTGTGGGTTAAACCACAGAGCCTAGGGCTTTCCAATCAGAAGGTCGGCGGTTCGAATCCCCGCAATGACGGGGTGAGCTCCCGTTGCTCGGTCCCTGCTCCTGCCCACCTAGCAGTTCGAAAGCACGTCAAAGTGCAAGTAGATAAATAGGTACCGCTCTGGCGGGAAGGTAAACGGCGTTTCCGTGCGCTGCTCTGGTTCGCCAGAAGCGGCTTAGTCATGCTGGCCACATGACCCGGAAGCTGGACGCCGGCTCCCTTGGCCAGTAAAGCGAGATGAGCGCCGCAACCCCAGAGTCGTCCGCGACTGGACCTAATGGTCAGGGGTCCCTTTACCTTTACTTTAATTTTAAAAATTAGAATATCGTGGAAAGGTTCATTTCTTTCAGTAATTCAAATCTCTAATATATGAGATAGACTCATGACATGCAAAGCGAGATATGCCAAGCCTTTGTTATAATTGTGATGGTTATGGCGTCCAGCTGATGAGAACCCCAAATTAATCTCAACTTTGGGGTTTTCATCAGCTGCACGCCATAACCATCACAATTATAACAAGCAAAGGCTTGACATATCTCGCTTTGCATGTCATGAGTCTATCTCATATATTAAACTCCAGTAGCTAATGAAAACAATTGCTTACATAAATGGACTTTTCCACGATATTCTAATTTTTTGGGTTTCACCTGTATATTCTAAATGTTTAATTGTTTTTAATGCAACATCTGGGGGGGCACAGCTGGTTTCCTTCAATTGCCTTAAAACTTACGCAGCAGGCGTAAGAAAAGCGCTTGCTGGGGAAAAGCTTGTTCAGAGGCATGGCTGCCTTGATTAAAAAACCCACAACAGGAGGTCGGCTGCAACTAGGAGGCGGAATGGAGCTTTTTTCTTTTCCTTGAAACGCGCGCCTTAAAATAAACTTGTCTCCCATTTATTCTCGCCAGAAAAAGTTTCCCAGGCGAAAGAAGAGAACCTGACTTTGCACCGGACGCTCGACCAAACCCTCAGCGAGCTCGGCAGCATATAACTCCGCGTGGGGAAAAAGCACCCGGATTTCGGGAAGCCGAAAGGATCCTGCCAAAAATAGAGGCTTCCCCTTTGAATCCACTTTTTCTCTCCTGCTCTCTCTCTCTTGTCTTCCCCAACTTTTAGATCACACAAAATGCCAACATTCTTTTTCCTCCCTCTTTCCCCATTTAAGCATTGAGGTTTTGGGCACCAACTGAATGTAGATTTTGTTTGTTTGTTTGTCCGTTTGTAAATCCTCCGCGGCAGAACGTTGCGCAACTGGGAGAGCTGTGCGCCAAGGCACCCGTTTCTTGCAGGGCCGCTCCGAAGGTGCTGAATTCCCTCGATACTGGAAATGCATGTGTTTTGTGCAAAACCGAGGGGGTGCAGGGAGCGTGGGCCCAGTCGAGGTGACCGGGAGACCGAGCTCTTGGCGGTAGTCGCAGCATTTTGTTTGCCTGCAACCGCAAAAGCGCGGAAAACACTCTTGCAAAAGCGTAAAGTTTATGCAGAAAGCCTGCACGTCCCACAGGAAGGCGGTGTTTTTTCGCCGCCTTCCTCGTTTACAGAAAGTTCGTAAAACTAGAAGCTTACACATTCCATAGGAAGGCTAGACGTACTGGCTTCCTAGTTTACAGAACTGTGCCAAAATACTATTTCTTTGTGCGTGTGTGTGTGTTTCGTCTCCTTGAACATCTCGAGAAGTAGACCCAAAAAAAAATATATATATTACGGAGTCATTTCCCGTTGGCCAATCTTAGGGTGCTCTGGTGGGGAAACGGTGGCTTCTGCACTTCCGTATTTATTGATTTTTTTTTTTGCAAGGAGGGTGGAAGAAAGGAAAACGGGCAACATGAATTCAACCACCCAATCCCTCTAAATGTATCCTGTTAACATGGCTATAGCTTTTTTATTTTTAAGCTTTCAATCTAATAATAAAATCGCCCCACTCCCCATACACATTTCCACTTTGTTGTGCATTTGTGAACATAATGAATCCGGGGCCGGCTTTAGGTTTGATGAGGTAATGGGGCCCTTTCTATTTCCAGCTGTAATTGTCGTTTTTTTGTTGTCGAATGTATGCTATATGGTCATTGATGGACCTCGTAGGTATCTCAAGCCATTTGCGCATGTTGCCATGCAACCAGTCCGTGTAGGTACCCTATATATAGAAAGGAGCAAACCAGGGATATTTTGGGGAGCAGGCTAGCAGGCCGGGCCCATGACTTACATCGTAGGAGCCTACACAACAGAAAAACACTGTTGCTGCATGTAGGTTTCATTTTATTTGTTTTTTATCTTATATTTTGGAAATGTACATCTAGGTTTTTCCTCCCCTTTGAATTTTTTTTGGCGCCCCCAAGAGAGTGGGTCCCCAAGCTACAGCTTGTTTAGCTTATACGTAAATCCGGCACTGTAACGAATATGGATTTAGTGCTGAAATCGTACCAAAGGGCACAGGGGGGTGGGGTTGGGAACAAGAGGCACTCCCTTCCCTGAATCGGGCAGGGAGCAGAAGCAGCAGCAGCGTTCAGGGGAATGACAAACCACTTGCTGGTTTGGTTTTTTTTTGAAACTTTGGAAAGTTGGGAGACTTCCGACGGGCCGGATCAGCTGCAGAACGAGAGGGGGAACGTTTCTTTGGCATTTCAGACTCTCTCTAGGTCATCGGCAAATGCTTTTTCGTGGGGAGACGGGAGGAGAGGCTCTGCTGATCTCATCAGAAGGTGGTTCTATCCAGTGGGGTTGGCATTACTGCTGCTGGAAAGTGTTTTCCGTAGGAAGCACGGAAAAATTGAGAAATGATTCCCAAATGCTGGGTATCTTCGGGCAATAAACTCTGCATCAGTTGCAGCCTATCGCAGCCTCCCCGGGGGAAAGGGGAATCCCCGATTTAATTTGTGTCCTGCTTTTCAAGGTTCCACTTACTGAATGGTGCAAACAAGGCCCTTGTTGACTTTTGGAAGACTCAGACAAGAATAAAACCACAGCTGGCTTTGATTTGGAGGCAGCTGTCTGAGCCTGAGAAACAGTAGAAAGGAAAAGAGATGGATAGGGGCCCTTGAACTAATATCAGAAGCCAGAAAGTTGGTGCATGTGCCCGTTTTATTTTTATTTTTGCAGTGTTAACACTCTCTGTAAAATGGATTGAGGGACCCCCTGTGTCTTGTTTCCTTGAGCCTGTGTCCTTTTCAAACACGCGAGCGAGTCTTGTGTGTTTCAGGACAAGGCTGGTGTTGACTTAGCCACACCTGAAGCCGGCTCTGCCCAAAGGAGGGTCACTTCCACGTTTAAGAACAGCCACGAGGTCAAGTTTGCGTAAAAGAAGCCGTTTGCCTTTTGCTCAAAAATACGTTCGTTCTCCTCTTCGGACACACAGAGAGACACACGCTGTTTTTCTGTGTTTGTAATTTTCCCCAGGAACAGTTTTTTTGCTTTCAAAATGTCGTTTTAACAAGTCCCCGTGCGCTGGGCTTTCCTAGTCGAGGAAGAACCATGCGTTTCGGATTGTTGGTTTAATAAAAACGATGCAAATAGGCGTTATATATGTCTTGGCAGCTGTCCCTAGTCAAGAAGGGGAACCGCCCTCACATGCAGGGCAGCAGTCAGGAGAACAGATGAGCTGGCGGGAAATAAAGCAAGACACGTTAACCGTTTAAGTCACAGAATCCTGATACAAACGTTTTGTATATGGCCTTCCTTGCCTTTATTTAAGCTAGAGTCAGATACATTGTTTAAATATGTGATAATATAATGGAAAACATCCAATGGAGATTTTCGGCAGGTAAAGAAGAGCGGCCGTTTACTGGAAGCTGTAAGATCCAGATGTTTGATCTGCTTGTAAAACGCAAGTTTAATTGAACCTGTTACAGGAAGTCGTGCCGAACAAGGTCTCCGATCCAGAAACGGTCCCGTCTGCCGAGTTGTGCCCTTTTAGCAAAACGAGACAAGGATGGGGAGTGCGGGAAGCAAAACAAAACATGTCTCATTTGGTCCAGCTGACTTTCGGGATGTCGTAATGTTCCGTCAAGGTGTCCAGGTGCCGATTAAAATCCTAGGGCGGGAAAGGGGAGAGAGATGCAAAATCAAGGCAGCAAGGAAGCGTCTTCAATCATCTCGGAGTGTATTTTAGAACCCACATTTAATTGTGTAACTATCAAAATACACCAGAATCAGTGTGTTTTGCCCAGTTCAGTTCAGCAGGCTCCGAACAAAGGGGGCACAGACCAAGGCAAGTCCAACACACACACACAAACATTTATGCCCATCTGTTTGGGGCTTCCGATTAGCTGTACTCTATAATCCCATTTTCTGCAGTCAAATTCTGCCTTCCAGCAGGGAACAAGACACCTCAAGGGATAATCTGAGGGGAGGGGGAACCCCCCCCCCATGCTTGCTGAGTTGCACAATATGTTGTGGTCAACTTCACTTTCCCTGTGTCATCCCCCAGAGCGCAGTGGCCATTATGCCTGCCTACTTCAGGGAAGCCTGATGAATACTAACGGAAGGCAGATTAGCCCCCACGTTCCAGTTAGTTGGCCACGGCAAGAAAGCATAGCTTGCCGGGCACATCGCCGGCTTGTGTGTGGCGGGTGAGCCCTTCTCTACAAGCAAACTGGTTAGATTTGACAGCAACTCAGAGCGCCGCTTGCAGCCCAAATCCGGCTATAAGAACGGGATTCATCAGGGGGGAAAGAGGATGCCGATTTTCACAAAATGTGCAAAGTTAGAAACCGCTTCTGTACAAAATGCATCACAGAGGGGGAGACTGTGGCCAAGTAATTACCAGTCTACTGGCTAGACGCTAACCTCAAGGCCCCAGACTGCCAAACAGAAGGACTTTCCTCTGTTAACGAAGGAACACAGCTACCCTGAGGCGAAGGAGGAGACAGGGAAATTCTCTCTCCTGGCATTTGTGGATGACAACCAGGGGGAAAACCCCTAACACCCCCACCTCTCTCTTCTTCAAGCCTTGGCCCAGTACCCCTGAAGGAGCATCTCCACCCCCATCGTCCACCCCGGACACAGGTCCGGCTCCAAGGGCCTTCTGGTGGTTCCCTCCCTACGAGAAGCAAGGTTACAGGGAACCAGGCAGAGGGCCTTCTCGGTGGTGGCGCCATCCCTGTGGAACGCCCTCCCAGCAGATGTCAAGGAAATAAACAACTGTCTGACTTTTAGAAGACATCTGAAGGCAGCCCTGTACAGGGAAGTTTTTAACGACTGATGTTTTATTGCGTTTTTAATGTTCTGTTGGAAGCCGCCCAGAGTGGCTGGGGAGGCCCGGCCAGATGGGCGAGGTATAAGTAATAAATTATTATTATTCAAGCAGGACACGGAGGAGGCCACAGAGCTCTGATGTCAGAGATGCCATGCTTTGCATGCAGAAGGTCCCTGGTTCCACTACACCACACTGAGAGCCAGTGTGGTGTAGTGGTTAAGAGCGATAGACTCATAATCTGGTGAACCGGGTTCGCGTCTCCGCTCCTCCACATGCAGCTGCTGGGTGACCTTGGGCTAGTCACGCTTCTCTGAAGTCTCTCAGCCCCACTCACCTCACAGAAGTGTTTGTTGTGGGGCAGGAAGGGAAAGGAGAATGTGAGTCGCTTTGAGACTCCTTCGGGTCGTGATAAAGCGGGATATCAAATCCAAACTCCCCCTGGAGTCCTCCCTATTCGCTCGCTGCTGCAGGATCCCCCACCTCTTTACTTGCCCCTTCTCCTTCCTCCTGTCCTTTCCTCCGCAAAGGCAAACGATTCCCCAGAACCTCTCCCCGCCCCCCCCTCCGGTTGTCGGAGCAAGCGTGTTTAAGGCAGCATCTCCCTTGGGGCAGCGACTCACCTCCACTCTCTGCTTGTGGGTTTTGGATGCTTTCTTCAGGATCCTCTCTATTTGCTGCAGGGCAGGGGGGAAAAGAGGAGAGGTCACTTCTGTTCCTCCAAGGAACCTCCCCTGTGTTATAGGAATTCTAAGGTCTTATATACAGGTGAAACTCGAAAAATTAGAATTATCATGGAAAGGTTCATTTCTTTCAGTAATTCAACTTAAAAGGTGAAACTAATATATGAGATAGACTCATGACATGCAAAGCGAGATATGTCAAGCCTTTATTTGTTGCAATTGCGATGATTATGGTGTACGGCTGATGAGAACCCCAAATTCACAATCTCAGTTTTGGGGTTTTCATCAGCTTCACGCCATAATCATCACGATTATAACAAGCAAAGGCTTGACGTATCTCGCTTTGCATGTCCAATTCCTTACATAAATGGACTTTTCCATGATATTCTAATTTTTTGAGTTTCACCTGTAAATGTACAAGGCAAACACGTACGTAAGTATATAAACCACGTGTCTTATATAGTACAGGAGAGTGATCCTGAAGCCATTTGGACTCTCCCAAATTGACCTCAAATATTTCTCTGCAAGGACAAATTGACCTCAAATATTTCTCTGAAGGAGGAAGGAAATGGGAAGAAAATTTTTCCCAGTTGTCTTTGGAATGTAGGGGCTTACACTTCCCTGTAATAACAGTCTGGCAAGTATCTGTTAAGCTGAAGACACTATCAATATACGTAAAAGATTCAGGAACTAAATATTGACCAGCTCCAAGGAATGGCCAGGCTACCCAGAAAAGGCAATTGATAAGGCAGGAGAGAAGCAACACACTCCAATTTCTGCTGGGGACCGCCTGTTTCTGTATGGATGATGTTTTGGGGGGTGGTCTTGAGTTACAGGGTGGGCAATTTCAAAAGTCTATATAAGAGCTTGCACACCAATGATCGAAGTTCCTCTCCTCCCTCCCTGCGTGTGGTGAGCGGGGGACCCTGTTGCAACAGTTCAATAGAGATCAGGCTTACTACCTGCTTTGCTTCTCAATATTCTCTGCTTGGCCTCTGCTATTTTCTTCTACCAACAGAGAACCTATATAAGGACTCTATACGGGCTCTTGGGTACCCCATAAGGGAGAAAGAAAGCAGTATTTTTCTTATAAAACCTGCCTCTGGGCTAAGCAGCCGAGGGGTGCAGAGGAACTGCTCCCCCTTGCCTGCTTCTGGCAAACACGCACCCGTTTCTCCTGCATCTTCTCGTAGGCCAGCTGCGCTGGGGTCCTCTTGTCCAGGGCGCGCTTTTCCTCCTCCTCCTCCTCCTGCATCTTGCTGCTCACGATCTGGTCCACGATCTTGCTTTTCTCCTTATCTTTCTTTTTCTTCCTGCAAACAGAAAAAAAGAGACCTGCGTTCGAAGGGCGGTATACACAAATTTAATTTGTTAGGATTCGTATGAGCAGAGGCGCACTGGGGGCGGTGGGTGTCGTGTCCCCCAGATACGGTCCCCACCCCCCAATTTTCTGTGTAACTTTATTTGCAGGACATAAAAAAAGAGATTGCACCCGGGGAACGCTTCTCCAACTTCTTACGTCGCCTCTCTATTTTTGATACTGTATCTAATACGTAAATGCACAGATCAAATCGCAAGCTACTTCCTTTTCTCTCTCTCACACACATTTATTTTTACTGTACTTTTCCATGTATAAGACTAGGGTTTTTTTTTTTTGCTAAAAAATAATGTTATAAAAAGGGAAGTAGTCTTATACACGGGGGCAATCTCCCCCCATTTTCTTAATTTTGAGTCTTAATTTTGGGGGCGTGTTATACACGGAAAAATACGTTATTTGACGACGTAATACTAAAAAATAAAAAATAGGCGCCCCACCCCAAGATCATTCCCTTGTAAATATCTAACCTCCCCAAAAGTTCCAACACCTCTTGCGAAATTGGTCTGACCCCTCTTTCCGTTTCGACAGTACAAATTCCGCAAACGCCTCGGCTATTATCTCCTTGGGTTTCTCTCCTCCCCCTTTCATTTACGTCCCACCACGTTTAGTGAGTGTATATTAATCATGTCCTTTTTCACCTTTACGAACACCTCCCTCCCCCGTGTCTCCTCGAAATTATGTCTCTTGCATATCCTGAGAAGGCCTTCTCAGTGGTGGCACCCTCCCACCAGAAGTCAAGGAGATAAACAACTACCTGACTTTTAGAAGACATCTGAAGGCAGCCCTGTTTAGGGAGGTTTATAATGCCTGATGTTTTACCGTGTTTTTAATATTCTGTTGGAAGCCGCCCAGCCAGATGGGCGGGGTATAAATAAAATAATAATAATTATCCCCTGGTAATTGTTTTAAAAAATAAAATAAAACATCTCCCGTGTCTTGCATATCCGCCTGTCTTAGCTTTAATAAAGCATGTCAATTTATCAGGAACAGCTACATCTTCTCTTAAATCCACCCTGTTTCCTCCTGTGGCAGGGAGTTCCGCAGGTCCCTCGGGTGCAATCCCTCCCCGCGCGTGCGCACAAGCGCTTTATAAGTCCTAAGGTCCCTATAGCCCGCTCTTCCAAAAGCAGCAGGAAGTCCCTCCCGCGCGACCGGAAGTTCCCTCCTAGGAGTATCCCGGGGGCGTCTCGCTCTTCCCCTCACCGCTTCCCTGCGGGGGATACCCCGACGCCGCCCTTCAGGCGCAGAGCTCCCCGCTGGACGGCCTCGTACTCCGACATCTTCCTCCGACTCGGCCTCCTTCCTTCCAGCCGCTCCGGCCACCACTTCCGGTTGCCGGCATAAACTTCCGGGGCAAATGAGTGGGGTGGTGTACCGCGGGAATGAACTTCCGGGGCAAATGAGCAACGGGCGTTGGCGAGAGCATGGACTTCCGTTGGAGAGGGAAAGTGAGAGGGGACACCCTAGAGCGGCTTCCGGGCTTCCCTCGCCGCAGAGACACTAAATAAACTTCGCCACGCCGGTCGGCTCTCCAGACGCACTGCGCATGCGTGTCTGCCGCGGTGCTCGCCGGGAACTATAGTCCTCCGTGCCGCGCGGCGCATGCGCAGTTTCCCTCTTCCTTCCCGCCGTGGGTCTGGAGCGGGTCATGGCGTCGGGTAACGGGGACTTCGCGTCCGGGGGTCGCCTGGATCCCGGGGCTCTGATGGAGCAGGTGAAAGTGCAGATCGCCGTGGCCAACGCGCAGGAGCTGCTGCAGGTGACCGGAAGTGGGGATAGAGGGAAAGAGAGCCTCCCTGGCAGGAACAGTCTACCTTAGGGGGCAGGCAGACAGGAAACGGGGCCACCCATAGGAACCAACGGCCAGGGGGGTCCCTTTCGCCCACCCCCAATGCAATATTTGAGGGCTTCTGGGACCCCAATAAGAGAACCGAGGGGTCTCAAATGCAAAAAAGGGCATTGCCATTCAAATTTGCATACACCATGGGCATAACAGGGATTTTTGTTAGGGTGGGGGCTCCAGCCAAGGCTTTTTTTGCAGTTTTTTTTTAAAGGAAACCAAATTTAGAAAACTTTATGGGGTGGGGGCAGGACCTCAAACAATCAAGTACTTCCAATGCTTTTTTAAAAAATTATTATTATTATTATTAAAGGTTTTCTTGGTTTACAAAAGTACATGGACTTTCAACGCTTTTCCGTAATGGCACACGCCACATCCTGGGATGGACTGCGCAAAGCGGGGCTTACCTGCCTCTTCTTCCCACCCCAATAATTTATTCAAGCCGGCCCCCTGCTGCCCCCAAGCTCTTGCTTGCTCCCCCTCCGGAAGAGAAGGCCACTGACCTTGCAGCCTGCCAGCCTTCTTTCCTTTCTGGAGTAAGGGAGCGGGACCCTCCTTGACCTTCAAAGGCCGATGTAGGGGAGCGCCGGACTTCTGGGGGGGGGCTGCAGCAGGCGCCCTGACTGTGACGGAAGGCGAATGTTGGGGAGGGGCAGGTTTTGGCAGCGCACAGGCGCCCCCGAAATTCAAGACACCAAAGTTTGCCACTGTTAACCCTGTCTCTGTTCTTCCATTCAAACTTTTCCTTTTTCCCTCCTTTGCAGAGGATGACGGACAAATGTTTCCGGAAGTGCATTGGGAAACCTGGGAGCTCCCTTGATAACTCTGAGCAGGTGAGGCTTGCCGCCCATCTTCCTTTCCTTCCTTCTCTCTCTCTCTCTCTCTTCCTTCCTTCCTTCTCTCTCTTCTTTCCCTCTTTTCTTTCCTCTTTCTTTCTTTCTTTCTTTCTTTCTTTCTTTCCTTTCCTTCCTTCTTCTCTTTCCTCCTCCCTTCCTTCTTCCTTCCTTCCTTCCTTCCTCTCTTTCCTTCTTCTTTTCTCCTCCTCCTTTCCTTCCTTCTTTCCTTCCTTCCTTCCTTCCTTCCTTCCTTTCCTTCTTCCTTCTTCCTTCCTCCTTCCTCTCTTTTCCTTTTCTTCCTTCCTTCCTTTTTTCCTCCCTCCCTCCCTCTTCCTTCCTTCTCTCTTCCCTCTCTCCCTCCCTTTCCCTTCCTTCCCTTTTTTTCTTTTCCTTCCTTCCCTCCCTCCCTCTTCCTTCCCTCTTTCCTTCCTTCCTTCCTCCCTCCCTCTTTCCTCCTCTCCTTCCTTCCTTCTTCCCTCTTTCTTCCTTCACTCTCTTCCCTCCCTTTCTTTTCCTTCACTCCCTCTCTCCCTTCCTCCCTCCCTCCCTCCCTCATACCGCCCTATACCCAGGGGTCTCAGGGCGGTTCCTAGAATAAAATCAGCCCCCCGTGATGGAGCCTTGCAGCTTCTCCTCTTTCCTGACCACCCTTTCCTTTTCCTCTCCCCTCTCAGAAATGCGTCGCGATGTGTATGGACCGGTACATGGATGCCTGGAACACCGTCTCGAGGGCCTACAACTCCCGGCTGCAGAGGGAGAGAGCCAACATGTGATTGGTGGCAGCGGGGTCACTGAGGGGCCCCATCATGGACTTGGCCGAGGGACCTATCCTGGCCCCCCAACAAGGTGGTTTAATTAGGATGGGCAGGATTTTGGTCCAGGTGGCAGCAAATAAAGTGACAAACCTGTGGCACCGCCTCCTGGCTTTCTTCGTTGTCTTGCCCTGGCAGAATTGTAGTGTCGGGAGGGACACCAGGGGTCATCCAGTCCAACCCCCTGCAATGCGGGAATCTCAGCATCCAAGACAAATGGCCCACCCAACCTCTGCTTAGAAACCTCCAAGGAAGCAGAGTCCACCAACTTGCGTTCCACGGTCGAACAGCTCTTCCTGTCAGAAAGCTTTTTAGTCGGAATCTCCTTTCTTGTAACTTGAAGCCATGGGTTCGAGTCCTAACCTCAAGAGCAGGAGAAAACAAGCTCAGCCCATCTTCCACGTCACAGCCCTTGAGATATTGGAAGATGGCTGTCGTATCTCCACCGAGTCTCCTCTTTTCCAGGCTAGACACCCCCTGGTGCTTCAACCGTTCCTCATCAGGTTTCCAGACCCTTGATAATCTTGGTCTCCCTCCTCTGCCCACCTTCCTAAATTGTGGTGCCCAGAACTGGGAACAGTATCCCAGGTCTGGTCTGACCATGGCAGAATAGAGAGGGACTATGAATTACTTTCAGGGACGTGGGTGGCGCTGTGGTCTAAACCACTGAGCCTAGGGCTCACTGATCAGAAGGTCAGTGGTTCAAATCCCCGCAATGACGGGATGAGTTCCCATTGCTCGGTTCCCTCCCTGCGAGGAGTGAGGTTAGCGGGAACCAGGTAGAGTGCCTTCTCGGTGGTGGCGCCCTCCCCGTCAGATGCCAAGGAAACAAACAACTCTCTGACTTTTAGAAGACATCTGAAGGCAGCCCTTTTGAGGGATGTTTTTAAAGTAGATGTTGGGGAGGGTTGGACAGAGGAATCCCCTAGACAGCAATTGGGGCCCCACTGAAGGCGACCAGAGGTTTGCCAGATGTTCCCAAGGGCTCCCCTCATTCAGATCAGTCACGAGGAACTCAAGCAGCATCTCACGCAAGCTTTGTTTTCTCTAAAAAAATAGATTTATTCATTTGTGTATCGAGGCATTGTGCAACTTCTATCACAGGAGTGTCTAGAATCATCGCCAAGACCACACCGGGAGCAGATTTCAGATGCCTTTTTTTTCTTTTCCGTGTGTGTGAAAGGGATCGGTGAGCTTTGTGGCCCCCACAAAGCGACGCGAGGAAAGGGGTGGGGTGGGGAGAAATCTGCTACCAAAAATAAAACAAAATCAGTGCTTTGAAGCCGGCTGTGTGATTCAGCCTGATAGAAATGTCTTAGGGGGCTCCAACGGCACCCCTGACCATTCGTAGATTGAGGGATTCAGCAGGAAATCATTGAGAGTTATTCTGACCGCATACTTTTTTTCTCTACTAGGCTTGATAGTTATCCAAAACACATCCCAGAGACAGAAAGAGAGAGAGAGAGAGAGAAAGAAACCCATTAGGAAACTTCCCGTGCCTGATTTCTTGATCCGCATCTTTTCTCCCCAAAGCAACCCCCTCCCCACACCGCAACTAGGCGACGCCGTTTCCGTCTGGCAGGTGTGGCGGGAGGGGAAACGGCATTTTCTCCAGCTCGGAAGTGTCCGTCGTGAAAAAGAAGCCCCTTCCAGTTCCGTTCCAGCAAATGCAGCAGGGCGGGTTGCGTTGGTGGGGTCAGAGCCAGACAGGGAGGACAGGAGGAGGAGCCTCTTGCTAGCAGGCACGGCCCAGGAAGCTTGAGCAGAGGCTCGCGTTAAGGCTGCTCCCCCTCAGAGGAGGGCGCATCGGAAAAAGCTGGTTTTCTTCTGTAGCTCGGGGGTGATCTTCACTCCCTGGCTGCTGCCTTGAGGGCTGTTGCCTTCCTGTGAATGCAAGAGGACCACGGAAGGGTTAGAGTGGCTGGGGAGACCCAGCCAGATGGGCGGGGTACAAATAATAAATTATTATTATTATTATTATTATTATTATTATTATTATTATTATTCAGTTGGTTCTGGGATGCGGGTGGCGCTGTGGGTTAAACCACAGAGCCTAGGGCTTGCTGATCAGAAGGTCGGCGGTTCAAATCCCCACGATGGGGTGAGCTCCCATTGCTTGGTCCCTGCTCCTGCCAACCTAGCAGTTTGAAAGCACGTCAAAGTGCAAGTAGATAAATACCGTATTTTTTACTCCATAAGATGCACTTTTTTCCTCCTAAAAAGTAAGGGGAAATATCTGTGCGTCTTATGGAGCGAATGGTGGTCCCTGGAGCTGAATTGCCCAGGGGCCAAAAGAAGATCGAGCTTTTTCTTTTACAAAGAGAGAAGGGGGTGTTGAAAGGCTGCCATCGGAGGGGGGAGAGATAAGGTGGCTGGCTTCCTTTCTGCAGAGGAGGCTGTTGGTTTCCCCAGCGACATGTGACTGGCTGATTAGATTATCTGTCTGGAAACTGTAGAAAGGGCTTTGAGCTGCTCCTTTTGCAAATGGGTCTTTTCTCCTTTGCAAAAGCAGCAGCACAACAACTTTGAGCTGCTCCTTTTGCAAATGGGGCTTTTCTTCAAAAGCAGCAGCACAACAACTTCCTCCTTTTGCAAATGGGGCTTTTCTTCTTCCAAAAGAAGATGCACAACTTTGAAATGATCCTCAAAAAGGGGGGCATTCCCCCTCAAAAAACTAGGTGCGTCTTATGGAGCGCAAAATCTGGTAGCTGGATAGATAGAAGTACCATCTAGCTAAAACCAAGCTAAAAGATATTAGTCATCCAACACGATACACTGCAGAGAAATCTCTTACTACCATTTCCCCCCCTTTAAGGCTTTCCCCCAGGAATGTCTTTCCGCAAATCCCAAATTGTGCTTAAGCTTAGAGTTGCGATGATCCAGCCACCTGAAGTAAATTTCTTAGATCTTAGCTAGGTGTACTCCCAGGAATCCATAAATCATGGTAGGGCAAGTATCGTGCGGCGGTTAAGAGTGCCGTACTAGGACCTGGGAGACCAGCGTTCAAATCACCCACTTGGCCTTGAAGCATGCTTGGGCCAGTAGTCCCTTCCCTTCCGCCTAACCTGCATCGGAGAGTTGTTGTGGGGATTCAATGAGATGGGGGGGGGGAGCCCTGAGCTCCTTGGACAAGGAGCAACAAATAAATCTCCGTTCCAGCCAAGGCAACTCACCAGTTTCTTGTCCATTTTCGCTTTGATGTCTCTGGCGAGAGTGAAAAACGCCTGAAATTTAAAACGGGGAAATAGAAAAAAATATGTGTGTGTGAAAATGATCGGGCGAGGCTTGCCTTTGGAGAGCCGTAGTTCGCGCTGTTCTCCTGCGCCCACGCCAAAATGCAAAGCCAAAGATTCGAGGGAGGTTATGCGGAGGGGGCAATTGGCTCTTTGGTGTGTGTTTCCCCCAAATGGCCCTTGCGACCCATCTAAACACACCACTGATTGCTGCACGACGTCCCCCGTCACCTGTGAGAGCAGCAGCAGCAGCAGCGAGCCAGACCTCTGCAAATTAGAATTGTGGGCCGGGAGAGGGAGAAACGCTGGAGCGCGGCAGCTGTTTTGCAGCGGGTCCTCCGTTTTGCAAATTTGCTGCAGCGCTGATTGGGCTTGAAAGTGCTTGGGCTGATGAGATTCTGCCAGCACTCAGCCCCCAGGCGTCCCTCCGCCCTTTGGACTGGATGAAAAGGCTTCTGGGAAAGGGGGGGTCGGGCAGGCAGGGCCGGCACTCACGTTCTCTATGTTGATGTTCGCCTTGGCGCTGGTTTCCATGAACTTGATGCCGAAGCTGCTGGCCAGCTGAACGAGAAAAAAGGAGGAGAGGTCTTGGGTCAGTTACGCAGGCGGGCCCTGAACTTTTGGAAGACATCTGAAGGCGGCCCTGTTTAGGGAAGTTTCTTATGTTTGATCTTTTATCGTGTTTTTAATAATTCTGTTGGGAGCCGCCCAGAGTGGCTGGGGAAACCTAGGCCAGATGGGCGGGGTATGTATGTATGTACGTATGTATGAATGAATAAATAATTACTATTCCTGTTCTGATTTCCTCAATGAAAGGGCTAACTGCAAGTTAGCCGGTGTTGCCTTGTCTCTCTCTGATCTGCGGACAACTGTGATACGTCTCCATTCCCTCGACATCCCCCCCCCCGCCTTTCCCGTGACACACGACCGGCTAATCTCTGGACCTCAGAAACGGCCCTCACCTTCTCTCCTTGCTCACGGGAGACCTGGCGCTTGTGGTTCATGTCGCACTTGTTCCCGAGGATCATTTTTTCCACATCTGGAGACGCATGCTGCAGCGGGCAAGGGGGAGGGGGGGAGGAGAGCGGAATGGTGAGAGAGAGAGAGAAGGCCTGGTCGGCACACAGAGCTGGTGGATGAGATGCCAACACGGCGCTTCTCCCCCGCTCTGTCGGAGGGAAACGGCCTTTCAGAGGGGGCCTTCCTAGCAGACGAAACTCCCCTGCCAGTTCCTGAAATTTCACTGCACTTCAAATGCTTGCAAAAAAACCCCCAAAAAACAACAACAACAACACAATGCCATGCCGCTCATTCGGAACAAAGCAGAAGCGTTCCGTGTTAGTTGCGGAACTTGGCGTCGCCGCCGCCAGATGCATTTCCCGGAGGGGTTTGCCAGCTGGGACGTGCGAGCAGAAGGGCTAACTGTTCATTACCTTCTATAGGGCAACAGTCCTGTCCCACAGGGGATCCTGCAAGAAACCACACCTCTGAGAAGCACAAGAGGAGCCATCGGGGAGCAGGAGAGCTTCCTCTGAGCATCCGAGAACAGAAGCAGCCCATTTCAAATGCTACTCCCCCCCCCGAAACCTGAAGCCTTCCTGCTAGGAATTACGGGTAATGAAATCCCCAAAAAGTTCAGGAGAGTCTTTATGTATGTTAACAGTCGCTGCCAGAATTCTAGTCGCAAAAGGCTGGAAGGGAGAGGATATCCCATCTAAATCCGACTGGCAAAATAAAGCAAGAGAGTGTGCCAAACTGGAGAGACTATCAGGAAGGCTAAGAGACGTTACAGATGAAAAATTTATCAGAGAGTGGGATATATATATATATATATATATATATATATATATATATACACACATACATACATACAGAGTCTATGTAAAAGAACATTGTCAAATGATCAATCTGTTGGCAGGTCTTGATTGAGTTTCGGTGCGTAAATAGGATAATTTTTATAAAATAAAATTTATAGTAAGTCAAATAACATGGAGCACGTAAAGTTTAAGGAAATTAATTCTGGAATGCAAGGGGGAAGATATACACCACGCGGATATTCCACCACGACTTCCACAAAAGCAACTCTCCTCTCCGGCAGCTTCTGCAGCTGGTATTCAGAAACAGACAGCCTCTGACTACGGAGATGGAGCAGCGGGCGAACATACCTCTTCGATGTTTCTGACCCAGTTCCGAATGTTTTCAAACGACTTCTCGTTGGTGATGTCGTACACCAGCATAATGCCCTAAAGAGCAGAAACGGGGAAAGGGAACCGATTGAGAGCTGCTTCCCCCCCCCCCCAATTCTGGAGGGATTAGTGGGCTGAAGGTGGGAGAAACGAGGGTGTGCTTAGAGGTTGAAGTTTTCAGTCCTCAGGCCCAAAGGAGGACCTCACCACCAGCAGCTCGAGAGCGGGGGGTGGGGGTGGGAGATTTGATGGAGGGGTGGCGGCAAAAGAGGTTGTCGGCAGCGACCCGAGTCAAAGGGAGACCGGCACCCACCATGGCTCCTCTGTAGTAAGCCGTCGTGATCGTCCGGAAGCGTTCCTGCCCAGCCGTGTCCCTGGAGGAAAGGCACAGGAAGAGAAATGACGACAGCAGCCAGGCAGGGCCCCCGCCATCTTGCCCTCAAGTGACGCTTGGCTGAGAAGCTCTAGCGTGGGGCAGAAGCCCCGCCGTGCCAGGAGAAGGCCCAGGAGGTTAGGGTGCTACTGCGCCATTTTGGGATGTTCTGTGCTCTCCCTGACGCGGTAGCTACGTAAGTTGTGCCACCGCTCTGCCATCGCAGTGGCCTTGTCAGGGATCGTCCGTAGGCTTGCCACCCTGTCAGGGGCACTGCCCCTTCTTCCTAGGAGTCTCGGGGACACCCTCCCCTTTCCGCTTCTCAACAAACTGCTAAGGATAATTTTCTGGGCTGCCTTACCAGATCTGCAGCTTAATCTTCTTGCCATCAAGCTCTATCGTCCTGATCTTGAAATCGATTCCTGCACAGAGAAGACCACCAGCCAGTTAACAGGTAGCACTTGACAGCTGACAATTATTATCTCTGTTATTACTATTATCAAGCTCTTGGGTCTCCTTTCTTGCTGCCTTATGGAATTCCATTTATTTTCCTTCCGTCTTCTCCCCCTAGGTGCTTCCACGCAGAGGAGGGGAAGCCAAGGTGGGGTTTCAACCAGGGTCTTCCCAGTTGTGTGTCCCCCCCACACCTGCACTTTGCATCCCAGCCGCAGAGGCTTTTCCCGCACCACAGGGCTGTTGCTGTGCTTTACTGTTAGCTCTGTCCCACGCTTTCAGTCCTCTGCCTGGTTCCTGCCATAACACACCCTAACCCTGGCGGTAGCGGCAGCATTCCTCACAACCAGGGGCGCCAGCTTGAAATAAAGATTGGGGGAGAGGAGGAGTTAAGGCCCCCGCCCCACCCAATCCATCACATCGGAAGCCGCAGAAGCCCCGTCGGACGTTCGGCTTGCAAAAACAGTTTGCAAACCAGAACAGTCACTTCCGCGTTTGCGATGTTCAAGAGCCAAAACGTTTGGGAACTAAGCTGTTCGAAAACCAAGGTACAGCTGTAAATCAAAAAGAAATCTTAACCGAGGTTCTAACCCCTGCTCCCCCCCCCAACACACATCACAAATCAAACAACTCTGTACGCGGTGTGCAAAAAAATCATCAGCGATAACCTGCGACATTTCAACGCCTTCTAATACGTGAGATCTTAAATAATATGCGTCGACACATTTTTGCAAACAATTTTGTTCGATTTGCGATTTATCCCCCTAACACAAAGCTTCCTGAACTTTTCCTGTTGGGGACACACTTTTATTTGCTTTATTCATTTCATTTATTTCTTGAATTCATATACCGCCCTATACCCGGAGCTCTCAGACATGCGCCTTTCCGTAGCGCAGCGACCTAACTTTCCTAGCAGAACTTTGCTTTGATTACCGGTACTTATTTTGCGGTTTTATGTTTTGATTCTGCAAACCGCCCAGAGACCTCCGGGTATAGGGTGGTATACCAATTCAAATAATAATAATAATAGCAAACCGGACATTAAACTAACTCTTTCCCAGCCTCTTGGGAGGAAAAAGCTCTGCCCTAACTTAAAACCTGCACACACACCCCATACATAAATCCATGCAATCGCATGAGTCACCCCATTAGAATGGCAATGTCCATCAACGTGGGAGGGGGGTGTGCTGGACCCCTCAAATATTTTATTTTGGGGGGGGGCAAAGCACAGGTGTAGTCGGGATGGGGGGGGAGTCCAGCTGCCCCCTTAAGCCAAATTAAAAAAAACCTCACTTAACCTCTGCTCCCCACCCCAGGATTTTTGGGGTGTCAAATGGACTCATGCGATGTCTGGTGGGGGGGGAGTGGGGTGCGTGAAGGCTTTCTGTGAATGGCCATGCCCATCAACTTGGGAGGGGGGGCGTGCTGGATAACTCAAATATTTCATTTTTATTTTATTTTGGGGTGAGGGGCAAAGCACAGGTGTAGCCGGGGGAGGGGGGAGAAGTGCAGCTGCCCTCCCCCTTTAAACCAAATAAATAAGAACAGTCAACTTCTGTTCCCGCCCTCCTCCCCCTCCAGGATTTTTGTTAGGTGGGGGGGGGGGAAGGAAAAACCTCAGATTTTTATTTATTCTATATTGATTTGGATGATGATGATGATGATTGAATAGGACATCTTCAGGGTATAAATAAAATAATAATAAAAAATTATTATTACTATTGAATAGGACTTCTTCGGAGTATAAATAAAATAATAACAATTATTATTAAAAATTATTATTACTATTGAATAGGACTTCTTCGGGGTATAAGTAAAATAATAATAATTTTATTATTATCATCATCATCATTTTTGGGGGGTGTCAAATGCAGGCTCCCCCCCCCCGAAATAAACCCTGGGGGGTCCCCTTCCGGGTCCTCACAACAACCCCGCGAGGTAGGCCTGCCATGTCGGGGGGGGGGAGAAGGGGGCGCTCCGCGGTTGCCATGGCGACGGAGGCGAGGGGGAGGGGGCAGCCGGCCGGCGCACCGATGGTGGAGATGAAGGTGGCGTTGAAGGCGTCCTCGCTGAAGCGGAAGAGCGCGCACGTCTTCCCCACCCCGGAGTCGCCGATCAGCAGCAGCTTGAAGAGGTAGTCGTAGGTCTTCGCCATGTTCCTCAGGCCGGGAAGCGGCGGCCGAGGCCAGCGATAGGCCCGCGGGGCTGCCCGTCCGCCGGGCGGGGAGGCTCCCATTGGAAGAAGCTGAAGGAACCCCCGCCTCTCTCCGAGGCCCGGGGATCCCATTGGTGCCACGTCAGCAACGTCCGTTGGCGTCGACGTCATGACGCGCGCGCCGAGAGAGAGAGAAGAGGGCCGCTGTAGCCCTTACGTCATGACGCGCGCGCCGAGAGAGTGGGCAGCTCTAGCCGTTACGTCACGACGCGCGCGACGTTAGAGAGCGCCGCTCTAGCCCGCGCGCATCGTTGGTGCGGCCTCTCCGGCTCCGAAGCGGGGAAGCGGCGCCTGCGAGCTCGCCGAGGCTGCTGCCGGCTCTCAGAGGCCGGCTGCTGCTGCTGCTGCTACCCGGGAGGGGTCGCCTGTGGGCCTCCCCCCCCCTCAGCGCCTCGCCATGTCCGCCAGCGCCGTCTACGTGCTGGACCTCAAAGGGAAGGTGAGCTTCCCTGGGCAGGAGCAGTCTACCCGCCTCCGCCTGAACAGGCCGCCAACTTCCGGGAAGGCGGGGGGGAGGGGGGGGTCCCTTGAGTGGGTGGGGGCTCCAATGGGCCTCCTCCCTCCCCCACCCCCACGGCTCCTCCCCATCTCCCTCCTCCTGCACCCCCCCCCAAGGGAATGGAGCCTCCCTAGCCAGGAGCAGAAGCCCACCTGCCCAGGACTCGGAAGGCAGCCCTGTCACGCTTGAAAGGCTTGACATTTGGTTATGCGTGTGTGTGTGTGTGTGCGCGCGCGCTGTAAGCCACCCAGAGTGACTGGGGAAGCGCTGACAGATGGGCAGGTTGAAATAAAAACATTAAGATGATACGGGGTCAGAAACTGCCCCCGGGGTGGCTGGGGTATAAATAATAATAAAATAAAATCAAAATAATAAAAAATGAAAATAATAATAGGCAACCAGGGAGTTAGCTGGCTTTGGTACCAATACTAGTATTAATACTAATACTTATTATTATTAGTGACCAGGGAGTTAGCTGGATGGGGTACTAATGCTGTTGTTATTAATAGTTATTATTATTGTCAACCAGGGAGTAAGCTGGGTGGGGGACTGATCCCCACTTCCTCTCCCAGAGGAAGGCCCTGCCTGTCACTGGGCAGGGACTGCCTTTTTCTTGCAAAAGGAGCAACGAAGCCTGCAGATTTCAGGCCCTGGCTCCTTCCGAAAGCAGGAAGCCAGCGGTTTCCTTCTGGGCCCCGGACGTAGGCGCAGTACTGCTGCTGCTGCTGCTGGGGACGGTTCCTGGGTGTGACCAAACAGTGGCAACGTCATGGTTTAGACTTCTCTTCCAGCCGCTGGAGATTCCCTCTTTTTCTCTCTCTCTCTCTCTCTGCCCCAAACCACCCCGCACGCTCCTGCCGATTTTCAGGTCCTCATCTGCAGGAATTACCGCGGGGATGTCGACATGTCGGAAGTGGAGCATTTTATGCCGATCCTCATGGAGAAGGAAGAGGAAGGGACTCTGTCTCCCATCCTGTCCCACGGAGGCGTCCGGTTTATGTGGATCAAACACAACAACTTATATCGTATCCTTTGCCAAAGCAAAACATGCATTTCCAAGTTCTTATGCAGAGGAGGGCTGCTTCTCAGATGGTTGCTATGAAATCCCCTTTTTATAAGAATTCCAAGGTCCCAAATATAAAATACTGTATTTTTCCTGGGTATAACAACCCCCCCCCCGTGTATAAGACGCCCCCTATTTTGGGGGACTCAAAATTAAGAAAATAGAGGGAAATTGCCCAGAGTTGTTGAGCTTTTTTTTGGGGGGGGGAGAGATTACCAAGAGTTGTTCTCCTGCTCAGGGCACCAACCAATCCCCAGTCCCCACTCAGCACTATCTGTGTGTAAGGCGAACCGTTTTTAAACATTAATTTATCATTTAAAAAACCTTGTCTTAAACACGGAAAAGTACAGTAAGCGTTCTTACATGTACAAAGGCAAACACATATGTCAGTATATTAACTATGTGTCTGAAGTACTACAGGTGAGCAATCCTGAAGCCATTTTGACTCTCCCAAATTAACCTCAAATATCTCTGCGAGGAGGAAGGAAATGGGAAAGCCTCCCCATTGTCTTTTCGCTTGCAAATCCTGTCTTAAGGGCATGTTTATGTGTACGAATAGGGTTTACGTTTAAATCTAGTCAGTGTCAGGAAAAAGCCACCCCTGGTAGATTTCACGCTGTTAAATTTAGCAGTGTTACCTGCCTCGTGGCGTTTTGTCAACACGGAGGCAAGTTTGCAAAGCGAAGGGAATAAAATGTAAAAGGGATACAGGGAACCAGCAACTTAAAAACCTGCAAATGTGTTTATTGATGCTCCCCCCGCCCCCCTTTTAAGCGACAAGCTCCTCAACACAGCCCCCCTCCCAGTGGTTGCCACCTCTAAGAAGAACGCCTGTGTCTCTCTGGTGTTTTCCTTCCTCTACAAGGTTGTTCAGGTAAGTGGGGCAATTACTATGTTCCTGCAGATGTACTGAGTCAGAGATGCTGAGGCCCTGAGGTCCCCCCCCCCCCGCAGCCTAATACAGTGGTACCTTGGTTCTCAAACGCCTTGGTACTCAAACAACTTGGAACCCAAACACTGCAAACCTGGAAGTAGGTGTTCCGCTTTGCGAACTTCTTTTGGAAGCCGAACGTGCTCCGATTTGAGTGCCATACGTTTTGAGTGTTACGCTGAGCTCTGTCTGTTTTCGCTATTCATTTTGTGGTTTTGTTTTGTTTTTGGGATTGTGTGGAACCCAGTTCGACTACTGACTGATCGATTGTGTGACTGCAGTACATCGTTTATTTCTTTCATTTTATGGATCAGTGGTCTCGTTAGATAGAATTCATGTTAAATGGCTGTTTTAGGTTTTTTTTTTAAAGTCTGGAACGGATCAATCCATCTGGCATTACTTTCTGTGTGGGAAAGCGTGCCTTGGTTTTGGAACGCTTTGGTTTTGGAACCAAATTCCGGAACGGATTAAGTTTGAGAACCAAGGTACCACTGTACAGGATTGAATCAACAGCGATGGAGGAATCTGGGGATGGTTGTCGAATGCATTTCGCACCTTTCCAGCATTAGCAGTTTCAAAGGTTGTGAACAACCTTTTTTTAATTTGTGGGTTAAACCACTGAGCCTAGGGCTTGCCGATCAGAAGGTCGGCGGTTCGAATCCCCGCAATGACGGGGTGAGCTCCCATTGCTCGGTCCCTGCTCCTGCCCAACCTAGCAGTTTGAAAGCACGTCAAAGTGCAAGTAGATAAATAGGTACCGCTCCGGCGGGAAGGTAAACGGCGTTTCCGTGCGCTGCTCTGGTTCGCCAGAAGCGGCTTAGTCATGCTGGCCACATGACCCGGAAGCTGTACGCCGGCTCCCTCGGCCAGTAAAGCGAGATGAGCGCCGCAACCCCAGAGTAGGACATGACTGGATCTAACAGTCAGGGGTCCCTTTACCTTTACTACCTGCCACTTTAACATTTGGTCCTGGGTGACCTTGTGCTCTTTTCTGACCGTTTCAGGTGTTTTCCGAGTATTTCAAAGAGCTGGAGGAAGAGAGCATCCGGGACAACTTTGTGATCATTTACGAACTCTTGGACGAGCTGATGGATTTTGGATACCCTCAGACCACGGACAGCAAAATTTTGCAAGAGTAAGTATCTGCTCTGAATCTCCGAGAGAAGGAGTCGGAGACTTAAAACTGGCTGCTAAAACCTTGGCAGGAGAGGAGACAGTTGTTACAGACGAGTGGCGGGGCCTTTTCTGTGGTGGCTCCCCAATTGCAGATGTCTGAGCTCAGGAGTGTCAGGAGTTGCTGCTGAGCTGAGAGACCCAAGTTGGGGTTTGAGGGAGAAGAGATTGGTGGTGTGTGCCTCTGGCTGGACAAGGCTTAAATCCCTTCGTCATTTTCCGGCGAGCTGGGGGAATTGTTTTAAGTGTGTCACTGGGGCTGAAAGGTCCAGAGCGTCACATTTTGACTTCCTGCCTGTGTTTGGAAAGGTACATAACCCAAGAAGGTCACAAGCTGGAGACTGGTGCGCCGCGCCCTCCGGCCACCGTCACCAACGCTGTGTCTTGGCGTTCGGAAGGGATCAAGTACCGGAAAAACGAGGTCTTCCTGGACGTCATCGAATCGGTGAACCTCTTGGTGAGTCTGCTTTTCTACTTACGAGCTTTCAGAGGAAGGTCCCTAAGGCTTGGAGGGTGTAGACCCATAACGCTGGGGGTGGTGTTACAAGAAGGATGTGCACACCCCACGCCCTGTGCAAAGATGACCGGAGAAGGGAGAGCCCACTGCCCTCCCTCTCAGCCCTCGGCTCCATCACCAGATTTCCCAGTGTTCGAAATTAGGCACCTTCACCATCGTCTGCTTGATGACCGGGTGAAGATGCCTGCGATCTGGACTGTTTCTGCACGCTTAACGCCCCACCCTGTAGAATTCTGTCCACTATATTTTATCTGCGCAGCCGAGATCAATTTCAGGAACTGAGCTTGCAAGTTCAATCATGTCAACCGCGAGATGGTCAAAGGACGAGGAAACCCACCGATCCGGCGGCCTGGAAGCTGCCCGCTTGACTTCCGTGTCGCGGGGTGGGGTGGGGGCTGGAGAACTTCTTTGCGCCTGTTCTTGCCTCTGTGTACTCAATTGATCTGTCTATACCCCTCGGCTGTTGCCTGAGTTGCCGTCATCGGCCGGCAGGCCTCAAAAAGTGGCCTCCTGCGGCTGGTCGGTGCCTTGTCGGTCCTCGTCCAGTGACCCCTCCCTCCCTCCCGCCCCCAGGTGAGCGCCAACGGGAACGTTCTGCGCAGCGAGATCGTGGGCTCCATCAAAATGAGGGTCTTCCTCTCCGGAATGCCGGAGCTCCGCCTGGGCTTAAATGACAAAGTCCTCTTCGACAACACTGGCCGTGAGTATTGTCTGCAGCGGCTCCCAAAACATTTCGGGTCCTTTCCTTGCCTCTTCGAGGAACTCGCCCTTTGCAGGGAGAGAGGCGGGTCAGGATAGGGACGTCATTTCAACTACAGCGGTACCTTAGTTCTCAAACGCTGAAAACAAGTGTTCCAGTTTTCGAACGTTTTTCGGAAGCCGAACGTCCAATGCGGCTGCCGGTTATTGTTTCTGTGGCGCCTGCACCAATCAGAAGCCGCGCCTTGGTTTCCCGAACATTTCGGACTTCCGAAACGGATTCAGTTTGGCGCTTTTGTTTTTGATATTTATTTTGCGTTTTTGTTTTTCAGGCTTTTTCGGTTCATTCGTTTTTGTGACTGTTCGGAACCCAGTTCAGTTACTTTCTAGGAAGGAAAACTCCCGTGTTTCTCGCTTCTGCTCAGTGAAGGAAGCGGGTCACGGGAGAAGTCATTGTTGCCTTTCACCCTTGAGAACGTCGTCCCCGGGGGGCGACTTCCTCTTCCTCTGCTAGGTTTTTGCCTGCTGCCCAGGCACGGGTTCCCTGCAATTCCACATGTTCCGTTTTTTGAACCGTGGTTCTGTATATAAAAAACATTCCAACTCCCTCTGCGAAGGACAGGGATAAAACTCCTGCTGAAAAGGCTTGTTGGAAATGGAGGGTGCTCAGTGAGGCAACTGTGCTGCATTTTCTGTTTCTACATTGGCTCCCAGCACAGTTCAAAGTGTTGGTGCTGACCTTGAAAGCCCTAAACGGCCCAGTATCCCTGAAGGAGCGTCTCCACTCCGGAAACCGGGGTCCATCTCCCGAGGGCCTTCTGGCGGTTCCCTCCCTGCGAGAAGTGAGGTTGCAGGGAACCAGGCAGAGGGCCTTCTCGGTGGTGGCGCCCTCCCATCAGATGTCAAGGAAATAAACAACTATCTGACTTTTAGAAGACATCTGAAGGCAGCCCTGTTCAGGGAAGCTTTTTTTTTTTCAGTTTAAAATTACATTTATTGTACAACATGGCACAAATTACAAAGCATCAATCTTTTTCTGTTCCGGTTCTTTTAGACGACGACGAATTATTAGTTCACCTGCACTGTTAATATAGGTATCAGACATTTCTTCTTCAGATGGAATTCCGTAGGGCAGCTTTAATGGTTTTATGCTTATTAGATGTTTAATCACTTTCAGTTTTTCATTCACAGAAGGGATGTTTTTATGCACTCTTAGCTCATATCTTTTTTCCAATCCAAGAAATTTGATGATCTCTTTTTCCCAGTAAGGACGCCTTCTTCCACTTCTGACTCTGGTCACAAGGTGCAATTTATGGGGCTGCTGTGGATCACCGCCATATTTTTCATGATCACAAGGCCGTGGCTGAAATACCGATTCGGGAATTCTTGACCTTGTAAATTTCTGCCTGATCCACACCCTCCAGGTGATTGGTTCCACTTTGTATTTTGCAAGACCCTGCCAGGCAGCAAAAGGGCTCCCGCCAGCAACTCTGCCCAGCAACGCGCCCAACGCCGCCATGTTCAAACCCCCTTCAGGGAAGCTTTTAATGTTTGAAGTTTTATTGTGTTTTTAATGTTCTGTTGGGATCTGCCGGATGGGTGGGGTATTATTATTATTATTATTATTATTATTATTATTATTATTATTATTTTCCAACCAGGAGGCAAAAGCAAATCTGTGGAACTGGAGGATGTGAAGTTCCACCAGTGCGTCCGCCTCTCTCGCTTCGAAAACGACAGGACTATTTCGTTCATCCCGCCTGATGGGGAGTTTGAGCTCATGTCTTATCGCCTGAACACTCATGTGAGTCTGTGTTGATTTGAGGGCAGGAGCAAACCCCCTCCTTATGCCTCCCCCCTCCTTCCTGTTGCTCTCTTCTTCCCTTTCAGTCTAGCCTGGTGTTTCCCAAACTTGGGTCTCCAGCTTCTTTGGGACAACAGTTTGGCCCTGTATCCCTGAAGGAGCGTCTCCACCCCCATTGGCCAGCCTGGACACTGAGGTCCAGCTCTGAGGGCCTTCTGGTGGTGGCATCCGCCCTGTGGAATGCCCTCCCATCAGATGTCAAGGAAATAAACAACTACAGTTGTACCTCGGTTACGTCGGCTTCGGCTTGCGTATTTTTGGGTTACGTACTCTGGTTATTATTATTATTATTATTATTATTATTATTATTATTATTATCGTTATGCTACACCTTCCATGCAAAGTCCTCTCCCAAATTATTGGCCTGGTTGCCCGTCCAGAGAGTGACCCCTCCTCTCTGCTTCCTGCTTTTTCCTGAGAGCCAGTGTGGTGTAGTGGTTAAGAGCGGTGGACTCGTAATCTGGTGAACCGGGTTCGCGTCTCCGCTCCTCCACATGCAGCTGCTGGGTGACCTTGGGCTAGTCACACTTCTCTTGAAGTCTCTCAGCCCCACTCACCTCACAGAGTGTTTGTTGTGGGGGAGGAAGGGAAAGGAGAATGTTAGCCGCTTTGGAGACTCCTTCGGGTAGAAAAGCGGGATATCAAATCCAAACTCTTCTTTTCACTCGCGGTGCCTATCCTGACTGAGCAGGCTCCTGATGCTCATTTTCCCTTTTCGCCTGCAGGTGAAACCCCTGATCTGGATCGAGTCAGTCATAGAAAAGCATTCCCACAGCCGCATAGAGTATATGATCAAGGTGAGGGGGACCCTCTGTTTCTTTTGGGGTGACTGGGAGTCACAAAGGAATCTGTGTTGTAAGAATTTAATTTACCCTTTGTAAATTGTATGGTTGCTTTTGGTTGATTGTAATTTTCCTTTTCGAAACCAATAAAGTACCGGTAATATGCGGCAGGGGGGGGAGGGGGGAGAGACGGACAAAAACCGAGACTCCCCTTTCTCCTTTGCGCTGGGCTCTTTCTTAGGCCAAGAGCCAGTTCAAGCGGAGGTCCACGGCCAACAACGTGGAGATCCACATCCCTGTGCCGAACGACGCGGATTCGCCAAAGTTCAAAACCACCGTCGGGAGCGTGAAGTGGGTGCCTGAGAGCAGCGCCATCGTCTGGTCGGTCAAGTCTTTCCCGGTAAGCCTGTCTGGGTTTTTGGGGTGCAGGGCCGGATTTAGGTTTGATGCGGCCCTCAGCTCCTGAAGGTAAACGGGGCCCTTTCTATGTCCAGCTGTCCTTTGCCAACAACAAATGGTCGCTGTTTTTCGTGTTGAATATATGCTATATGGTCATCGTAAACGGTTCCAGCAGAATTCAGGGAGGGGAGCTGTGAGCTCTGACTTCCTGCCTTTCCCTGCAGGGAGGGAAGGAGTACCTGATGCGCGCTCACTTTGGGCTCCCCAGCGTGGAAGCAGAGGACAAAGAGGGGAAGCCGCCCATCAGCGTCAAGTTCGAAATCCCGTATTTCACCACTTCCGGCATCCAGGTGATAAGCTCTTCGCTGTCGGGGGGACGGGACGGTGGGGGGCTGCTGGGCGCACGCCCCGTCAGCAAACCCTGCGGATGTCCGCTGCGAAGATAGGGGGGGAGCCAGACTAAGCAAGCCAACGCTTCAGTCCTGTGGTTTCTTCCTTTGGCTGTCATACTTGCTAATTCTACATAGTTCTGTTAATTTATTCAACCATCGATAGGAACGTTTTTTTACCTGATATGGGCCAATGGCCGTAATAAATTTTATTACTACTACTACTACCTGGGTTATAATGAAGGCGCCATGCGAACTTCCCTGGGGAGAGCATTCCGCAAACAGGGAGCCACTGCAGAGAAGGCCCCGCTCTCGTGTTGCCACCCTCTTGAGGAGGAGGCAGCGCACGAAGGAGGGCCTCGGAAGGTGATTTCGGGGTCCGGGTAGGCTCATATGGAGAGAGGAAGTGACTTGCTCTGCTTTTTCTCCCTCCCTGCGCAGGTACGCTACTTGAAGATAATTGAGAAGAGCGGCTACCAGGCCCTGCCTTGGGTCCGCTACATCACACAGAACGGAGGTAGGTGGAGAGGCGCCCTGACCCCGTGCCCATGGCACGTGTTCTTCCCCCTCCTTGCACCTGGAAAAGGGGTAACGGGCTGGGGCGGGGCTTGCCTTGTTGGTGTTGCCAAATGCATGTGGGGAACAGGAGGGTCTGGGCTTGCGAAGCAGCAGGAGATGGGGCTCAACTTCAGTGGGTCACATTAGAATCAGGGCCTTAGACAGGTGCCCCCCCCTGCCCTGGGTGCCCCCCCCGCCCTGGAGTTACCCAGCGTGGTGCTTCAGCAAATCTGCCCCTTCCTAAACGTTGCTTCTCTGCCCAAATTATCTTTCTTCTGCAATGTTTATCAGTTTTCCAATATATATATATATATATATAAATTTACAAGTATAAAATTATAGCAATACAACCGCACACATCCACATTTACATATCCCTCCAAATCTCTGGTCTTCCCACCTTCCCTCCATGGGGGTCCTATTATTAAACGTTTTCTACTGCATCTTTTCCTGTAATCTGTATTCTATATATTGTCTCTGTGGTACTTGCCGCATCACAAGTGTTATTGCAATCTTTTTAATGTTTCCATCTGCTTACAGATAGATTATAAATCCCTCCCCCCTTCTTTATTAAAGTTTTGGCCTTCTGGGTTCCTGAGATTCCCGGTCAGTTTTGCCATTTCGGCGTAGCCCAACAGTTTTAATTTTCCGTTCTTCTCTGGCAGGGAACAGCTTTCCAAATTTTTAAGCAAATTAACACCAAATCCATTCGGATTCAGCACCAGTTTAAAAACGGACTTTTCGCCTTCCCTCCCTCCCTCTTTCGCTGCTCACAATAAAAACACTTTTTCCTAGTTTCTAAACGTCTCCCGCCCGTCCCTGTTTCCCTGCCCCCCTAGATTATCAACTCCGGACGCAGTGAGGGCCGCCTGAACAGCCACGACCGAGGAAACAGCGCATCTTCCAGTTCAGAAACGCGTTTGGTGCTCGGAAGGTGGTCCTCTGGGGGTGGGGAAGGTTTGGCCGGCTGGAAGCGGGACCTAGGCCGAGTCCCAAATCCGGCAGCCTTCGGCACGGACCTTGTGAATGTTTGTGTGTTTCTCTTGTTCAGTGTTAATCGTGTTAGGAGTTAGCTGTTGCCCTGAGAGAGAGAGCCGACCTCAGGAAAAGCCTGGCCAGTCTCATTTCTGCGCTTCAGAACCCCGAGCAGCGCTTGCGGCCCCCTTTCCGGAGCCGCTTCCGAGTATTAGCCAAGCCCTTCTTGCCAGACAAACGCTTGCTTGACCTCTGCGGATGCCCCTCAAAGCCCCCCCCCCTTATTAGTGCAGGCCTGTTTTGCCAGCCAATTCGGAACGGAGGCTCCGAACGACGTGCCGCTTTCAGAAAACCTGCTCTCTCTCTCCTTCCCACGAGGGCAGGGGATTCAAAGCGGGTGGACTGAGCAGATTTACACGGATTCCGGAGCCGAGGGGGAGGAAGGGCACCCGATTCCTGCAGTTTTCACGAGCAGCAGCTGAGCTGGCAAATCCTTGCCCGGACTGAGCCGCTCGTGGGGGGCGGTCTCGTATGATGGGGTGCTCCTTGGTGGTAGAAAAGTCCCCGCATCTGGAAAATCAGCCTCATTTTTGGGTGGGGGGGGCGAAGCTTCCTCTCCATCTCCATGTTTTGCCGTGGTGTCTGAAGCTGCTGATGAAAAGGCGGCAATCGGGTCTCCCAGCAGAAGAAGCGGGCGCACAGAGTTCTTGCGAGAGCCTGACTTCTAACGGGGTTTGTAGAAAATTGGATGGATGTTGATGCTTTTCTCCCCCCCCCCCAGCTCCATCTGCTCCTGAGCTGTTTGCCTTCGCTCAGTGACTAGTCGGACTTTGCTGTTTAGGAACCACATCTCTCTCCCCCCCCAAGTGTTAGCGTTCCCTTTCTTTCTTTCGTTCTGCCTCCTTCCCTTCCCCGGAGCTCTGGCTCGAAACGTCTGCAGTGCCGGCTATCCAGTGTTCAAGTTTGCCTTTCCCAAGAGTAAATAAAGCCAAGTTTGGGGTCTCCTTGCCTTCCTTTAGTGTGTCGGAGCCATAGGGAAAGCTGCCTGGCATCCCATTGTGGAAGCGGGTTGCATGTAAAGGTTTTCTTCGACAGACTGGCTCGGGGTGACGTTTGGGGCCGGGTTAAGGTTAGCTGCTGAAGCTAGGTTGAAGACACGGGACCACCGCTGCCCCCTCCTCGCCCCCAGCCGTCGGAAACACCACCAGGCAAGCAAACCAGCGTTCCTGCCGAAAAGGCCATTGTTAACTTGTTGCCGAAAAGCCTGTTTCAAATAAATTGAGCTTCTCTTGATCAGTATTTGGGCTAGAAACACTGTCTGGTCTCTGCCTCTTTGTGGGGGTGGGTGGGTCAGGGAGGGGAGCATCTCTCTGCAGTGGGCGTGCAGAGTCCGAAGCAGGGGGCAGCCGGCATGGACCCCCAACAGGAGGGGATCCCTTCCTCGGCTGCGACACCTATGGGGGACTCCCATTAGCAACTCAGGGGTTCATTGGCAACCCAGACCTGAAATCCTCGTTGCCTGCAGTCACTGGAAGCACAGCCCAAATGAGCGAAGGAGAAACTACAGCTTCGGGGAAGGGGCATGAGGACGGTGGGAAAGTAAACCACTTCGAATGTGTGTGTGTTTCTCTCTCTTCGAGCTGTGTTTGTGAAATAAATTAAGGGATGTATGGAAGTGAGAGCTGGACCATAAAGAAGGCCGATCGGCGAAGAATGGATGCTTTTGAATTCTGGTGCTGGAGGAGACTCTTGAGAGTCCCATGGACTGCAAGAAGATCAAACTTATCCATCCTTAAAGAAATCAGCCCTGAGTGCTCACTGGAAGGACAGATCCTGAAGTTGAGGCTCCAATACTTTGGCCACCTCATGAGAAGAGAAGACTCCCTGGAAAAGACCCTGATGTTGGGAAAGATGGAGGGCACAAGGAGAAGGGGACGACAGAGGACGAGATGGTGGGACAGTGTTCTCGAAGCTACCAACATGAGTCTGACCAAACTGCGGGAGGCAGTGGAAGACAGGAGGGCCTGGCGTGCTCTGGTCCATGGGGTCACAAAGAGGCGGACATGACTAAACAACTGAACAACAATCGTAACAGGGGAGAGGCTCAAAATTAGAACAGGAAGCTCTGGGCTCAGGACAGACCCGTGCAGCACCCCACTTGTCCCCATCTGGCTGTGGCAGCAAGAGTGCCGTCACAGGCCTTCCAGAGGGCGCCCCACAGAATTGCCGTCTCTGGTCCCACCTAGCCAGGGGTCCCCATTACTTGTTTATGTTCTCCTGTGCCTTCCTGCAGGCCCCCCCCTGCCTCTAGCCTGGGAGTTTGGCCTCTCGACACACATCTCGAGGGCTGACACACAAAAGGAAGAGGGAACAAGCTTATTTTCTCCTGCTCCGGGAGGGTAGGACTCGAACCCGCGGCTTCACGTAGCAAGGAAGGAGATGCCGACTCCGGTGTAGTCTCCTTCCTCGGAGGTTTTTAAGCAGAGATTGGACGGTCATCTGTCAGAGATGCTTTAGCTGAGATTCCTGCATTGCAAGGGGGTTGGACTGGATGACCCCTGGGGGTCCCTTCCGACTCTACAATTCTATTATTCTATCCCTGCCCCCCCGCCTGCATTTCTGGGTGCAGAGTTCAGGTGCTGCCTGTGGGGGGGAGGGGCTCTGCCAGAATCCTGGGAACTGTAGTTTGTTAACGGTGCTGGGAATTATTGCTGTGCGGAAGGTGCAATACGCTTTTGGGGTGCCGGCCCGAAAGCCACGTGGCAGAACATTGACGGCGGTCTTCACTGCAAAGCTGCAACGTGGACGATTTGGGCGTCAGAATCTGCCTTGGCTGGGATTCATTTCATTGCTTAAAAAAAATAAAATGACTGAGTTAGGAAGAGCATGAAGCCCAAACTCACTGCTGCTTTTGATGGGATTTGAGGAGATCAAAACGAGGCCGAATCAACCTTAAAATTCATCTTTTCCCCCTTGGAAAGGACCTTTAGCAACACGAACCCGGAACGTCTCCATGCAAAGGAGGCGATGTGACCCCTCTTGATCTTTCGTAGCTCTGTCCTCCGGAAAAGAGCGTGCCCTGGCCAGCGGCCGCTCCAGCCGCGCGCATCTCTGTGATGACGCTGCTACCCTCCTACGTCAAAGCGGAAGCGGAAGTGCCGGTAAGAACTCTCGCTGGCGGGCCGCTCCGAGTCTTTTCCTCACTGAGGTAGAAAGGATTTTAATTTATTTCGGCTTTTTTTAAACGCGTTTTCGGTCCCCGGTAATATTTAACGGCGTCCGCCGCCTCTGCTATCGGCGTGGCTTCGGCGGAAGCTGTGTGTATGCCGCTCTAGCCTATTTCGATTATTATCTAATGCTTTCCCCCTTCCCTTCCCCCCTCCCGTCCTTCAAGCAGCAGGTCACGCCCCTTTGCCGTTCGTGATCTCGCGAGATCTGTCAGAGCGGGACGAAGGCTTCCCCCTTTCTGCGCAGGCGCGCGACTCGCTCTTCCCATCCCTTTACCGCGGCCGTTACTTTGAATGTGGGCGTGGCTCGAATTCTAGCGCCATGGCAACAGAAGAAGGGGGCGGGGGTGGAATTCGAATAGGGAGGCAATGGTTGATTTTGTAATAGGCGGGGTGGGGGTGTAGACGTGCGTCGTGACGTCACGGCGATGACGTCATTTGCACGGCCTAGTTAGTTGCCTGTTCAGTGCAGTTGCATCAATAATAATAATAATAATTAGTAGTAGTAGTATATTGCCCTGTACCTGTAGATCTCATGGAGGTTCGCGACATAAAATTAAAAGTATAAAAATGACAAAATATGTAATAAAAGTAAAAATGGAGGTCTGGTTGATTTTGAAGTAGACAGGAGAGGGAGACGTGTGTAGTGATGTCACAGCCATGACGTCATTTTGCACTGCTCAGTTATCTGTGTTTTCAGTGCAAGTTTTTTCATCATCATCATTAATATTAATATACTGCCCCATACCTCAGGGCGGTTCGCAGCATAAATTTAATTTTTTTAAAAAAGACACAACAAAAACAGAGGCAACCCAATAACCCCCTCTTCCACAGCAGATTTTAAAAGGGCATCAGCCCAAGGGCTGGCTGCAGAGGAACGTTTTTTGCCTGGCGCCTGAAGGTGTATAAGGAACATCCCTGGGGAGAGCATCCTGCCATTAGCTCTACTCCCGGCTAAATTGGGTGCATTAATTTCGGTGGTTGCACTCGTGAGTACAGTCTATTTTGCACAAAACCTTCCCCAAACAAACCTGATTCCTGGGCCCAAGGTATATGATAATGTGTGCTTTCAGGCCTGACAACCCTCAGGCCTTTCCCACCATCGGAGAAAATTTAAAATGCAGATGAGATGTAATCATACAAAAATGATACCAATACCGTAATACTCCAGTAAATCGTACAATAATACTCCAACCCCAAAGTGAAGACCCCCCCCCATTCACTGTTTTGGGGGGGCAGCCAAATTATTTCTGTGGCCAGGTGATTTAATTGAAAAATCACCGATCTGGCTGAAAAAAGGTGTTAACCTTATTAATCTCCTTTAAAAACTGGTCAAGGTGGTATGGCCGACGACGGCAATAAAATCAATTAGGGTTTGGTTGCAGGGGAATGAAGAATATAAAGAAATGGCTGTTCAGAAGCAGTAGATCTGACCCCTATCACTAATACAAATAAGAAAAATATATATTATTATTAACTAATACAAATAAACATGGGATGGAATTTAATTTGTGTTCCCTCCTGAGTTTTGCAGCCATCCTGCATTTCCACTGCTACAATTTACCGACTCTTCCAAAAACAGGGTAACTGTATGACAGCCAAAACAAAATAAAACAAAAATTTCCTTCCAGTAGCACCTTAGAGACCAACTAAGTATAACAGCTGCTACTTTTATCATGATTACGGCGATGTTATATTGCATTACAGCTACATTACGCTATGTTTTGCTTTCTGCACTTACCGTATTTTATTGCTTACATTTTGATGACTGTTGCTTTTTAGCAATTTTGCACGCACAAAATATACAAAATTATTTGGAAGCGACCGGTATGGTTTTCACCAGGCACGGCTTTCATCTTAGCAGATGAAGGCTGCAGTTCTGCTCAGAAGTCCCATTGAATTCAGTGTGCTTTTTTCCAAGTAAGTAGGAAAACAAGCTTGCTCCCTCTTCCATGGGACAGCCCTTGAGATACTGGAAGATGGCTCTCCTATCTCCTCTCAGCCTCCTCCTTTTCCAGGCTAAACGTACCCAGCTCCTTCGACCGTTCCTCATCAGGCATGGCTTCCAGACCCCTGGATCATCTCGGTCGCCCTCCTCTGCCCACCTTCCAGCTTGTCAACATCCTTCTTAAATTGTGTTGCCCAGAACTGGACACCGTATCCCAGGTGTGGCCTGACCAAAGCACAATAGAGAGGGACTCGTGACTTCCCTTGATCTGGACACTAGACTTCTGGGGATGCAGCCTAGAATAGCATTCGCTTTTTTCGCTGCTGCATCACACGGTGGGCTCACGTTCAGCTTGCGGTCCACCAAGACCCCCAGATCCTTTTTATGGGTACCACTGTCTAGCTAGGTGTCCCCCCATCCTATATTTGCGCACCTGGTTCTTCCTGTCTAAGTGCAGAACCTGACCCTTCTCCCTATGGAAACTCATTTTTTTAGCTTGCACCCAGTTCTCCAATCTGTTAATGTCATTTTTGAATCCCGATTCTGTCTTCTGCGGCGTTGGCTACCCTTCCCAGTTTGGTGTCGTTTGCAAGTTTATAAAGACGTTGAACAACGGGCCCAGCACAGAACCCTATGGACCCCACTTGTCACTTTCCCCAAGGATGCTGAGGAACCGGTAAAAAACACACTTTGGGTTTGGTCAGTCAACATCCTTGTTAAATTGTGGTGTCCAGAACTGGACACAGTATCCCAGGTGTGGTCTGACCAAGGCAGAATAAATTGGGACTATGACTTCCCTTGATCTGGACGCTAGACTTCTGGGGATGCAGCCTGGAATAGCGCCAGCTCTGAACAAACTACAGTTCCCAGAGAGAAAGCCATGATTGTTTTAAACAGAACGGTCCTGCTCCGAATGTATAGTGCCTATGGAGCCTGAAAGCTTGCATCCGAGTAGGCATGGCGAGGATTGTACTATGAGCATAATAAGAAATTTCCTTAAAAGATTTCAAACCAGCACTGGTAGATTTAGATCTTCCAAAGAGCCTTAAGTAGGGACGCGGGTGGTGCTGTGAGTTAAACCACTGAGCCTAGGGCTTGCCAATTGGAAGGTCGGCGGTTCGAATCCCCGCAATGACGGGGTGAGCTCCCGTTGCTCGGTCCCTGCTCCTGCCAACCTAGCAGTTCGAAAGCACGTCAAAGTGCAAGTAGATAAATAGGTACCGCTCCGGCGGGAAGGTAAACGGCGTTTCCGTGCACTGCTCTGGTTCGCCAGAAGCGGCTTAGTCATGCTGGCCACATGACCCAGAAGCTGTACGCCGGCTCCCTCGGCCAGTAAAGCGAGATGAGCGCCGCAACCCCAGAGTAGGACACGACTGGACCTAATGGTCAGGGGTCCCTTTACCTTTTAAAGAGCTTTAAAGCATTCGAATAATTACCTTGCACATCCTTGTTTTCCAAACATTATTTATCTTGGCTGTTTCGCCAAGCCTGTGTTCCTTTGATAGAGTTCTTTTTAAGGGGTTTGTTCCTGGTAAATAGAGGGGAAATGTTTTATAATCGGCCTTTTCTAACCACGAAAGAGAGCTTTCTTTCCCTTCCAATATCTCATTTACGCCTCAGATCATTTGAGCAGGGTTCTAGTCCGCATGACTCAATTAATTTTATTTTTTTAAAAAAAACAACAAGTAACAAGTCACTTTTTAGGTTATTTGCCCTTACAAGGATTAAAAAAACAACAACCAAATACCACCAACGCAAAATAAATGACTTACAAAATGGTATCAATTTCAACTATGATGATGGTACGAAAATAATAATGCCAGCCTGTCCGTAATAAGGTGAAATGAACCATTTAATGCAAGTGAACCTTAAAAAAGGGCCTGTTTCCTATAATGGTTTGAGCCTTCTCATGTCACCCTTAATCTCTCGGGCATCTAAATATACAATCTTTTTATACAGTCTACAGACCTGCAGGTATATGGCGGTATGCAAATTTAAATAATAATGGATTATATTATTTTATACTGAGAATTATTATTTTTTCTTTTAAGCAGAGGGGGAAGGGTTGCATGCGTTTGTGTGTGGGCAGAGCAGCCATTCCACATTCCCCCCCCCTTTTTTAAACGTGGGCTCTGGATGATTAATGTTAGGCCTGTGGAAATGTAATTGTATTTTATTATTATTTTTAATGTATTTAAATGCTTGCGTGTCGACGCTCTTCCGAAAAAAAGGGGTGGTGGGGAGTGTTTTTTAAAAAAAACACCCCCGAAAATTAAAACAACCCCAAAAACACCCGGGTTTCACGCCCGCTGCAAACGTAACGTGTGAACGCGTGCCCCGCGGAGAAGGTTCGGAGCGCGTGACTGGTTAAAAAAAGAAGAAAAAAGCACGCAGCCACGCCCAAAAAAAAGGTGGGGGGAAGAAGAAGAACGAGGACGGCAGCCCTCCGCGCATGCGCCGGCCCTAAAGCGAGCCGCCGCTCGGGCGAGCGTCCGTTTCTCTCACCCACAGCACACCTTTAACCGGCGCGGCGGCCGGCCAATGGGCGCGCCGGGCGCGCGCGCCGCGGCCAATGAGCGTCGGCGGGCGGGTTGCGGGGTGGGCGTGTCCGTTCCCGGAGCCCGCCTCCCTCCTCCTCCTCCTCCTCCTCCTGCTGCTTCTGCCGACTGAGGGAGCGGAGCGGCTCGTCGTGCGGCCGGAGGGACCCTCAGCTTCGTCGCCCGACCGCCTCGCCTCTCGCCGCCGCCCTCCTTCCCCGCTCTTCGTGTCCCCCCCCCGCCAGGCCCCGGAGCGGCAGCAGCGTCGTCAGGTGAGGCCTCCGCCGCTGAGGGAGGAGGCGGTTGGTCGGAGGAGGAGGCCGCGGCGGCGACAGTGAGAGCGGGCCAGGCTTGCCTTGCGGCCTTGCCCGGCCGGTGACGCAGGAGGGGGCGGGGCCTGCGCGAGGCGCGGTGGGCGGGGCCCGCAGCGAACGTGGGCAATTCCCCCCCCTTTCTCTCCCACCCCCCCTTTAAAAAAAACCCACACGAGGGAGGGGGGAGCGCAGTCTTTTGTTAGGGCGGGGAAGGGAGGCAGGGAGGCCATGCAGGCCGATCGCAGCCGTGGGTGATGATATTATTATTATTATATTATTATTATTATTATTATTATTATTATTATTATTTATTGCTATTGTTACCTTTAGGCCTCTGCCAGTCGCTTTTCGCGAGGCGAACCAGCCTCGCTGTTTTTACAAACGGGGGTGGGGTGCAGGGAGACCGGAGTCACGGTTGCGATCGGAATCCTTCAAATAAAACCCCACCAACGATGGCAGATCAGGTTTATTATCAGAATTCGCACTGAAGAAATCAAAGTTGAGTTTTCTCGGCTGAATTTGGGGTGTGTGTGCAGGGAGAGTCACGGTTGCAATTGAAGTCGTTCACCCCCCCCCTCACACCAATCAGGTTTATTATCAAAAATTGCAGCGAGCAAAATCAAAGTTGGGTTTTCAGCTGAATTTTTTTTGCGGGGGGATTGGAGATGTTTCAATGGCTTTCGTTTTATTCACTCCTTTGCAAACAGCTGGAAGTCTGTGAATTTTGATAATAAACCTGATTTGCAATTTTGCGTGCGGAGGGGGGGGGTTGGATGATTTTGATGGCAGCTTACTCCCTCTCAGGGAAGGAATTTGAGGAGGGTGCAAGCCAATTGCAATAGCAGCAGTGGGGTTTCGTCTGAGGAAGTTAAGGTCCTTTAGTTTTAATGAAGGGTCTACCCTGAGTAAAAATATCATTTGGCACAACCTAAAGACTTGGTCTTTTTGAGGCCCTGCTGTGTACACGTGCACAGGTGAACATTCCAGGCAAGCACGATCACATTATTGACAGACAACAGCTTTGCAAGGTTCAGCTCAGACACTGAGGTCCAGGTCTGGGGGCCTTCTGGCGGTTCCCTCACTGCGAAAAGCGAAGTTACAGAGAACCAGGCAGAGGGCCTTCTTGGTGGTGGCGCCTGCTCTGTGGAATGCCATCCCATCAGATGTCAAGGAGATAAATACTGTAAAGGGAAGCCTTTTAATCCATTATGTTTTATTATACTTTTATATACGTTGTAAGCTGCCCAGTCAGATGGTTGCGGTAAAAATTTATAATAACAACAACAACAACAACAACAACAACAACAACAATAATAATGTAGACCAGCCTTGCTGTTTCTCCATACGAGGTGTAGGGAGATAGTTACTTGCTTCCTTGCAGGGAAGGAATTCGAACACAGTGCAAGTCATTTGCGATAGCAATTACTGTAGTGGGGTTTCATCCAGCCAAATGATCCCTGTTTTGAGTAAATGCATTAAAATAACACAGCTGAGGGAGTTAACGGCCTTTAATTTCAGTGGGTCTACCCTGAGCAGGAATATCGCACACAGCCCTTGGGGTGATAGTTTTGAAAGGAAGGCTGGCATTGCTGCATCATGGAGGGGAAGCAGGATTGTAGATCACTCCTGGTAAATATTTTGTCATTTTGCAAGTTCCATAGAAGAATATATATATATATATATATATATATATATATATATATATATATATACACACACACACACACACACACACACACACATATAGAGAGAGAGTTGTGTGTGTGTGTGTGTGTGTGTCATTGGGAGGGTCGCAGTGCAAACCAGTTTCAGTAACAGACTTGTGTGTGTCTGTGTAGATATTCTAAAAAAAGACAAGTGTGTGTGTACACACACAAATTTGTAGTCCTTAGGGCAACAGCGCACAGCATTGCGGTTTTCCCTGTAGGGAAAAGGGGTCACTCTTGTCATTGGGGGTGGGGAAGTGTGTTATTTGCAATGCAAACCAGCAGTGTTAGATATTAGCCAGGTGCTTTTTGTAACTGGATGGTGCCTGACATCTCCCCCATCTGGGGAATCACTGGATCTAGACTCTTTTCACACACACTAATATTGTTATATTTTATCCGCACAATGGGAATGAATTTCAGGAACCAGAATGCATTGCTTCCCCTGGGCTGAGAGAGTGTAACTGATGCAGGGCCACCCAGGAATTTCCTGGCTAGTCTTCCTGATTTGCTGCTTTCTCTGGGAATGTATGAATATAGTTGAAGCAAATACGATGAAACTGACAAATATAGTTAAAGTTGAGGAAGAGTACAACAGGATTAATATACAGTTGTACCTCGGGTTACATCCACTTCGGCTTACGTATTTTCGGGTGATGTACTCCGGTAACCCGGATGTGTTTTTCGGCGCAAGGGCGCTTCTGTGCGGTATGCGCATACGCAAAATGGACGCTCGGGTTACGTACTTTTTGGGGTGCGAACGGCACCCCAGAACGGATCGGTGGTACCCGAGGTACCACTGCATTTATTCAAAGAATCAATCTGTTTCGTATATACAGGAATTTAAATGCCCTAAAATACATTGGTATTTCCATTTTGAGATGAGGGGAAGAAGCAGGAATACCAAAGCAGCAGATTCAGAATTAGCGAGCGGCAGAATGTTAAGTTTCCAATGTGGAGGAGTTTTCTTCACTGAAAGGCCTCTTCTGTTTAATCATGCATTTTGTCCATCATTGGCTCCAGTGAATTTCACTTCCTCTTTCTCACCCTTGAGCATGAAACGACCTTTTGTGCACTGGGAGATTTATGTGAATTAGCCCTGGTTCCGTAGTGCGCGTGTGTGCATTTGTACTGAATGGAGAAGGAAATAACGACTCCAAAAGTGATGCCTCAGATGCACAGGTTCACCTGGGAAACATCATTGCCAGGAAGTTCTTGTTTTAAATCTTAATTTGTTTGCTCTTATCGGGTACCCAAGGCTTGAACCAGCTGAGATGGCCTGACCTCTTTTCTTCCTTGTTTCCTTTCAGACGATCACAGAGTATACTTGTTAGACAGGGACTGTCAAGACTGGTTCCTTTGGAGCTTGTGCTGGGGGGCGGGGTCTAATTTAAGCGCTTTGCCAAGAGAAACAACCAGAACGGAGAAGTTCCCTAAGAGTATGAGAAACAACAGACAAAAGCATGGGAAACAAACAAAACAAAAACTCTAGTGAGGCAAAATCACAAGAGATCTCATCGTTACTCATTGTACTCAAATGTCCTTTTTTATATCACGTTATTGCGGGTTTGGGGGTTTCTGTGATTTTGCCAAAAGGAGGTACATAGAGATGCGATCGTCCTGCTTCAGACTGTGAAGTTGGCTCAGGGATATTGTAGGCAGAACTGAGATTCTCTCCTCCAAACATTCTCTGCTGTGGGAGGTGCATTCAAGTCCAACCCGACTCATCTGGGAACTTGGGGTGTAGCTGACCAGCTAAAAAGAAAAGCGGTGGTGAGGCCTACTCTGGCTGCTCTCTGCTCCCCACTTTTCTGCTTAAACAGCCTTGTCCCACCCCAAGGCAAGTGTAGGATTGGAACCTTTGCTTCAAGAGAGACTTCCAGAGCAAAAACAGCTGGGGGCGATTTAATTGGCTCTCTTGGATGCCACTTTTCTGTGGAAATTGCCCGCCTCACACATGGTGGAGCATCCCCCCCCCAATTGCTCTCCTTGTGCTGGAAGTGAGATCGAGCTTGTAAGGAAGCATTTAGTCAGAACTGCTGCCTCAGTGCAGGGACAGCTCTGTGAGAGCTTCCAGGGCTGGTAACTCAGAGAAGGGAGAAGGCAATGTGAAACCCAGCATAGAGCTGGTGCAGGTGCCATGGTTAATCGTGATAGGCAGAAGACTGGGGAACTAAACACTCCCTCTGACCCTCCTCTCATGCAAATTGCTGCCCCCCCCCTTCTGCAACTACCACTTCATTTGGGGCTATGACTACTACCAGCCTTGGTGAAGAAAACTTGTAAATCCTTGCACATTTGCATACAGAAACCACCATGCTGCTGCTGCTGCTGCTGTAGTTTGCACCATCCGTCTGTCTTGAGAGACCGTGGAGTGCGTTAGCAACACTGAAGGGACCCCCCCCCTCCATGGTGTAAGCCTGGGTAGTGTGTATGAAGGTCTTGGACTGCCCAAGTGACAAGACCCCCCCTCCTAGCCTCATTGATGGCGTCCAAAGGAAAGCAGAGCAATGTGTTTGGCAGTAGCTTGGCTGCAGGAGTTGCCAGGAGGAGGCTCGCAAGAAGATACCCAACCTTCTTAGAGTCTCTACTCCAGATTTGCGTAGGGTTTACTTCGTAGCCTTTTCTTCCAATAATATCCTGCAAGGCTGTGGAGGGTTAGGATCAAAAGTTTTCTCCTGCTAGACGGGCTAGCTTTCTAGGTTGACGAGCCCAATAAATCACCTCCTTCTTTTTAAATATTTTAATGTCTCTCATCCAGGGTCCTCCATCGACCCTCTTAATGCCCCCATGAATATACAATTTCTGGACCCTAATCAAGGCCGCTGCTGTTTCCCCCCCGCCACCGCTTCTGCCTCCTGGCAGTCCCAGATTATTTGTATTCACCGTGACTCATCGCCATACTTTGGATCGCCCAGAATACCGCCATTTGGCAGCCAAGCCCCCAACCAAAAGTCCTTGGCTCGCCTGCTGAGGAAGGCTGTGTGGTGATCGATGACATCGTCATTTATCCGTTTTAGACCCCCTTAGTGGTAGCAGCGGCCCTAGTGCCTTGCGGAAAGGCTGCAGCGCCGTCAGATGCGCAGTACACAAGTCTGTGCTCGGCTCTGCACTTTCCTTGATGTGATGATTGAGGGCGGTAAGCGAGTCAGCCGGCTCGATGGAGATGTTAGGGGCCAACGCTTAGTTGCAATTGGACCCACGTCAGTAGCATAACATGCCCGACTCCTGGGGAATTTCGAACACTGGGTCAGTCGCATGCTTCTCCTCCTCCTGGTTGTCTTTCTTTCTTTTCAACCACATGAACCTGCAGAGCTGAACAATGTGTGTTTCCCCCCCTCCCTTTTGGCAGATTTCTTTTCTAATTAAAATGTCTAATGGTTATGAAGATCACATGGCTGAAGACTGCAGGGACGATATCGGGAGGACAAACTTAATTGTGAACTACCTTCCTCAGAACATGACCCAGGATGAATTACGGAGCCTGTTCTGCAGCATTGGGGAAGTTGAATCTGCCAAGCTTATTCGAGACAAAGTTGCAGGTAAAAGTAACGTTGAGCCTGTCCTCCTAAAATACAGGCTTCCCTTGCAACCGCCCCCCGACTCGTATTGCACTTGCACTCGGCCACATTTATGCGGGTCAATAAACAGATCGGACTTCCCTTGCTCAGGGCTGCTGTGTGAGTGAGAGAAGGGGCCAGGCACTTTTGAAACCGGCAAGCCTTGAAGTTGCTGGAGGGGAGGAGACTGCAGGGGTCCCCTCCCGGCACCTCGGCTTGGCTTCCAACCGCCTGCTTTCCTGCCTTGGCCTGGGTGGCTCGGCAGCAGCCTTGGGGTGGAGCCTTCATGCACTCAGAGGGGCCCGATATCCCGCTTGGGAATGAGGTGCCTACTCTGCCTCTCCTGGACCTGGTTTGGGCCAGGAGGGGAGGGGACGAGAAGGTCAACCTGCCTAGCCCAGCCTCGTCCCCCGATGATCGCCTGGCCCACCTCACTCCCTGCTACTGCCCCTCTGCATGCTGGGGGAGAGTTGCCAGCTTCCAAGCCTCCCTACTCCAAAGGCTGTGCACACTCTCTCTCCCCTCCCTGCATGCCCTCCCTATTAAAGTGGGGGATTCCCTACTGTACACGATTTCACTTGTGTACGCTGAGGACTGGAACATAATCCCCACGTAAGCGGGGGGACGGGGACGCCCGTATAACACAGAACTGAGGTGGACAGACAAACATTCTGTACGCATGCTTATCTTGTCAAGCTGTTACTGCCATCGCAGTTTGCATTTATTTGTCGCTTTGTACAAATGTATGTCGGGGAAGCCGTAAGTCGGCTGCAACACTGGTGACAGGTCGGAGGAAGCCTGTCTAGGATCCAGGGAACCGTACAATTGGTTCTGCATACCTACAGAGCAGCTCTCCAAGCCACATGGCGAACTTTTGGGGTCCTGGTCCTCATTTTCTGAAACTCCTGTAGCACAGTTTTTTACGTGGCCTTTTTGCCATTCGTATGCAAAATAAACCAGATCCCTAATTAGTACAGATAAGGAGTGCTTCATTTTAACCGGTGCTGAAGCAAAGTGGTTCTCCTCTGCCACCTCGCCACTTACTTTCAGGAACTCTTATGTTTAATTAATTAACCTTCTTCCCTGTAGGTCACAGCTTGGGTTACGGCTTTGTGAACTACGTCACAGCGAAAGATGCCGAAAGAGCCATAAACACACTGAATGGCTTGCGTCTCCAGTCCAAAACTATCAAGGTAAATGTAGCAGGAGTCAGTCTGCATCTAGAATTTCTGTTTATTTTTGACTGTCCAACCCCTTCCTCTTTCTTTCCCCCACCCTCCGCCCCCTAGAATGGTCATGAATGTATATTTTAAAAATGTTTTATGTTACGATATTGTCTCATTATCCTTGAACTCATTGGACATGGAGGCAGGGTATGCATGTTCAATAAAAATGTGGAAACCTGAATTCCAGCAGAGCAGATTTATTAGTCAGTTGCAGAAAAAACAGGCAATAATTGTGTGACATTTAAAAGTGGGCATGTTTGTTAAGGCTGCTTAATCAGATACGCAACGTGAACAATGAAGTGTGTGTGTGTATGTGTGTGTGTACACACACACGCACACGCACACACACACACATATTTTAATATATTCAATAGTGTCCAAGACATTTTGGCTGATTAATTTCATGTTTTAAGTTGGTTGATTAAAACTATGCAAGTTTGCGTATGAGAAACAGTAGTTCTAGAGGGGAAAGCTTAGTTCAGGACCGTAATACCTGAATGACTGCCTCTCCCCATATGAACCTACCCAGACCCTGAGATCATCTTCTGAGGCACTTCTTTGCGTGCCTCTTCCTCAAGATAGATAGATAAAACTTTTATCGCATTAGCCACTGGCCATAGCAACAATAAAACATTACAATGTATACGGAAAAGAGAATTTGATATAAAAACACATTTAAAAAATCCTGAATCATCAGTCAGTTAGTGGCCCTTATTCTAATTGCCCCTGCTACAAACCGGGCAACCTTAGCCGTTATCTGCTCATTTTGGTCTGCCTCTTCCTCAGGAGATTTGGAGGGTGGCAACACACGAAAGCAGGGCCTTCTCTGCAGTGGCTCCCTGTCTTTGGAATGCTCTCCCTGGGGAGGTTCACCTGGCATCTTCATTATAAACTTTTAGACGCCAGGCAAAAGCGTTCCTCTTCCTCTCTGAAGAAGTGTGCATGCACACGAAAGCTCATACCAAGAACAAACTTGGTTGGTCTCTAAGGTGCTACTGGAAAGAATTTTTTATTTTGTCTTGGAAGAGGCATTTCCCTTCTTATGAGGAAAAGCCTCTTTTAAGATGGCACTGCCATGCGTTAATTTTATAAGTGACTAAATGGCGGGGGAACATTTGATTCATTTTAAAGTGCTGGTATACGAATCTAACCAATTAGTGGCCTCAACCCTGCAGCCCTAAATGTGATATCTATGTGTGCGCCTGTCGTCTTTGTGGAGGCGGAGATGTTAAGGCAGCACAGCGGCCCGGCTTGGCTCTCTACCAGCTGCATGGCTCACAAGACAAAAGGGACAAGCCACGGGTCAGGGAAGAAGCGCACGCGGGGGGGGGGAGGAGAATAAGTGGGGGCACCCCTGCCTCCCAATCCGAGCAACACAGCTGTCATTGCTTTGAGAGTCGAATTGCGTGACTGCGTGCTGGCGGGTGCGCACCCATGAATGAGCTGCTTGTATCCTTCCAAGCGTCGCTCTCTCTCTCTTGGCTTACCAAAGTCTCGCTGGGAGGAGGTTGTCAGATGAGAAATCTAACCCTGACTTTAATTGCTCCATTGTAGTCTTGCCTCTGAATAGAAGTGTGTTCCTAGAGTTGCATAGGAAGCACAAATTGTGTACAGGACCAAAGGGGCACACCCGGGAAGGTTCTTAAAGGCGTGCCCAGGGAACCCATGCCCACGTTTATGCTCTCTTAAAAACAACAGCCCTGCAGGCATTCAGTCTGTTGCTTCACCAAGTATTGTGAGGAGGAGTAATTCCGTGGCTATGCGATCCTTGCATGTATCCCTTAGAGGAAACTTCTAGACAGTTGCATCCTTTCTTTCATTATATCTGGCACCTCAATTGCGTTACAATAAGGGGGCATGCAAGATAGGAGCAGCCACTTCAGTACAGCTCAGATTTACGCAATTGCTGTTACCTTTGTGGTAGAGTTAGAAGCCCTGAGCGTACCATCCGTACAGAAATTGCACCTGCCGCTTTTCTTCCTGCCCCAAATTTGAACGCTCAAGTTCGAACAGCTTGGTGGGATGGTGCCACTCCCCTGATCTCTGCTGTCACGGCTGCTTACTGGGAGGTAGAGGGGTGAGGTTGCTGCGGTTGCAGACCAGAGTGCAGGGGCACCAGAGTGGTTCTGCCCATGTGTTAGTTGCATTGAACCACCTTTGCTGCCTCCCCCTTGCCCCTCCCAATAAGCAGCAGCAACGCGTCCAGCTGGCAGTCAAGGGAGGGAAATGGCCTCAGCATACTGCCTGCCACTGTTGTTGGAAGTGACCTCCTTGCCCAAGTCCCCAATGCAGGACAGATGGCTACCCCAAAAAGGGCAGCTGATTTCGTTACTGGATTGCTCTTGCCTCGAAGAAGTTGGGCCAAACTGCAGGGATGAAAGAAGGAAGCCAAATTGATGCTAGAACTTCTGGAGGGACACTTGATGAATTCGCATGCCCAATCAGTGGTTTCCCTTTCCCTTTTAGGTTTCATATGCCCGCCCGAGCTCTGAGGTTATCAAAGACGCAAACCTGTACATTAGCGGACTGCCGCGGACAATGACACAGAAAGATGTTGAGGACATGTTTTCACGGTTTGGACGCATTATCAACTCGCGCGTGCTGGTTGACCAAACTACAGGTGTGAAAGGCGGCGATGGTTCTGTTTTAGAAGCTCTGGAGTTTTGACTGGCTCCTTTTGCGCAAGAGTGGCTATCACATGTGTCACTTGGAAACTCTCCCCCTTTTTTGTGTGTGTGTCCCCCTTCACTCTCATGTTAGGTAGCAGGGTGGTATGGTTGCAGTTTGTGGAGGTGGCCAGCACCCCAGCTCCCCTTAATAATTCACTCTGGTTGTGGGCATTTCCCTAGTGATGACTCTCATGAAATACCACCTCCATGTTTGGAACAGATTTGCTGTTTCAGAGATCCCTCTGTTGGACATATTGAACCATGAACCTCTTAAAGGCGATTTGCATAGCTTTTGAACTCCTGTCCAAATTAGGTGGTTGACCAAATACGATTCCACCCTCGCTCAACAAGCGCTTTGATCTTGTTCGTTTTGGGTGCCTTCCCAGATCCTAAACGGCAACATGCGCTCTCTCTAGGAACTTGCCTCTGCCAAAGTCAAGTTAAGCAAGTGTTTTAATATCTCCCATTAAAGCCCACAGAGCGGGGCATGTTTAACATTTCTGTTTGTATAGAGATTTCTGTAGCACTCTTCTAGTGCCTATGCACTGCTCAGGGTGGAAAACGTTTTAAAACCACGTTATAAAATACTGTAAGAAGTGCATCTAAAGCACTGACTACTGAAATAGAACATGACATTACTTAGGCAGTTGGATTGTCTTTGAAGCTGGCAAAAGACAGCCAGATGGAGGTTGGATTCTTTTCATCCTCCCCCTCCCCCCCCCGTTGCTGTGCAGCCTTGTTCCAGGCAATCTGGGCACATTTGGGGGAGTGGAGGAGACGAACTTAACTCTGCGTTTTTGTCGGTTTCGGTTTAAAGGTCTGTCCAGAGGGGTGGCGTTCATCCGGTTCGACAAGCGCTCGGAAGCCGAAGAGGCCATTTCGAACTTCAACGGCCACAAGCCCCCCGGCTCCTCCGAACCGATCACGGTGAAGTTCGCCGCCAACCCCAACCAGAACAAAAACGTAGCACTGCTGTCGCAGCTGTACCACTCCCCGGCTAGACGGTTCGGGGGCCCTGTCCACCACCAGGCTCAGAGATTCAGGTAGGTTAGGAAGAGTTGACATGATCGGAGGTCTGTGCTGTCTGCTGCTGCTGCTCTCTCTCTCTCTCTCTCTTCCTCTGCCTCTCTTGGTTTTTTGTTTTGTTTTTTGTTTTGTTTTGTTTTGTTTTTTGTTTTAAAATCATTACTGCTCATCACCAGGCGAAACACTTCCAGTAGATAGTTAAAGGGAGAGAAGTAAAACACCGACATAAATGTTAATCCGTTCCAAAATATTAGGGTTAACAGCATGTGAAGAGCTTTTGTTCCAACAATTAGTCAATAAAGACCACTTTTCTTGGAATACTTCTTGTTGCCTACCTTCATACAGCCTAATCCTATTGTGTTTTTATCTAATTATATTGCCAGGGTATTCCATGCTAGCTAAGCCTTTATATCAGCCGTAGGTAGCATTATATTGGATATCCCAAAAGGAGGGGTCACAATAGGATTCAATGTAAAATTTGTATCCAGTGGATTTCTGTTATTACTTTAACCAACTCTTTCCCAATATTTCTTGACAGTTCACGTGGAACCCATCAGCTCGGTCCCAATTGCTCCTCCAACTTCTTCCATTAGATTTTTTTTTTTTATAAAGTTCATTCTGTATAACTTTAGAGAGTTCTGAAAAAAAAAGATCTTTCAAAATTAATGGCAGTTGAGTGCTTCTGTCCCCCCAAATGAATATGTATTCCCACGCTATGTCAGTAATCATTGTTGATGTCCATTTCTTTTCTTATTTCTGTTCCATCAGATTTCTATCTTCTTATCTCACTCCCTTCCCTCCCTGCAAAAAAAAAGAATTTAATTAAATAGAGGATTAAAAAGCCTTCCAGGTGCTCCCCGTCCCCACCCACCCCAGTTAATAAAGATTGAAAATTTGTCTGTCTGATCTGATGCTTCACAACAGTGTGTCAAAAGATGGCATTTTAAAAAATTTTCTACAAGAATGGGGTGGTCTGGTACTTGATTGTAATGAACTTGTTTCTCATATGATGCAATTCCGGTACTGCTAAAACAGTATTCTGAAGCATGCAAAAACCTAATCCTTCTCATAGTCTAAAATTGCCAAAGCAAGTTTTGGTTTTTTTTTTTTTGCTTAAAAGGTTTCTTGTCACTTTAAAAACAACTACTTCTTTTTAATGGCCTTGTGCAGCTGCGCTTAATGGGTTCCACACCTGTGCAGAGCCTCATTCGGGAACATTCTCAAGCTAGGCCAGAGTTTTTTTCTGCTACTTGGTACTGCTTTCCCCAACTAAAAATAGTGCTCCAGGTAGTTTATAGAAGTCTAAAAAATACATATTGTGAGGCTAGGGGTGGAGGAGCAGGCCATTTAAATAAAACCAGATTGCAGCAACCTCAGCTCTGGTTCCAAGATCTAAAATGCATGCCCGGCAGTCCTGTTTACGGCTAATAAGAGAGCGACAAATACCTGTGATCTTTTAAGAACCCTCCAACGAACTTTGCACATTTCTGCCTGTGGGTTAGCACCCCAGATACAGCTGCAGGTTTTCAGGTAGACTAGCAGTGAAAAAGCAAAAGCAATGGCTTGTTCTGCAGTTAAGGTTATAATGCACAGGCCATGCGGAACAGCGCTAAAAGGGAAGAGGATGTGCCGTTAAGCCCCTTTTCCAGGAAGCGTGCGTACGTGTCCTTTGTAATAAAGTGCATTAATCTTAGACTTCTGAAGTGAGGAAGGAATGCCGAGCACTTAAGTTAGATCAGTACGTTTAATTTTGGGGGGAAGCAGGTTGGAGAGAGGAATGCGACTTAATAAAGAAAAGTAGAAAGGAGACTCCCGCCCTCGTGAAAAAAAAGATAACATTGCTGCTTTGACAGATAGGCAGGCGTAATTATGAAACCTTTCCCCATCTCCTGCTTACAACCCAAATCAGAAGAAAAGTCCAAATTGGGCACGCCACATAACGGCATTCCTTTACTAATGCCCAAGCTCTCATCTTTCCAATATTAGTTTTGTGTTTAAAATAGAAATAAAGGAGAGATTCACGCAGCCTAAGCCTGGAGTTTGATGCACGCCTGCCAGGGAAGAAGTTGCAAAATGCATAGTATTATTGTGCTGCATGCATTGTATCTACTTTCTGCCCAAGACTGACCCTCTGATTTCAGACACACTTAACTACAACTACAGCAGAATGAGGGAACGTGCCAGGTTAATATGGCACAGACCTCCCTGGGCAGTTACTTTTGCGACTTGAGAACCTAAGGCCCAGATCTTCAATAGCTGGGTTTGCCCTGTGCCCAAAAAGAATCTGCTGGAGAAACATAACTTCTTTTGCCTTGTGTTAGGAATTGGGATTCTGTTCAGATATTCTGAAACTTAAAACTTACCAGCTAGGTCTAGGGAATAACATCCTTTTAACAGGCTACAAACTCATCCCTTGTACTGTGGTGGGTTTTTTTTTTATATATATAGTTATGTTTTTTCCTTAAACCATTCTTCACACTTTTCCACTGTCATTTCCCATTCAGTTCTTACAAAAGCCATCTATTTGATTACTGTTTTTGTTTTTAAAGTGTTCTCGACAGATCAGTGTTCTTGCTTCTAAAAAAAGAGGACGCCTGAAAAGTTCCATTTCTTAAATAGCAGAAAAACTTTTTCACTCATTCTTCTCGTTGCATAATTAAAAGATTGATAAGCTCCCCCTATTGATAAATGTTTCCTATATTGATGAGATATACATATATTATTTTTTCCTGTCTAACACTAGTTTCATAAATTTAGCTGCTACTTTTTACTTGCTGACCAATTAAATATGTGCTTTATTTGCATCTGTTTCTAATCCAAAAGACCTAAGTTGATCTAAGAAACAAAATTAGTCCCTTTAATAGAACTTCCCTTGTAGCTGGTGGAAAGAGTATATAATCTCTTTATCTCAAGGCTCAATAGCCTTCACGTTGTCTTTGAAACTTCTCAATAACGGAGACAGTCATCTCTGCCATACGTAATACTCCTTTGAAGGTTTTTCTGTCACTTTCATATTTGGCAAAATCTGTTGCACTAGCCGTAGTGTGTAGCAGTGCGGTTCTGCAGTCCAGAATGGGGTTGCAGTTCCCTCCGTTTCTCCTTTATGATGTCATCGATCACAAGCCTCATTTGGGAGAAAAAATAACAAATCCTCGACTTGGAGCTGGCTGTCTCCTTGCATAAGCCGGAGAGCAGATAGATAGGCGAAGCTGCCACCTAGTCCAGCACTGTCTACTCTGACTGGCAGTGGCTGTAGCAGAGAGGAGCCACTGGCTCTTGCTACCTGAGTTAACTGGGAAATGCCAGGGATTGACCCTGAAACCCAGTGTGTTCGAAGCATGCAATGCTGGCCACTCCCCCCCCCCAGTTTAATCACATCCAATTACAAATGAGAGCAGTTCCTGTTTCTGCGTCAAACCCCCTTTGCACACCAGAGTAGTTGAGGAAAGGGACGGATAGCAAGTACAAACAGGCTGGCTATGAGCCGATTTGTGTTTGTGGGCCTCTCGATGTGGCCGCTCTTGGACTTCCTGGGAATCTTATTCATGATTACTAATCTTCTTGAGGAGCCATGAAAACATTTAAAGTCGCGCCAGGCATCCTTCGGAGCACAGTGTAAAAATTTGCTTTTACCCTTCAAAAAGTCCCACAGAAATACTAGCAGTTCCTTAATTGTTGATAAAGCACTGTTCACTAAAGTTCAAGCCCATAATATGGGCCAAGTCCTACAACCTATAAGTTTCTTACAGAAAAGACGAATTAATAATAATGCAGACAGGTCACTCCTTCTGTTGAGTGGGAAATGAGCTAGCAAGATCTCTCACGCCTCTTAGCCTGCTCAGTCCCACCCAGCACCACTAAATCAGCAACTTAAAAAAAAAAAGGAAAATCATTAATACGTAGTTCATTCTTCAAAAGACTTAATAGCAGCAGTTAATAAGCAACAGTTCAGTTCATAACTTGTTCTGTTTGGGGTATAATTTTTCCCTGGAAAGCTAGTTACATCCTCTGTATCTACAGCAGTTGCCTTTCGAGAACCTCATTTACCACAATTTAGGCATACACACGCTTTTGAAAAAAACCTCTAGTCACGTTGTCAAGATGGCCCTCTCCTAATTTACTGTTCCTCTGGTTTTCGGATTTCTTATTTCACTTGCTTATGTGTCCTTTTTTGTTGGTTGTTTTTAAAAAGTCCTTACTCATTTTTCACACGATGCTTGTTGTAAATTCCTTCTTAGTAGTTACTTCTTCAGTGAATCCCTTGCATGTTCGTTTATTTCTTTTTTTTTTTTATTTCTCCAAAAGTGTAGAGTCAGATGGGTATCTTTCAGAATTCTTGTCGTAGAATTCTTGTCACATGTTAAATAAATACATGTTCTTCTATCTGCCTGTACTCAGACTCTTCCATGTAAGATGATGGTCCCCATCCCCTGAAAAAAAAAAAAAAAAACCAACCTGTGTTAATGTTTCTGACAGTGCTACAGCCCTAAACGTTGACTGTAACTGGCTCAGGGTCGGAACCAGTGGCTCAGTTCAGGTGATATGTCAAGCTATGGTGTGGCAGGCCCTGAACAAAACGCTTGAAAACACAACCTTCCCTTTCTTGTGTTTGCCACGACATCTGAATCTGGCGGGCGGTGGTTAGAGCTTTCCTCCCAAGCCTCGTTCCAAAGTGCTGCTTTCCGATTTTGGAGGGGAAGCGCTCACCACAGCCTGCCGGCGTCAGTGTCTCTGCACGTCGTGGCTAACCCCAGATGGGAAACGGAAGGGAATCCGGCCAGGGGAGAGGAGAAGGGATCGTGTCTGTCGGTGGCTCAGTCACAGTCCTCCGGACTAAGGGTTGGAGGACCATCTGAACTGAACCTTAGTGGCAAACGGTGGCCATAGTGTATGGGCCTGGTGCCTTGAATAATCACTTGGCTAAGCAATTCTCTATGCTCCTCTTTAAGAACAAAGTGTGTAGCAATGTGTCCCCCCCCAAAAAAAACCCCCCTGCAGTGCTACTCTTCCACAACCAAATAGTTGCTAGCCGCTGTGCCCTTTGGTTTTGCTTCATAAAGGATGCATTATTTTGTCTTGTCGGAAAAGCAGTCTTACATAACCTGTTTTTTGTTTTTAGAAAAGCACACAGTGATCATAATGCTCTTCAGGTTCAGGGGGCCAAGCCCTGGGGGTCACTTTGCAGATAGCCTAGGTCACGAGGAGGGAGGGAGAAAGAATAAGTAGCGGTGAGAAAGGCACGAACGAACGGAAAGGGGAAAGAGCCCTTTGTGCTGTGCTGCGTGCTAGAAAGATGCCAGGCCTAACAGCAAAGAGTTTCCTTTCACGTTATTGGGAACGGGGTGGCGAGTACGGCAGAGGTGCTAGGGAAGGAGGATGAGCGCCTTAATATCTCCCTGTGCATCCAGCTCCACTTCCCTCATTCCCGACGACTGAACACTCTGATCCAAGAGGTCCCTTGGCTCAAATGGCATCCTTGTTACAGGCAGATCTAAGTTGTAGTATTGTATGATGTAGAAGGGGCCAGAAAGCCCGTCCAAAGCCCCTTTGCCCATTACCAAGTGCTCCTTGTGGGCCCTTTCAGAATGCCACCGAAGGAGACGGACCACCGGGGTCCCGCAGGGGGCAAGGCACAAGCCCTGTGCCAAGGGTGTCTCCGCATCAGCCTCTGACATCGCAGACAGGACTGTAAGCCCAGCAATGCGCAGGGCACAGTCTCCAAGAAATGTCTGTGCAAGCCCTGCTGGTGTGGGTGGTAGCAGCTCGAGTGCAACTTGTGCCTAGCCTGCTCTGGTTCATTTTGCTGGGATCTGTGCAGGAGACATCCCTGGTAGATCGATAGCTTTCAGCCTGGCAAATTCTAGAGGGGCAGCTGCCTCTGTCTGTTGCAGTAAAACGCAGCAGAGGGACTCGCGGCATCATTAAGATGACAAGTAAATTTACTGCGGCCGGCCTTTGGTGGGCTAGAACCGCTGCTTCATCAGATGCACAACGAGATGCAAACGTGCCATGAAACACATGGAGCAGAAGCAAACGTTACGGGTTATTTAGGTGAAGAATAAAGTGGCCCGTTTATAAAACGGCAAATCTTGGCTCCAATGCTAACTGAATGCTTGTAACGCGAAAGAGATCTACGGCCCAAATTTGAATCGTGGATTTCCATCGTGCGGTCCCAGGTTTCACAATCGGGATTGTGGGTGTCCTTCACACTTGTAGCATCATGTAGCTCTGTGTGAGAGAGGGAATTCCTTGGTCGACTGTGGACACCAGCTCCTAACCCCATCTTCTTAGAGAAAATGTTTTAAGAAAAAGCGTAAGGTTCTTATTTCAGGCCACTTTTTTAATCCATTGCTTTTTTTATCTACTGCTTTTATTCAATGTCTTTATATTAATTATCGCTGCTCAATTTTTTTTTTGGTGGGGGGGGGTGTATAGCCTGGTTTTTAACTGATGCTTCTGTGTTTTGGTGTTTCATGGTTATGAACGATCATACAGTGGAGCCTTGGTTGTCGAAAGTAATCTGTTCCGGAGGACCACTCGACTTCCGAAACGTTTGAAAACCTGAAGAGCAATGGGCGGCCGGCCAAATCCATTGAGAAAATTGAAAAACACGCAGCGGAAGCCGTTCGACTTCCAAGGCGCATTCGAAAACGGAAGCAATTCCTAACTGGTTTTCAGCGTTGGGCTTCCGAGGCGCTCGAGAACCGAGGTTCCACTGTATCCCTAAAAGGGCTGTATGTAAACCGGTTAGACCGAAATAAAAGCAAATTATTTTTTTTAAAAAAACCAGCGCATCTGATGAAGCAGGGCCTAGTCCACAAAACGCTGGCGCCACACCAAATTTGACAGCCTTTAAAGCGTCCCAGGGAGACTCTTGTCTTCTTGCAAAAACGCAGCGCCCAGGTGCTCTGAGTTCCCCCCTCCCCAGCGCTCCTAACCTTTTAATTCCCCTGATGAGCTTCTTCTTTTTTTTTGACTTGATTGAAACTGACTTTTTTTGTTTTGTTGTTTTGTTTACATGAACTATTTTATGTCCTTTTTTATTTGGTAGGTTCTCTCCTATGGGTGTAGATCACATGAGTGGGCTTTCTGGTGTAAATGTCCCAGGAAACTCCTCTTCGGGATGGTGCATCTTCATCTACAACCTCGGCCAAGATGCCGATGAGGGAATCCTCTGGCAGATGTTTGGCCCCTTTGGCGCGGTGACTAATGTCAAAGTCATCCGCGACTTCAACACCAACAAGTGCAAAGGCTTTGGCTTTGTGACAATGACAAACTATGAAGAAGCCGCCATGGCCATAGCGAGTCTTAACGGCTACCGGCTGGGGGACAAAATCTTGCAGGTTTCCTTCAAAACCAACAAATCCCACAAATAATTTCGCTCTCTTTTTTTGTATGGAATAGATAACCGAGTGACGGGAAAAGTTTGAAACCTTTTTTTTTGTTTTGTTTCCGTTAGTGTACAACTCGATTCTTCTTATTTTTTTGTTTTGCGCCAGTTTTCACACAAAGGAAAGTTGTTTGTCTTTAGTCTAAATGAGAAGTGGGATAAAAGGGTTTTTATATATTCTTGGGATGCCACCAACATGTTCAAATGTTTCGGGTTGTTTTTTGTTTTTTTTAAGTCCTGCAATTGTTTTATCGGTTTTTAATTTTAGATGCTTCATGACTTTGTCCCCGAGCCAAAAATATATATATACATATATATATATATATATATCTCAACAATTACCAAGTAGAATCCAGACCAGCCCCGAAAACGGTCAGGCTTACTTTCCCTTAAAAGGTTAGCTGTTGGTTTCACTGCCAGGACTGGGGCATTTCAACCAAGCTTCAGCATAACGTTGCCCCTGGTAGCCGAGGGCAAAGCTTGGAAACTGGAAGTTTTAGTTAGCGAAAAAGTTTGTTTTGCCAAGTAACTCAGTAGTTAACGATTAATCCGCAGAAGGAAAGCCTCTGTAAAGAGACTCTGGGGTAAAAGGCGCAGTTTTGCTGTTGTCGTCAAATTGGAACAGCTTTTTTAGGCTGTCCCTGCCCCCACTTTTAAAAGCTCAGTTTCCAATAAGAATGGACCAAAGAGTTTCAGAGAAACTCTGGAAAGATTTCAGAGTAAAAATGAAACTCCAAACCCAGCATTGCCACTTCCAAGCAGCACATTGTATTGTGTTAACATTCTGGTCAGATAAATGTGGCACGATCTAACATTAACTTCCTTTCAAATATAATTTTTTTTTTAGTTCAAATCTTGCATCCTTAGGGTTATATATATATATATATATCTGTTAATGAACATTTGAGCATTGTCATTTTTTGCATCCCTTCTAATAAGTACTAGACGATTTCCCCCACTATTTTAATAGGGGTTTGTTCTGACGATAGGTTTACATATTTGAACTCTCAGCAGAAAAGTACATTAAAACTCGGAAGGTAGAGATTTAAGACAGAAAATAAATGATTATTTTTTATTTGGGAGTAGACTTAATACGATTTTAATTAATCCCCTGAGTTTTCTGCAGGCTGCCTTGAAACTTTGAGTTCTGTTTTCTGTTAATTTTCTTTTGCTTTTTTGTGTTTTTGTTTGTTTTTACTTTTGCATTTAAGACCAATTAAATTTGATTTGGTTTTGCTCAAATTTTGTTTTGGTTTGTTATTTTAATTTTTAACCCCCACTCCATATTACACAGCGTCCGACACGAAAGATTAACAGCAGCTCTTTCCCCCAGTAGGAACGATCTGGTGTTTCCTAAAGTACCAGAATGATAAACCCGACCAGTTAGGAGACTTGAAGGCTTACCTATACGAATCCTTTGCAACCAGTTTTGACATAGCGAGGGTTTGTAAGGGCACAGTAGTTTTCCTGCAGACATGTAGGCGGTAGGTCCACAGAGTGTGCAAAAAGCAAAAAGATTTTGCCCAAGGGAACCCTGATCCAATCCTAAGAATGACCTAAGTCTGCCACATACCACATTTGAGAAGCCACCTTGTGCATGCCAGGTGAGGGGCGGCTCGGTCATTGCATCCCGGAATCCTCCACCTGCCTCCTTTTCGTGCCTGCCCCAAGGCTGCCTGCATCTACAGCCGCACCACAACCATTCTTGGCCACCGCACCGAGGACTGGCCAGGAGGACTTGGAGCGTCACCCTGGCACAGCAGAAGAGGCCACATGCCTTTGGGCAATCTCTTGGGGTTGCCTCAGACTTAGCCGCACCACCCACGCTCGTAAATCCACCATCAGAAAAAGGACTTGCTGGCAAAGCCTGCAAGTTGCAACTCCGAGGGAGATTCCGGGCCCTTTCCTGGCTTTGAGTGGCCCTCTTTCATAACAATGCTGTTTCAGCAATGCTCACAGGAGTTGGGAATTCAGTTTGTAGCCTTATGATGCGTTGCATCCCCCCCCCTTTTTTTGGCACTCGGACATTTCCTTTGTTATGTAAAGGCAAGTTCTTTGTAGGAAATGATATCCTGGCATATCTTCGTCAGGAAGCTGCTTAACCCCATTCCAAGTACCTGCTTGGCTTCATGGTCTTCTGAGAGTGTATCACCCCATTAACCAATTTCTTGAGGTCTCCAATGTACATCGCACATATATGATTATGTTCTTGCAAACCAAGCTGACCCTCTAGATAACGGCTTCCCTAATTACCCATCTTCTTGGTGGTTTTCATCGTGATTTCTGGCATCTTTTTGGAAATGCTCTGATTAAGAAGGGGTTGTCTTTGGCCTGTGGAAATAATCCAGCCAGGTGGATTTGCAGAACAGCTTGGAACTATAAGCCTTCTTGCTAGTTTGCTTGGTGTGTTTTGCCGCCGCCGTCGTGGACTTCTCAAAGTCCCGAGACAATCCACATCTCTGCTGTGTGCCGTTCTCGATATCGGTCGATCACAAACAGCATTCATTCAGCTTATGCTTCCTGAACAGGCTCCTTCCTTCTCCCTCCTGCCAGTGGCCCTTTGCCATTCCCACAGGGGGATGTTGGGGTTGTAAACTGACCTGATACCCTGTTCAGACCCAGTTCAGCTGTTTGGAATCAAGGACATGGCACCAGCTGGCATTTCTGAGAGCACCACTGTGGACTCCCGCTAGGTAATGCTCTCTCTATTGCAGTCCCTGGGGAGCTCGCAAGACTAAGAGGGCACAATTCAGTTTGGAGTTCTCCTTTGCAAACCTCACCGAAATGAATACCCTCTTGTGGAAGCTACCCTTTAATTTCAGCGGGGTTGGCACCCAGGCACACTTTTCCAATGGATTGCGTTCTTCGATATCTCTTCAGAGCCACTTTTACAGAGCCCTCTTAAATCATCCGGAAGTCTTGAGCAGCAAATGTCCTTGTGGCATCATTGTTCTCTCTTTTTAAGAACTCCTCTAATGTTTCTTCCTTCCTTTCTCCCCTTTTAATGCCGCTTCGTATGGAAAGCGATGTGCTTTATATGCTGGGTGGTCGTAGCTTGTCAGGAATTGCTTCTGTTCCTCCTATTTGTGACCCTCTGCCTTTCGGGTAATGGGATTTTGGGCCCGATCAGGAAGCATCTGATTGGTAGCTCAGTTTTGGATCTTGTAGGTTCTCGTGGTCCTTGCATCTCTAACCTTTTCTCTGCTTCGCTTTGCCCCTGCCCCCCCCCCGTCCTTTGTGTAAGCATCTTCCCGGAGTCTTGTCCCGGTTGCCATCTGCCCAAACCTACTTCCCAGGACTCGGATTCTCCTATTCTGTGTTCAAACTGGCAGGTCTGCAGCTGCTCTTTGAACTCACTCTGAAGGAAATTTCCAGGAAATGCTTGGACAGGCTCCTGGAAAGGGCAAAACTGCATTTCCAAGTCTGACGTAGACCCCCAAAAAGAGGGTTATCTCAAAGCCCCTAAGTAATCACAGCATTGGACTCGCCTAGCGTATGGCTACTCTCTAGCTGCAGTTCCTTTCTATATTTTCATTAGATTGCTTCCCCCCCCCCATGAAAAGCTGATTGCAATAAAACAGCATTCCCCGCCCCCCAAAATGGAATCGGTTGCAAAAGGTGCCAAATATCTCTGTGTTTGTCTCATCCTGAAATAACAGCATCCTCTTGTTCTTCATTGAGTTCCATTGAGTTTCCTCTTGGGCGGATATGGCAGCTTTGCCTCTTAACCCTCCAGAGTTGACTTCATGCCGATCTCTACGAGAGCTACAGGTGCGCTCAATCGATACGAACCGACAGCAGTCCAATAAGTGGATTAGGGCCCGTTCCTGATAAGACCGCAAATCATTGAATTTCATCTCTTCTACATGCCCCTCCTCTCTTGGGGAAGAGCTGCTCTCAACCCTGGGCGCAGAAGTCTCTTAATCCACAAAGCCCTGCAAGGAAATAAAGATCGCTTTGGAGTCCAGGCTGAAAAGCATTGCCTTCCGTCTGCCTCCTGTCTCCCCACAGCTTCCTCCTGGTACCAGACCCTAGTCTCTAAAGCCCGCCAGCGCATGCTGGGCTGGGTAGAGGGAGCATTTCTCAGAATCGCTGGCTTAAGCCGCAGCAGTAAAAGGCTCTCCCCCCTTCCCTCCCCAAGTCGGCAAAAGCCAACAATTACTCGTGTCAGAATGCAAAGATGGCAGGGAAAGTCAGTTCGTGTAACTGGAATACTTCCTGCAAGGGTAGCTTATTATATAACCTCAGGTCGGCCAGCTGTCTTGGATTCCCTTTATTTTTTTTAAGGATTGCAAATTTGTACAGGAACAGATTTGGTTTCCTTTCTCCTTTTTTCTTTTTTAAAGGTAATGCAGGTTTGCATATCGTTGCAATTCTTTTTTTGGTGGCTGGGGAAACAACACAGCAACTATTTTGTAGAAGACTCCTAAGCTGACTGGTGCAAACTAAATGCCCAAGTTTTCCTCCCCGAGAGAAATTGAAAATATTCAGTGCAAACATTTCCCTGGCTTATTACGTTAGCTGTTAAAAGAGTTTCCCATTGTTGGGCTAACAAGATGGGGATCTCGAGTTGTCTCAAGGGCTTGTTTGGCTGTCAGGGTTTGCACAGTTCTCTCATTTCCATGTCCTTGAGGATACCCCCCGAATATTTCCACCCTGACTTAAAAGAAAACGAACTGAGCCCTTTGACCAGTTAGCTGCAAACGGCTTTGTATATTATTATTATTTTCGAAACCATGTCGTGAAGCATGTCTTAAGAGGAATGATTGGCAGCCGTTTCCACGTTCCCCCTACAATGTTGCCAAATTACGAGTGTTTTGTGTGTTTTCGTTTCATGATAGGTTAGCCCATCAGTCTCGACCCCGCCCCCCCCAATACACTGCATCTTCCTCTCCCGACTTTTTGTGGACGAGGAGTTCTCGAATAAGAAAACTCGTCTTGGTTTAGTTCCCCCTGCAGCCGCAAGAGTCACTGAGCCAGGACATAGCTGCACCGGTTCCTTCAGTGCTTTTTAAGTGACCCCGCGGTCCTGCCCCAGTTTCCAGAAATCCCACTGAAGGGGAAAGGTACAAGCCGAAGGATCGAAACCAATAGTCTAAAAGTTTTGCATATATGGAAATCATTGCTGTGGGAGTGGCCGTCCCCGCCTCCCCAGGCATAATAAAAATTTGTGGATTTCATTATCTTAACCCTGTTCCTGCTTTTAAAAAAGGGTACTTGGTGTAATATAGAAGGCTTTGTTGTTTTTAAAAAAATCACAGCTCACGATCAACGTTGCTTGCTACTTTATTTATTTTATTTTATTTTATTTTAGTTCCAAAATCAGGTACATGACACTTTTATCTGCCACGTCTCGTATCTGTAGCATTTTCGTGTAGTGTAAACGATCCGTTTCCGGAATGATAACATAAGCTCTTATATCTCTCCCATTGCATGATTTAAAAATGCAGAAACATCGTTAGTGTGGCAAGCAAAGTGTGAACCCACGTCACACGCAGTGACTGGCATGCCCTTTTGGCCCGGGCTGCCGACCCCTGTTACATACCACTGACAACTTCCTTTTATAGGTTTACCGAAAATTTCCGTTTCGTTTCTGTTTTTAATTTATTATTTTTGGTTTTCTTTCCCCCCGTTGAGTGGAGTTTCTGTGCTTCCGTCTAACGCTAACGAAAACCCAGCCAGATTCGATTCTTTTTTTAAAACAAAAAAACCCATTGCTTTATTTGTGCTAACGTTTCCGAAGGAAGGTTAAAAGAATTCTCGCCGAGAACGGTTTTGGTTTCCCCTGGGTTTTTTTGTTTCGTTTTTTTTTAAAAAATGCTTCACCGTATTGAGCGACTTTCCCACCCCGCGAGGTCATTTTAAGAAGGAACAGTGGAAAGATATCCGGAGCTTTTATGTTGAGACGCAGCTCTCCTTTCGCCCGTAATTTGAAATAGTCCATGTACGTTCAGGGCGGGTGCCATCTGCAACCGTTAGCGCCAGTTTTGCGATCCGAGTTCAGTGAGCTGTAAATGGCACCCTCCCTCGGTCTCACTCGGCTTCCCTTTTATCTAGTGTAACCTTATTTTTCCCTTTTTTTTTAATAAAGTCGTCTGCCTGTGCAAACAGAAGGCTTTTAATTGGTTCCCACCCACCCCCCATACTGTACAGTATATATGCTTAAGACATTTTTTTGTATATTTAGCGTGTTTTTAAGTTATTGATTTTGTTTTATATCAAATAATTTATTTTTCAGGTACCACTTTTTTCATTTTAACTTTGTTTTTAACATGGGTTTACTTTAAATAAAGTATGACGCTGCTATCCTGATGTCTCTAAGCCGCAGTTGAATTTTCCCCTCGTTGTCTTTTGAGTGCCCCTGGCAATTTCAGAAAATCACACCCAAGGCCTCCTGCTAGCTTGGTCGGACATTTAAAATTGGGGATCTCGTCGCAGGGAAACTTAAAGGTAGGCTTCTCACACACGACACACCCCGAGAAACCAGAAGTGGAAACATTCTGCAATTTGTTGGCGACACGACACCATGAATTTCTTTATTTGGAAGCCCTGTTGAAACCTTTGGCAGCTGGGCAAGTGTGAGGGGAGATGTGTGCAATCTGCAGAAAGCAAAAACCTGTGCTAGAGGAAGATGAATTTTGCATTCCAATAGGCGGAATTGCACAGGTTTTTTTTTTTATAGTCAACAGAACTTCACCCTCAACTTCTGAAAACCTTACTTGCCCACCTGTCTAGATTCTGATTTATTTTAGCAGACATCGCCGGTGATGTCACAGCTCTGCAGCCATTAGGCCTACAAACCTCTTTTTATATATATATATATATATATATATATATATATATATATATATATATATATATATATATAAAATAAAGCCTGAGGTTCTCGCAGAATGACAACCATCCCATAACCGCTCCCCCTTGTACCCTGTTCTAATTTAGTGGAGGGTGTCCGCTGGGTTTCCGTTCCAGGTACTGAAATGGTTTGGGCCGGCCCTGTCTGACACCCCCAAAAGGAAACTTCAACCATCACATGTTGAAAAGCCCATCTCACAAAAAACGAGAAAGTTGGACGCCTCTGGAGTAGTGCTGAAGCTGTGAGCACCTGCTCGTGCTCTCTCTCTTCCATAGCACTTGTCATCCTGCCTGCAACTAACCAAATCGCATGCAGGATTCGCAGCTGATGCCAGAACAACTGCGGGTTTTTGTTCCTGTTCTTTTGCACCCCCCAAAGTATATTTTTGAGCGTGAATGCAGGCCTGGTTGGGATTGTGTGTGTGTTCCCCCTGATACTTGTGTCTTTAAAAATGGTGACACTAGCTGCTGCCAGGCATAATTTGCACACATTGAACAGGCTTGTATAACGACTTTGTATAAAATAGATCCTAGACTGCTTGTCACAGGAAAGGTGTGCAGGGCTGCTGAAGCCCCTTTCCATGCCACAAACACACAACACACCTTACTTCACCTGCCTCTGGCTTTTTACCACTGAGCTTGCAAAAAAAACAACCCCCCATTTTCTCTCAAGAGAAAAAATAAATCCCGCAGCCAATTCCACATTCCCTGCTTAACGTACTTGTAGACGTGCAGTCCAAACGGAGTTCGGATTTCAGCTTCGTGAGCAGTGCGGTTTCTGCAAAGGTAGAACTGCGCTTGGGGTAGCCTGCCATTTGGGGGCAGGTGCGCACAACTGGCATCCCGGGGCGTGTGGCAGGACACGGGCTGCCGGAGGATACCAGACCAAACGATGCAGGCGTACTCCCCAGTCATTGGGCAGCAAGGCTCCCACCTCAGCCATGGCGGCGCCGACTTGCCAAGAGAAGCTTTTTGCACCTCCGCTGTTCAGAAAGGGGAGGCTTGCCCAGCCCTGGCATCCAGGGAAACATGGGCATCTTTATGGGGGCATGTTCAGGGCGGGAGAGGCTGAGCCACGGAAAGAGGAATTGAGTAGGGAGAGCAAACTTGTGCATTGTTGAGTTTTGAGGAGGTGGTCCGCCGAAACCTTTTCCGGATGCCATGGGAGGAACCAGGGGGGCAGAGGGTTGCGATGTACCACACTGAGGATCACAGTACTGTGCTTTTCGTGTTCATGTACAACCAGTCCAACCTTGGTAGATGAGGTTATCCTGAAAGCAAAGTGCCTTGCTCTTTAAAAAAGTCCTTCAATACCTGTTTTTGAATCTTTTCCCCCCGAGACAAATTCTCTACCGTTGCAACTGGCAATTGCAGCCGGGGCTCTACAACTAACATTAGAAACTTACCTCTTCTCTCCCTTCAAATAAAACACCTTTTCCAGCAGAGAGCGCTCTGCCCTTGAAACCTACTTTTCCAGTTTTAGCTGTTGCCCCCAATTTACAAGCCTAACTTTTTTTTTTTGAGGAAGAGGTAGGTTTTTGCGTTCCAAATCCGCAAAGCTGCACATACTCCCCAACACTAAATGGCAATTCGTTATCGCGGTATACCAATTCCCAGAAAATTAACTTGAATTGCATTTTGGCCCCTTGTCCAAACAAATAAAAGCAGGCCCACTTCCCAAAGGATGAAAAATGGAAGTGGCTCTCAATTTCAGGCAGGGAAGCCGCAGTGCCAATATTTTCAACGAAACGCTAGCAATGGCTCCGTGTACCCAGTCGTGTGGAAGGCAATGAAAACCTTTCTCCCCAGTGCCTAACCGCACACGGTTGTGATGATTGCTGTGATGTAGGCAAAAACCACGAGCTGATTTGCCAAGTGGGGGAAGAAAAATCATACCTGCCCCCCGAATATGGCGGCCGACACAAGTCCATATAGCAAGGTGTAGCATGAAGGCAAAATGTATGAATAAGAGATGGTGAAATCGCAAGGAGGCTGGAGGAGGCCTCATTTCACACCCGACACTGGGAATGGACCAAGGCGATGAGTCAATTGGCCAGTTAGGCCCGGCCCCTGGGGGATTCTTGCTCCTAGCCTACCATTGGCAATCCACAGGTAGGCTGCAACCACCCCCCACCCCCCGTCGACATCTCCAGGTCTCGGACATCCAACACCGCCTAACCATCAGGTAAGTGGATCTTATAAAATAAAAAACGTGGACCCCAAACTCTTGTTTCCTTTCCATTTTTTCTGGGGGTAGTGCTGCCCTTCTCTTATGGCTGCATCCCATGATCCAAATTCTGGCCGGCTTGTCGCTGCACAGCCCCTCGCTCAATATCTCCGGTCTACAGAGGCAGTAGGGGAGATGGGGTGAGGAATCCGGCCTTGCCCTTGAGCCCCACATCCAGTGAAGTCTCCCCAACACACGAGGGAGATGAAGAGAAACGGGGCTGCATGTGGACAGGTGGGGAACCTGCTGATGGGACAGAGAATGGTCGGGGGGTGGAGTGGGGAGGTAATTGTGACACTTATGGAAGGGGGGGAGCTTTGTAAGAATGACAAAGTCGTGATCTTAAAGAGTCTGATTCAGGGCGGCGAGACCAGTTCGCCCAAACTGGGCACCGAGCCAAGAAGGTGCCATGGGGGGGGGGCGCAAAAATGATGGAGGCGGATTTTTCACAGTGCACAGGGTGCCGCTGAGATTTCAAAGTCCACCATTTCCTCGCGGAGGGAAACTTGAGGTACAGTCAAACCTTGGCTCCTGAACGGCTCGTGTTTCCGAAAGTTTCGGATGCCGAAAACCCAAAAGTAAATACTATGTTTTTCGGAAGCCGAATGTCCGATGAAGCTTCCGCTTGAATGCAGGAAGCTCTTGGCGACCAACCGGAGGCCGCGCCTCGGTTGTCGAACGTTTTTTGGAAGCCGAACGGTCTTCCGGAACGGATTACGTTCGACAACCGAGGTTTGACTGTGGTTGAAGTTCAGGGGAGTTGTGTTCCTGAGGGTAAACTGAGGGACTCTCGTTCAAACCAAATGCAACCTTCTAGGAAATGCAGGCAGTTATGAAAGTACTCCAAACACCCAAACCACATGCTCAAATCTTTATTGTTAAAAGTATCGAGGAGGTGCTCTATATGATTTGATTTCCGAATTTCGTTTCTGTTCCGTTTGGTAAGCACTGGATAAAGAGATTTGGGGAAAGGTCGGTGCTCCTGATGTTTTGTTGCTTTGACGGGTGGAAAATCCCCGAAGGCTTGTGGACCCGTAGCTGGTTACACTGGGTAACTAGCCACCTCTGCTACACCGCATTGGTTGGACCCTCTTTTCAGCAGAATGTAGCCGCCTTCACCCCAGTCGGGACCCCAGCTGTGAAAGGAAGATAGAAGGGGAGAGAGTCTACGTAAATTGTTCAATGAGAGGAGAGTGGGGTCAGCCAAAGGATGCATGGACCTGTTAGTTTTGCTTCTCTCGGTTTCACATCCTTCCAGTCTAAAATACAGGTCTCCGCATTTCTGCAGCAATTTGTTATTTATATATATATATTTACTTAAAAACCCTTCATGAAAGTTCACCAGCACTTCTCCAGCGAGTGCATCTCCCTCTGAAATTTGGTCTAATCTACGCATTTGTGCAAGCAACCTCCCGACATGCTGCATCTCTCGGTTACTTTCGCTGACACAGGCATTTTAATGTACGATTCGTCCTAGAGTGGGCCTTTCTGTAGACGTTACAAGACAACAGAAATTGGAGATGGTGCCCAGTTCGAAGGACCAGCTGCGCTTTGGCTCACGTATCATTTCAGAAAGTGCAAACGGAGTCTTAATTTCTTCCAGATTGTCCATAATATTTGTGGACGTTACAAGTGGGATTAAAATCCTGCTAATGTTTTCATTAGGGACGCAGGTGGCGCTGTGGGTTAAACCACAGAGCCTAGGGTTTGCCGATCGGAAGGTCGGCGGTTCGAATCCCCGCACGACGGGGTGAGCTCCCGTTGCTCGGTCCCTGCTCCTGCCCACCTAGCAGTTCGAAAGCACGTCAAAGTGCAAGTAGATAAATAGGTACCGCTCCGGCGGGAAGGTAAACGGCGTTTCCGTGCGCTGCTCTGGTTCGCCAGAAGCGGCTTAGTCCTGCTGGCCACATGACCCGGAAGCTGTACGCCGGCTCCCTCGGCCAGTAAAGCGAGATGAGCGCCGCAACCCCAGAGTTGTCCGTGACTGGACCTAACGGTCAGGGGTCCCTTTACCCTTTTAATGTTTTCATCTGCTTACAGTGGTCTCCTAAATAAGTTTCCCCGTTCTTTCTTGCAATGCCAATGGCTCTTAATGGCCCTGAATTGCATTAGCTGTATCATGCCGTATTGTGTTTTTAATATTCTGTTGGGAGCTGCCCACTCCCAATAATTCCCTAAATCAAAGGAACGCCACCCACCCCTTTGGGAATAGGAACACACTGCAGTTCAGGGCCCCTGGTTTCCTGCCACCCCCAACAAGATTCGGATGCCAGCCTGATGTCCACCCGCCAGGCACCGATGTGTTTAAGGAAGCTTGCATTGGCCTGTGTAACTCAGTATTGTCCATTCTGATGGGTTACAGTGGCAGCTCCAGGATTTTAGACAGAAGTCTCACCCAGTGTGACCTGGAAATGTGAGGGGTTGGATCCGGGACATCCTAGGTGCAACGTGGACACTCCTTCCACTCACGTACCCCCATTTTGCCTGAGTTGCCAGGCAAAGCCCCCCTCTCCTCGCCCTCCATGACAACAGTCAATAAGTCCCCAAGGGCCACAGCACTGCACGTCATTTTCTGGCACCTGGGCTCTCCGCCTTACCTGTTCTTTATGATCCAATAAGGAGTCCCATTCTGAGTCCCGTAGCCAACGGCCAGGACGGCGTGGTTCAAGGATGTTCCACAGCTGGGGTAGTCAAAAACTCCTGGGTGGAGGGGAAACAAATTTAAGGTCATATCGTTACTTATCTCCTCAGCTCGGAGTGTGTATGTTGCATGACCCCATCACCTCTAATATTTCTCTCTTGAAAATAGGGACGTCCTATTCCATCCCCTCCAACGTTTCTCCCCTGAAAATAGGGACGTCCTATTCCATCCCCTCCAACGTTTCTCCCGTGAAAATAGGAACGTCCTAAGGAAAAGTGGAATATTCCAGGGTCAAATAAGAAACCAAATGGCTCTGTAAATCTGGGACTGTCCCTGGAAAATAGGGACACTTGGAGGGTCTCCTGTACTCTTTATCTACTGTCCTCAAAAACCAGTTCCTAGGAATCACAACTGGGGATTGTGGTTGTTGACCTCAGGTCCTGTGTTCGGGATACTGATGTGGGCACCTGGTTGCCTTCTGTGAGAACAGGAAGCTGGACCGGAGGGGGCAATGAGCCGATCTAGCAGGGATCTCGTTATTTTCCTGTGGTGGATCATAAACCCCAACTCTCCAGATTCCCAATGTGGACGACTGTTTCAAATGCAACCCTGGGGGTTTACTCATCGCTGCATTTCTCCAGGATGTTACCTGAGCTGTAAAAGTGAAAGTCGGAGGCGTCCAGTGCCACAGTAACTGGCCCATAAGTGGCAACGGCTTCTTGCAGCGCAGCCTCGTCGTTACTCGGAATATCCACATAGCCGTTGATCCTGACTGCAAGGTCTGCAGATTTGTACGTACAAGCCAGATCCTGCAAAGGAACAGCAAGGAATTGTTTGCATTTTCTGTTTGGGAGGGCCGTTCTTTATTTTATTCTTTTCATTTAAATGCTTTATTGATTGAAAAGCTGTATAATAGAAATAATCAACAGACGCCAAAGAAAGCAAAAATAAACTACCATTCATTCTTTAATTGATACTTGTTTTGTACATCGTTTTGCAATTAAATTTAACAGGACCTCCGAACTTCCCATTGTGTTCCCAGGTTGAATTTTTTGAGCTTGATTTTCTCCATGTTATATGACTGGTTGAAGTTCAGGGTCCCGTATTACTTGTGAAAGGGCCGCTGAGGTGGGTTAAGCCTCTTAAGTTCAAACTTAATAAAAGAATTCTCCTCTGTCCCTAACTAAAGTTTGATTGGCCCCAAAGGAGTGAAGACGGAGAAAGAAAAGAGATTCTGTTGAGTGTGGCGAACAGGCCACAGGATCGCAGAATGGTAGGTTTTGTCTGGAGGTTACCTGTCCGACGTAGGGGTAGCTTTTTTCCGAGTCGAGTCCGTGGTTATCCATCACGTATTGGAAAGCCCAGCTTGGCCACCCTCCATTGCAGCCTTGGTTGCCCTGCTGCCAGGAGCAGTCAACCAGGTTTTGTTCGCTCAGCGAGACCAGCCTGCCAGTTGTCCGGGCGAGATAACCTTCCAGGGCTCCGGTGGCACTGAACGCCCAGCAAGACCCGCAGCTACCCTGTGAAAAGGGACAAGCAATTTGTGTCAGGCTTCAGGGAATTGCCGCCCCCCCCCCATGGCAGTGGATAAGCAGGACAAAGGAAAAGGAGTCTTCTTACCAGATAGAAACTCTAATAATCACAGCAAGAGAACAAAGAACACATCTCCTAGGAATGGCAGTGCTCCCAATTAAGGATAACACCCTTCCGTCCCTATTAAGCTATGTCACTTCTGTTCATCTCCCAAATGATTCCCCAAAATCCATTTTTTTCTATCATCTTTTTCATAAAAGCCCATGAAACCTCGTCAAAGGCCTTTTCAGCATCTATAAACATTAAAGAAGCTTGTTTCTCGTTTCTTACTTCCAGATATTCAACAATATCTATTATTGTTCTTCATTTGGCGACCTGGTAAAAAACCCGGTCTGATCCCGATGAATCTGTTAACCCTCTCTCTCCCAGGGTTTCTTCTCCTAGCTGTTTCCCACCCAGTATTTCCCAGCTTCTGCCTTCTGAACTATGTCCCTCTGCAAACCATTGTTACAAATCTATACTGTCCTCCTGCTCCTGGGAAGTGAGACAAAACCATTTTCTTTGGCACAAGTTGAGTCACAGCAGGCTAGAAGCAGGCAGTGGATGGGATGCATTGGGACAGGCGGAGAAATGGCGCCTACTTCCATCCCTCCCCACAATGGAGGGATTCCCATAATTGTAGCCAACTTTGAATCCCTGGCTTTGGTCATTTAGGCTTTCCCAAGTGGCGATGCTACACTCACCTGATCTTTCACTGGGGTGACATAGCCTTTGGTGCGCCAGTCCACAGAGGAAGGAAGAGACGGGTTGGTAGATTTTTGGAACAAAGTTGTTCTCCGGCCACGTTCTCTGGGCAGCTCAGGGCTGAGTCCATTCAGCCTCTGCATGAACTCTTCTTTAGTCTGGGGAGGAGAGAAAAGTTATAATGATGATGATGATCTATATTTCATCCTTCAATACTATATCCGATTACGGATTGTCATTATCTGTTTTCTGGTCTTTGACCATAATAATGATATTTGATTTGATGATGATGATGATGGCAGTGAATGTCTTGTGTGAATGTCTGGACGCGGTTGGAGGATGGATGGCGGCTAACAGATTGGGGTTGAATCCTGACAAGACAGAAGTACTGTTTTGGGGGACAGGAGGCGGGCAGGTGTGGGGGACTCCCTGGTCCTGAATGGGGTCATTATGCCCCTGAAGGACCAGGTGCGCAGCCTGGGGGTCATTTTGGACTCCCAGCTGTCCATGGAGGCGCAGGTCAGTTCTGTGTCCAGGGTGGCTCCATCTGGGATGCAGGATGAGACCCTCCCTGCCCGCAGGCTGTGTGGCCAGAGTGGTGCATGCTCTGGTTATCTCCCACTTGGTCTACTGCCATGCTCTCTATGTGGGGCTACCTTTGAAGGTGACCTGGAAACTACAACTAATCCAGAATGCGGCAGCCAGACTGGTGACTGGGAGGGGCTGCTGAGACCATATAACATCGGTCCTGAAGGACCTACATTGGCTCCCAGGACATTTCCGAGCACAGTTCAAAGTGTTGGTGCTGACCTTGAAAGCCCTAAACGGCCTCAAAGGCCCAGTAGACCTGAAGGAGCGTCTCCACCCCGGACACCGGGGTCCATCTCCTGAGGGCCTTCTGGCGGTTCCCTCCCTGTGAGAAGCGAGGTTTACAGGGAACCAGGCAGAGGGCCTTCTCGGTGGTGGCACCAGCCCTATGCAACGCCCTCCCATCAGATGTCAAGGAAATAAACAACTATCTAACCAACTTTTAGAAGACATCCTGAAGGCAGCCCTGTTTAGGGAAGTTTTTAATGTTTGATGGTTTTATTGTGTTTTTAATATTCTGTTGGGAGCCACCCAGAGTGGCTGGAGAAACCCAGCCAGATGGGCAAAATATAAGTAAAAAATAATTACTATTATTAGCAGTAGTAATTTTAGTATTTATACCCTGCAAATCTGGCTGGGTTTCCCCAGCCAATCTGGGCGACTTCCAGCCCATATACAAAACACAAATAAGACGTTAAATGTTAAAAACGTCCCAGAACATGGCTGCCCCCTGGTGCATCTCTTTTGAGCTCAATTGATCAGTGAGCTGGCAAACCCTGAGCTCAAACGTCGCCTCCCTCTGCCGTGAATCCTTTGGTGATTTGAGGCACCGAGAGAGGATTAACTAGCACCGAAGTTCGTGATACGGGCCGGACTCTTACCAAATCGCCCAAGTGGTTCATTGCCATCCAATAAGAATGTCTCCCCTGGGAAGCTTCGCGGTTGTGTTCTTCAATCATCCGGAAGTTCTCCTCCCATATGGTCCTCCGGTGGTTTTCTGAGTTCCTCTGCAAGGAAGACACTTGGCTTATAATAATGGACGCAGCCCAGGACCACAGCTTACCCAAAAAGGACCTTAGGAGACCTTGAGGCCAGAAGAGATGACCACACTGTCAAGTGTGGACTTCATTTTCTATTACTGTCAGCTGACAAAGATTCATTGAAACGGTTTGTCATCCGGGGGAAAAGCGTTCTACGTTCGGATCACCTGTCACGGCACATCCGCAGGATTTCGACTGTTGAAAGGCAATTTGCCTCCATCCCAGTGTTCTTTGATACTGACTGGCCACGCTTTCTAATCCTAGTTACAGGTAGGTAGCTGTGTTGGTCTGCCATAGTCAAAACAAAACAAAATAAAAAAATTCCTTCCAGTAGCACCTTAGAGACCAACTAAGTTTGTCCTTGGGACACGATCACTGCAGATGGTGACAGCAGTCACGAAATTAGAAGACGCCTGCTTCTTGGGAGGAAAGCAATGACAAACCTAGACAGCATCTTAAAAAGCAGAGACATCACCTTGCCGACAAAGGTCCGTATAGTTAAAGCTATGGTTTTCCCAGTAGTGATGTATGGAAGTGAGAGCTGGACCATAAAGAAGACTGATCGCCAAGAATTGATGCTTTTGAATTATGGTGCTGGAGGAGACTCTTGAGAGTCCCATGGACTGCAAGAAGATCAAACCTATCCATTCTCAAAGAAATCAGCCCTGAGTGCTCACTGGAAGGACAGATCCTGAAGCTGAGGCTCCAATACTTTGGCCCTCATGAGAAGAGAAGACTCCCTGGAAAAGACCCTGATGTTGGGAAAGATGGAGGGCACAAGGAGAAGGGGACAGAGGATGAGATGGTTGGACAGTGTTCTCGAAGCTACCAACATGAGTTTGGCCAAACTGCGGGAGGCAGTGGAGGATAGGGTGCCTGGCGTGCTCTGGTCCATGGGGTCACGAAGAGTCGGACACGACTGAACGACTGAACAACAAGAAGTTTGTTCTTGGTATGAGCTTTCGTGTGCATGCACACTTCTTCAGATACACCCAAGCTTTCTAATCCTGTTCATGGAACATTTATTTGACTCCTATTATTTGTGACTTTATGGACGGATTGCATATTTTCTGCTTTCGAATTGTGAAACAATAGAACATTATAAATGTTTTGTTCGAACATTACTGGCCGCGTGTCGCTTGTGGTTGTTCAGAGTTTTCTGTTTTTGCAACGCACGGGGGATTTTCCTAATTTCACGAGCTGCTGGAGAAGGGTTGGGGGTTGATATATATATTAAGAGGGGACTCACCTCGCGGTAAACCTTATTGTGGGTGATCTTCCAGTCTCTCCAGGCTTGGTCCAGGGCTGGGTCCCGCGCTGCAGCATAGGTCCTCAGCAAGACCAGCCCGGTCAGGGCCACCAAAGAGATCAGATGCATGTCTACACAGGGGACAACCTAGTCAGTTGCCACTAGAGGGAAAAGGTCCTATTACCGGTATATGCCTACAGGGCAGGAGCAAAAAGGTAAAGGATCCCTGAAAGGTTAAATCCAGTCAAAGGCGGCTATGGGGTTGCGGCACTCAGGGAAGGCAGCCCTGTTTAGGAAAGTTTGTAATGTTTGATGCTGTATTTTTAATATTCTGTTGGGAGCTGCCCAGATTGGCTGGGGAAACCCAGCCAGATGGGCGGGGTATATTATTATTATTATTATTATTATTATTATTATTATTATTACATGCTTAAGGGACGCAGGTGGCGCTGTGGTCTAAACCACAGAGCCTAGGGCTTGCCGATCAGAAGGTCGGCGGTTCGAATCCCCGCATGACGGGGTGAGCTCCCATTGCTCGGTCCCAGCTCCTGCCCACCTAGCAGTTCGAAAGCACGTCAAAGTGCAAGTAGATAAATAGGTACTGCTCCGGTGGGAAGGTAAACGCGTTTCCGTGCGCTGCTCTGGTTCGCCAGAAGCGGCTTAGTCATGCTGGCCACATGACCCTGGAAGCTGTACGCCGGCTCCCTCGGCCAGTAAAGCGAGATGAGCGTCGCAACCCCAGAGTCGTCCGCGACTGGACCTAACGGTCAGGGGTCCCTTTACTTTTACATGCTGTAGTATCCATGCTCTTCCTCCTATTTTTGGCTCTAAAATAGTCTTATTTCCCCTCTCTCCACCATGCACAGTGCAGCCTCAACATGTCCTACCACCCATTCTTAAATTCAATAAATAACAATAATTATGTTCACAGCCACTCTCCCAAAATGTTTCCCGCAAAATCTTACCTTCTCGCCTGAATCGAAAGATCTAGAGACTAGGATCTCGTCTGCCTCTCAACCCGTCTCGGTTCAGAATAAGCCAGAGCTGCCTTTTTTATAGAGAGGGAGTCCAGTTCACTTAAGTTCCTGGGAACGTGGCTGAGTGGAAGTGGCGTTTCATGGTCAAAGGACGGCGTGTTCCTGTTTACTTTGCCACGACTTGGTGGGAAAAACCGCAGCCGGGAGTCTGTGGGTGCCCAAAATCTCAACTTGCTCAATTTCTTTTCCTACGGGGTGGGAAAAAACTGCACCCTGTGTTTATACAGTCGCTTCAAAGTTTGCAGGTGTTAGCAATGCCTTGTGAAATGGGCAGAAGATGTCTGGCAGTCACAGGGCAGGCTATGCCTTCACCGTGACCAGTGGGGCAGATGACGGCCACATCACTTGGATCAGATTTAGAAATAATTTAGGAATACCTCAGGTTACGGCCGCTTCAGGTTGTGCGATTTCGGGTTGCGCACCGCGCTGAATCCGGAAGTAACGTGGGTTCGCGGCGTGGGTTGCGAATGTGCCTCCCGCACGGATTGCGTTCGCAACCCGAGCGTCCACTATAATGATAAATGTTCCGATCAGGGCCAGGTTTAGGTTTGATGCGGCCCTCAGCTCCTGAAGGTAATGGGGCCCTTTCTATGTCCAGCTGTCCTTTGCCAACAACAAATGGCCGCTGTTTTTTGTGTTAAATATATGCTATATGGTCATTGATGGACCTCACAGGTATCTAAAGCCATTTGCACACCACAAAATATGTATTTTATCAAAGTCATCGTTGGACTGAAATGCCATTACGAAGGAGTGTATTTGCACCTGCAGAATGTAGGCACCCTATATATAGAAAGGAGCAAAGCAGTGATATTTTAGGGAGCAGGCTAGCAGGCGGGGCCCATGACTTACATCCTAGGAGCCTACGCAACACAAAACACAGTTGCTGTATGTAGGTTTTATTTTATTTGTTTTTTATCTTATATTTTCTCGCACTCGCAGCCGGATTATAGGCACATGACAGCAGCAGCGGTATAATATGAATCTCATGGTTTCCTTCAACTTACAAGCCAGAGATTTCCACTACATGCCACCTTGTGCCACTCACTTCAACAAGTCCTTCAGGAAGTAATTATTAATTGCGGAAAGTTGGAGTGGTTTTGGCTATTTTTGTTCCGTTCTGTTAGCAATCGCTGTAAATGGAAACCGCGAGTCGATAAAATTATCGCCCTGCACAATTTTTTCAGGAAAGCCTAGTGGGACGGACCAGCAGTTCTGATAACATTAATTCCCACACTTGGGGGTGGGGTGGGGTGAGGTCTGCCTGGGATTTTCATGTTTCCGGCGACTTCGGAGGCCGTGGCTAAAAATACTACCGTGCGAAGGAGACAGTCGTTTAGAATCATAGAATCTAGAGTTGGAAGAGACCCCAAGGGCCATCCAGTCCAGCCCCCTGCCAAGCAGGAAACACCATCAAAGCATTCCTGACAGATGGCTGTCAAGCCTCCGCTTAAAGACCTCCAAAGAAGGAGACTCCACCACACTCCTTGGCAGCAAATCCCACTGTCCAACAGCTCTTACTGTCAGGAAGTTCTTCCTAATGTTTAGGTGGAATCTTCTTTCTTGTAGTTTGAATCCATTGCCCCGTGTCCGCTTCTCTGGAGCAGCAGAAAACAACCTTTCTCCCTCCTCTATATGACATCCTTTTATATATTTGAACATGGCTATCATATCACCCCTTAACCTTCTCTTCTCCAGGCTAAACATACCCAGCTCCCTAAGCCGTTCCTCATAAGGCATCGTTTCCAGGCCTTGGACCATTTTGGTTGCCCTCCTCTGGACACGTTCCAGCTTGTCAGTATCCTTCTTGAACTGTGGTGCCCAGAACTGGACACAGTATTCCAGGTGAGGTCTGACCAGAGCAGAATACAGTGGTACTATTACTTCCCTTGATCTAGACGCTATACTCCTATTGATGCAGCCCAGAATTGCATTGGCTTTTTTAGCTGCTGCATCACACTGTTGACTCATGTCAAGTTTGTGGTCTACCAAGACTCCTAGATCCTTTTCACATGTACTGCTCTCAAGCCAGGTGTCACCCATCCTGTATTTGTGCCTTTCCTTTTTTTTGCCCAAGTGTAGTACTTTACATTTCTCCCTGTTGAAATTTAAATCAGTAACAACTGAGCAGAAAGCTAATGTCTCCTTTCCTGCAACTCGGAGCCACGGGGCCCATGACTTACATCCTAGGAGCCTACACAACACAAAACACTGTTGCTGTATGTAGGTTTTATTTTATTTGTTTTTTTATCTTATATTTTGGAAATGTACATCCAGTTTTTTTCCTTTAATTTTTTTGGGGGGCCCCCAAGAGAGTGGGGCCCTAAGCTATCGCTTGTTTAGCTTATATGTGAATCCGGCACTGTATCCAACCATTCCCCAATCTTTTCCAAACCATTCATCCTGGACTAAGGGACTTTGTATGAGCTGCTTTGGTTGCCATTTTGAATTTAGGCGTTCCATTTCACATCCTCCCCAAAAAACCATTAACTTGACAACAACAGCGGGGCAATCTCTGCATGCGTCTGCCCTAAGAGTGACGAAAACATATTTCCCTCCCCCTTCCCCTTCTCACCGAATTGGGGGAAGAACCTAGAATTATGCAGATGGCGTCCATTCTTTCCCTTAAAGTTGTCACGGTTCCTCTTCGTCCCCTGGGGGTTTTCTAAATAACAATAATAAAGGAAATGAAGAACGCAATAAAGAATGCCTGCGATTAAAAGCAAATAACCATCTTCCGAGCTTTTCCCCGGCGTGGCTGAGATGGGGAAAATGGCAGTTGTTGTTTTTTGACAATGGTGTATTTATCCTATTATCTGAAACCCACTGCTGAAATTGGGCGGTTCGGAAATCGGGTTCTGAAAAGGTTCAACTGCTGTGGGAAGGGAATATTTTTCCGGCTGCCGACGATGCGGTTGCTGTTTCTGTGTTGGCTGTTGCCGCAAGCCAGCTGCGGGCTGCTGGCGACTGGAAGACAATTCATCAGACCTTTGCGACTCCAGGAAGACTACAACCGCCCAGGTGACCTCACTGTCGGTGGCAATTTGCCTCTCTTCTTTGCGCTAGTCAGAAAGTTATCTTTTGCAGAGTATTTCAGAGAAGGAGACTTTCCCGATTTCAAGTAAGTTCTCAGAGAGGCAGGAATCGTAGATTGGCTCAGTGGTTTTTTTTGTTTTTTAAAAGTGGAATGATAACCTTTCTATACAAGTTACAGGTAGGTAGCCGTGTTGGTCTGCCATAGTCAAAACAAAATAAAATAAAAAATTCCTTCCAGTAGCACCTTAGAGACCAACTAAGTTTGTTCTTGGTATGAGCTTCCGTGTGCATGCACACTTCTTCAGTACAAAATAAAATAAGGAAATTCCTTCCAGTAGCACCTTAGAGACCAGCTTTTGTTCTTGGTAGGAGCTTCCGTGTGCATGCATTCTTCACAAAATAAAATAAAGAAATTCCTTCCAGTAGCACCTTAGAGACCAACTAAGTTTGTTCTCGGTATGAGCGTTCGTGTGCAGGCACACTTCTTCAGATACTTCTTCTAGAGATAGAGATAGAGATAGACAGCAGGGGTCCCCAAACTAAGGCCCCGGGGGCCGGATGTGGCCCAATCACCTTCTCAATCTGGGCCACGGACAGTCCAGGAATCAGCGTGTTTTTACATGAGTAGAATGTGTCCTTTTATTTAAAATGCATCTCTGGGTTATTTGTGGGGCATAGGAATTTGTTCATATTTTTTTCCCAAAATATAGTCCGGCCCCCCCACATGGTCTGAGGGACGGTGGACCGGCCCACGGCTGAACAAGGTTGCTGATCCCTGAGATGGAGATGGAGATAGAGAAAAAGAGAGAAAGAGAGAAAAAGAAAAGAGAGAGAGAGAGAGAGATAACCATATAGATATAGTCAAAACAAAATAAAATTAAAAAATCCTTCCAGTAGCACCTTAGAGACCAACTAAGTTTGTTCTTGGTATGAGCTTTCGTGTGCATGCACACTTCTTCAGATACACTGAAACGGAAGTCCCCAGACCCTTAAATATAGTGAGAGGCAGGGAGGGGTATTACTCAGAAGGGGGGTGGGAACCATTCTTATTAAATTTTCTGTTGTACAATTCAAAGTACTTCTTTTTACATCCTGAAGATATCAGTGACAATATTCAGTATTCCATCACTGCATCCATCAAAACGTATTCACACTGTTGAATTTATCTTAATGCTGCCAGCGTTTTCAGCTGTACACAATTATTCCCAAACAGAAAGGACTCTGGGTTGTTGTTTTTTTGGTGGTGGGGGGGAGTACTTTGCAACTGAGAATAATTAGTCCCTTTTTCAGAGTTTCTAAGCAGAAGTTCAGGGACGCGAGTGGCGCTGTGGGTTAAACCACCGAGCCTAGGGCTTGCTGATCAGAAGGTCGACGGTTCAAATCCCCGCGATGACGGGGTGAGCTCCCGTTGCTCAGTCCCTGATCCTGCCCACCTAGCAGTTCAAAAGCATGTCAAAGTGCAAGGAGATAAATAGGTCCCGCTCCGGCGGGAAGGTAAATGGCATTTCCGTGTGCTGCTCTGGTTCGCCAGAAGCGGCTTTGTCATGCTGGCCACATGACCCGGAAGCTGTACGCCGGCTCCCTCGGCCAGTAAAGCGCAAGATGAGCGCCGCAACCCCAGAGTCGTCCGCGGTCCCTTTCCAGGGGTCCCTTTACCAGAGGTGTAGGAAGGTCGGGTGGTACCCAGTGCAGAAAATTTCTTGTCAACCCCCCCCATTGATTCCCCCCCCTGCAAAAATGGTTTTACGTTATTTCATATTTTCTTACAAAGGAATAATAACAAGTAATAATAATAATAACTTTTATTTATATCCCGCCCTCCCTGGCCGAAGTCGGGCTCAGGGTGGCTAACATCAGATACATAACATTGGTATAAAATCAAACAATAATTAAATTACCTCCTAAAAACATCTCAAAATCAAATTAAAGTCTAATTAGATGGCTTTCCACAGGGTTAGGGTTGGGAACAGTAAGTGCTCCACTGAACTGAAATTTCAGCCTTCACGACATAGGAAAACAGCCAAGTAAACAGCTATTTTGGTGGAGGAGGGTCAAGATATTAACCGATATGCATGAAATTTCATATATAGCTATATAATCCCTAGTATAGTAAGATAAGACCTTTGGAGCAGGCATTTTTTTTAAAAAAAGAGTTTTTTATGAACCGCCCTAGTAGGGCAGTAATTGTTCCTTGATAATTATGGAACATGGGGCGGCCCGCCCCCTACACCCCCCCCTTGCTACGCCCCTGCCCTTTAACTTTACCTTTAAGCAGAAGTTCAGCCCTTTATGATACAGGAAATCATTTTTTTTAAAAAAGTAAAACCCCTATTACACACATAAATACACTCAGCAATGCTACTACTCTCGTTGTAGCCCCATGCCCAAGAACTACCAGTATATTCTGGCTTTGGCTTTCGCCATCCAGGAAATCAACAAGGACCTGTTGCTTCTACCCAACGTCACCCTGGGCTTCCGAATCTACCAGGAAAGCAGCTTTGCAAACAAGCCCACCGAGGCCAGCCTTGCCCTGATCTCCACGCGGAGGCAAATGGTCCCAAACTACGGCTGTGACAAGCGGGACAAGCTGCTGTCCGTCATCGGGAGCCTCGACTCCAAGACATCGAGACAGATGGCGTCCGTTCTGAGCGCCTTCAAGGTCCCGCAGGTAAGGAGAGAAATCGGCCAGGGTTCCAGATCCCCTTTGGCGCAGGGATGCAATTGTGTGTCCAGGGCAGCTGTCTCCCAGCTCCATCTGGTATGCAGGATGAGACCCTCCCTGCCCGCACACTGTCTCACCAGAGTGGTGCATGCTCTGGTTATCTCCCGCTTGGACTACTGCAATGTGCTCTACGTGGGGCTACCTTTGAAGGTGACCCGGAAACTACAACTAATCCAGAATGCAGCAGCTAGACTGGTGACTGGGAGCGGCCGCCGAGACCACATAACACCGGTCTTGAAAGACCTACCGTTGGCTCCCAGGACGTTTCCGAGCACAATTCAAAGTGTTGGTGCTGACCTTGAAAGCCCTAAATGGCCTTGGCCCAGCAGACCTGAAGGAGCGTCTCCACCCCGGACACCGGGGTCCATCTCCCTAGAGCCTTCTGGTGACTCCCTCCCTGCGAGAAGTGAGGTTGTAGGGAACCAGGCAGAGGGCCTTCTCGTGGTGGCACCCGTCCTCCCATCAGATGTCAAGGAAATAAACAACTATCTGACTTTTAGCAGACATCTGAAGGGAGCCCTGTTAAGGGAAATTTTTAATGTTTTAATTTTAATATTTTGCTGGAAACTGCCCAGAGTGGCTGGGAAGACCCAGAGAGATGGGTGGGGTATAAATAAATAAATGATGATGATGATGATGATGATGATGATATAAGGAATTTTCACTGGCAGGACCACACGGAGAACCTCTCCTGCTTACCTTAATGGCTGAAGCAGAAGATGCAGAGATCTTCATGGGACTGCACGCATGGTCCCATCGAGCTGAGTAGAAGGATTGCTGCAAATCTTAATAGTCAGGGGAATAGCAACCTTATGGAGGAACCAAAGAGCTTCAAAACTGCATGTTAAAAAATAAAGCCATTCCTTCTTTCAGCTCGGTTACGACTCATCCAAATTGGGACTTGCATCTCCTTTCTATCGCATCGACCCCAACGAGATCCTTCAGTTCGGGGGTTTAGTCTCGCTATTCCTGCATTTCCGCTGGAATTGGGTAGGACTCATCGCTCTGGATGATGGCGACGACCAAATTTTCATCCGGACTTTGGCGCCGCTCCTCGCCCGAAACGACATCTGCGTGGCATTCGCGGAAAAGGCTGTACCAGAAACCCACATCCGTTTGCAGCATTATAACCGATGGGTGAAACAAGTTTCAAATGTTTACAAAAGTGAGGCTCAGGCGGTGGTTTTCTTTGCAGACGCCAATTCCATCAGATATTTGATGGCGCCCATCACCCAATTGAAAAACCCCAAGGGTACCTCAGTTGGGAAAGTCTGGATCCTGACATCCCAGTGGGATTTTGCTGCTGTGAGTTCCTCCAGGAGGTTCACGTTTCTAAAACATTTCCATGGGGCCATTTCCTTCAAAATCCGCACGAGAAAAGTGCCTGGATTCGCCGAATATCTCTCCGCTTTAGATCCATACCGGTCTCCGGAAGACGTCTTTGTCCGTGGCTGGTGGAAAGTGACATTTGGCTGCGAATTTCTGAAACCGGACCAAAGCGTTTCGAAGAAGCAGCGGAACTGTACAGGGCAGGAAAAGCCGGAGGACCTCCCAGCCTTCCTGTTTTCGACGGAGATGACGGGATACAGTTACAGCATCTACAACGCTGTCTATTCTGTGGCCCACGCATTGCGCGATGCCCTGTATTCAACTGGATCCAAAACAGGTGACAAGAGACTTCTGAATCTCCAGCCTTGGCAGGTAATGTCTTCACAGAACCAAGTACAGGTGTGTCCCCCACTTCCGTACGATCGACTCGCGCGCAACTGCAAATCCGCGTGGCGCCAGGAAACAATCAAATTGTTCGGTTCAACACTGGAAATGGCAAGAGAGAGTTGGGGAGTTGGCTCATGAGAAGACCCTCCCTGGAGCCCTGAGAAGATGTCGACGAGGGTCAAGGAAGCCCCAAAGATCCCCACCTGGACCACATCTCTGAGCTCCACTTGAATCCGACCCACAGCCATCTTTTCTCTTTAAGAAAACAGAGGGCAGGTCCAAAGTCAACTCATCACAACGGTTGTCTCACAAGTCTCCAGACCCGTTTCACCACCGCAACTCGCCAAACCTCTTTCATTCCATTTCCAAAAGTTCTACGTAAAAACTCCAATACGTATTTCAAACACATTCTTTTATACATTTTCGACCCCCCCCTTTGCCGAACCCTGCCTTCCCTATCATTTTAAAACACAGTCGTAATGCAATCATCTTTAATTGTTCTGTTGCTCATATTTCGAAACCTGCTCGCGGAATCTGTAGTATTTCCGGGGGGGGGGGAATGCTTCCATTGTTCAAAAAAGAAAAAAGAAAAAAAGCAACCCTCGAAACCTCAATAATCTCGTTTTACCTGTCAGCTTTGTTGATTCAACATAGTCCGTAACTTTGCTGCTTCAACTTCTTCCATTTCTGAGCATAAAGAATCCTAGCCCCTGTAGTTATATACAGGTGAAACTCGAAAAATTAGAATATCGTGGAAAGGTTCATTTCTTTCAGTAATTCAACTTAAAAGGTGAAACTAATATATGAGATAGACTCATGACATGCAAAGCGAGATATGTCAAGCCTTTATTTGTTATAATTGTGATGATTATGGCGTACAGCTGATGAGAACCCCAAATTAACAATCTCAACTTTGGGGTTTTCATCAGCTGCACGCCATAATCATCACAATTATAACAAGCAAAGGCTTGACATATCTCGCTTTGCATGTCATGAGTCTATCTCATATATTAAACTCCAGTAGCTAATGAAAACAATTGCTTACATAAATGGACTTTTCCATGATATTCAAATTTTTCAAGTTTCACCTGTACATAAACAACTTTTAGTTGAACCATCTTTTTGCACTTCCAGTGGTTATTAGAAACCTTCTTCTACATTTTAGATAATTTATCAGGCGTTTACAAATACGATCACATCTCTTTAATTTCAGATTCTGGCCTCTTTGAGCAAGGTTCGGTTTAACAACACTGCTGGGGATGAGATATATTTTACGGAACATGACAAGAGACCAGCAGCCTACGATATTCTGAATGGCGTCTTCTTCCCAAACGGATCGTGGGCTGAAGCAAAAGTTGGAGGTCTGGATCCTCGCGCAAGCCCAGGAGAGGACTTCAGCATTAACCCAGATGCAATCGTGTGGGTTACTCAGGTGCAGACAATCTGAATACTCCATATTTGCATCCAGTTCTTAGGTTGCGGCAGACAGAAGACAACCTAGACAAGAGTGTGGCAGTGCTATCTAACCCTTTTTATGATTTTATGGTTTTATGATATGTGATGAAATGACTTCTGAACGATGTATGTTAAAATTATTAATTTGTATTGCATTGTTTATATTCACTGTTGAGTTCTGTACAGAGCTATGTGCATAGATGACAATATATAAAATAAAATAAAAAATTCCTTCCAGTAGCACCTTAGAGACCAACTAAGTTTGTTCTTGGTATGAGCTTTCGTGTGCATGCACACTTCTTCAGATACACTGAAACAAGTCACAGATCTTGAAGAAGTGTGCATGCACATGAAAGCTCATACCAAGAACAAACTTAGTTGGTCTCTAAGGTGCTACTGGAAGGAATTTTTTTTTATTTTGTTTTGACTATGGCAGACCAACACGGCTACCTACCTGTAACTGGAACTATATAAAATATTATTATTAATATTAATAGATCTTGGTTTCTATTTTTGTGGTGCCGAATAACCTACCAACATGTGTCCCTCACCCCACAAGTTATCAGCAAGAAGGAAGCTCTTCGAAGTAGCAAGAGAGAAACGTTCATTTCATGCAGAGAAAAATCCAGCAATGTTATTATTATTATTTTTTCCATTTTAGAAGACCCCATTCTCCAGGTGTGTAGAAAGCTGCCCACCGGGACAGAGCAGAAAAGTTCTAGAGGGGAAGCCGGTTTGCTGCTATGAATGTGTTTCTTGCCCAGAAGGGACCTTCTCTAACCAGACAGGTAGGTCCAACTTAGACACCCAAATTAAAGCGCAGAAGTTGTCTAGACAGGAGTGGATCGGAGAGAGACAGAAACCTGGGGTGAAGGGAAGAGGAATAGTTTCCGGCAAATTTAAAGAGAGAAGGTTTCCAGAAAGGTTTGGCTAAATGACGTCATCTCGTTGGGTTAAAAACACAAAAAGAAACTTCATCGCATCTGCGAAGTATCTCAGTTCTGTTTCTTTGGACCAGATGCAACTCACTGCACCAAATGCCCCAAAGATCAACAGAAAGAATTTGAGAATACAATATTGTGCGGTAGTATTGATGTGTATTGAAGCATCTATGTCAAACTGTTGAAAATTAAATGAAGTTTTTTTTCTTTAAAAAGTGAATCTCACTTTTCACACACACACACACACACACACACACTCTTTAAGGACATGTTTTCAGCTTCAATGCTTCTTGTATCAGAACAGCAATTATTTCTATAGTTTTGGTTAATCAGAGGAGGTGGTTCCTGTCAGAATTTGGGCATGATCCTGAATCCCAAACGTAGATCGTAAATTTGCTTGAGTGTATGTTGAAGTTGCATTTGAAGATGAGTCTCATGCAAACTGTTCCACAGCCAACAGGGAGTTGCTGATTTCAGTGAACTTCATTAAAAAAAAGAATACTCTACTTTTCAAATACGGAGTTATATACGGTGGACAGTTGACCGATATCCTCTAGTCACCAGTCACAGGTCATGATTCTGGTAGACGATTAAATTATTGGTTTGAAGCCTCTGTGCATTAAAATAAGTTATGAAAGCTGAAACAGAGAGCTTGGAATGTAGTGCTTTCGGTTTTCCAGTGAAGTTGGAGAGGGCATCTTACCACAATTCTTTGGGCATGACTTGAAGTGGTCGACACACGCACACAACTTGTTCGTGATCCATTTGATTTATTTCAACCCTGTTTCCTTAAACTAGATGCAACTCGCTGCACCAAGTGCCCCGAAGATCAATACCCAAACAAGAACCAAGACCGGTGTATTTCCAAGAAGACCAACTTCCTCTCTTACCAAGATAATCTTGGAACGGTTTTAGCTTTTCTGGCTCTCCTCCTCTTCCTCGCAACCTCCCTGGTGCTGGCGACCTTCATCCAACAACGCGACACGCCCATCGTCAAAGCCAACAACCGAGACCTCAGCTACGTCCTCCTGGCCTCCCTCCTCCTCTGCTCCCTCTGCTCCTTCCTCTTCATCGGCCGTCCCAAGAAGACCACCTGCCTTCTCCGGCAAACGGCTTTCGGCACCATTTCCTCTGTCGCCGTTTCTTCCGTACTGGCAAAAACCGTCACGGTCGTTCTGGCCTTCGTGGCCACCCAGCCGGGAAACGTGGCAAGGAAGGTTTTACGGAGACAACCGGCAAACTCCATCGCGGTGGCCTGCCCATTGATCCAAGCTGTTATTTGTGCTGTCTGGCTTGTGACCTCTCCGCCGTTCCCAAATCTGGACTTCCATTCCACACCTGGAGAGGTTGTAGCGGAATGCAACGAAGGTTCGGCCGACATGTTTTACGCCGTCCTGAGTTACCTGGGTTTCCTGGCCCTGGTCAGCTTCATGGTGGCTTTCCAAGCTAGGAAATTGCCTGATAGTTTCAATGAAGCCAAGTTCATCACCTTCAGCATGCTGGTTTTTTGCAGCGTTTGGGTCTCCTTCGTCCCGACCTACCTGAGCACCAAGGGGAAGTTCATGGTGGCTGTGGAGATCTTCTCCATCTTGGCCTCCGCTGCTGGTCTCCTGGGCTGCATTTTCTTCCCCAAATGTTACATAATCCTCCTGAGGCCAAGTCTCAACAGCAAAGATCATCTAGTTAGGAAAAGGAAAGTAAGATAATTTAACAGGATTTCTTCCTGTATGCCACAACAGCAGGAAGACTGCTCCTCGCACAGAGATGGAAACAACGGGATATTCCGACAATTGAAGAATGGCAACAGAAAGTATTGGAGTACGGAGAAATAGCAAGGCTAACTGGAAGAATCCAACAGCAGGGTGATGAGAAATTCCAAAAAGGATGGTCCAAATTTATGGTATATTTAGAGAAAACTGTACATGAATAAAGACACTCACAGGACTGAAATGAAACTCATAATGCTGATTGTAAACATTTGGTTAGATCATAAGATGTAATGCTGTAATGTAATAAGGAATGTATTTTTAAAGTGTAACACAAAAAATTATTAAGGAATTGTAGACATTTATAGAATGAATGTATATATAGTAAACACGCTTAAGTAAGAGTAATGTAAAGAAGCCAGAAGAGGGGTGGAAGGAAGTTAATTCGGATAGGATATAGATTTATAGGCGAATAATATTGTTAAGCTATATTGTGTTTAAGATACTTGGAAAAATTAATAAAAATTATTGGAGCAAAATATATATATATATATATATATATATATATATATATATATATAAAAACAGAATTTTGAAGTTAAATTATTCTGTACAGTAAATAAATAAATTATATTCTATACCCGTTCCCCACCCTCACCGACTATTGTGCTGCTGTTTATTAGCGTTGTGGTTTTCTTTGAGTTGAGAGGAGGCTGATAAAACTATTGATGCTATTTGAATTTTGAATCCATTGGCGACTTTACTGAACAGAGGGACATCCTATTCCATCCCCTCCAACGTTTCTCCCCTGAAAATAGGGATGTCTGGGTGGCTCCCAACAGAATACTAAAAACAGAATAAAACTTCAAACTTTAAAAACTTCTCTAAACAGGGCTGCCTTCGGATGTCTTCTAAAAGTCAGATAGTTGTTTATTTCCTTGACATCTGATGGGAGGGCGTTCCACAGGGTGGGCGCCACCACCGAGAAGGCCCTCTGCCTGGTTCCCTGTAACCTCACTTCTCGCAGGGAGGGAACCGCCAGAAGGCCCTCGGGAGATGGACCCCGGTGTCCGGGGGTGGAGATGCTCCTTCAGGGATACAGAGTCATTTAGGGTTTCTAAGGTCACCACCAAGACTTTGAATTGTGCTCGGAAACGTCCTGGGAGCCAATGTAGGTCTTTCAGGACCGGTGTTATGTGGTCTCGGCGGCCGCTCCCAGTCACCAGTCCAGCTGCCGAATTCTGGATTAGTTGTAGTTTCCGGGTCCCCTTCAAAGGTAGCCCCAAGCAGAGTGCAAGTTTGCTTTACCACCTGCTAACAGGAGCAAATTTCATTCGAATGACCACCTTGCTCCTTGTTATTCTTCCACCCAATTCAAAATGTGCTCACGTCCCTCCATTTGCAACTCTGAAATAAGCATCTGGCGATATCGGTGCACATCTGGCGATGTTGAAACAGCCAGTAGATCCTGTTACAAAATACAAATTTGTTATCTGGAAACCTGTTAAGAAATCCTTGGGTTTGTGGTAATGCGTCAGCATCTGAAGCATGATTTTATCAAGACTTTTCATAGAATCGTAGAGTTTGGAAGGGACCTCAAGGGTCATCTAGTCCAACCCCCTGAAATGCAGGAATCTCACCTAAAGCATTCCTGACAGATCACCACCCAACATCTGCTTAAAGACCCCCAAGAGGAGAGTCCACAACCTCCCAAGGGAGTCTGTTCCACTGTCAAATTAGTTGGAATCTCCTCTCTTGTCACTTGAAGCCCTGGGTTCGAGTCCTGCCCTCCGGAGCAGGAGAAAAGAGGCTTGCTCCTTCTTCCATGTGACGGGCCTTTGAGATATTGGAAGATGTCTCCTCTCCATTTCCTCTTTTCCAGGCTGAACATACCCAGCTCCTTCAACTGTTCCTCATCAGGCTTGGTTTCCAGACCCTTGGCTCCTCTTAAATTGCGGCACTCAGAATGAGACACGGTCTTCCAAGTGTGGTCTTGTGATGGAAAAAGGAGTTACTCTGGACCCCAATGTATCTATTCTCACCTTGCATCACCAGATTTTGGGTCAGGAGGAATAAACTATTAGCTGGTCAGATGTAAACCAGACAAAAAGAGAGAGAGAGAGAGAGAGAACAGAATAGTTTTCTTCTTCTTTAAATTTCATTTGCACTTTTCAAGTTTATGGATTTCACTGATTTTTACAATCATTTTAACATTTCAAAATTTGACTTCCTTCCCCCTCTTTCAGCGGTTCTTTCCATTTATTTTTAAGACGTTCTGCATATCCAAATTAACACAACCAGCTCATTTATTCATCTGCTTCAAATATATACTCTTATAAAAACTGCAGGTTGTTACAAAATTCCATTGCAAAATTCAGAAATGGGCAAGCCTCAAAAGACGTCTGTGGTTTGGTTTGCGTATCGTTCGGGAAAGTGCAAATCAGGCAGGTTCACATTCAAATGCAAAGTGAATGGGATTTCTCCTCCACCTCTAATCTGGAAAAGCAATGGAGTTTCCCCCTGCCAGGAATGTGTACAAACAAATGCAGAAACAAGGGTGGACTATGCACATATTAGTGCTCCTATTAGTGGGAAAAAAATTAGAATGCATTCCATTCTGCAATATCGCTTTGCAAAAAAAAAAAGAAGTGCATTTCGAGAGAAATTTTGACTAAAATTGCCGCTGAATTCTCAGGAGTACATTGTTATAAAATACGGAGAACTGTAAAAATGAGAAGCAGATATAATCCTCATTTACTCTCCCCTACCCTATAGATAAAGGGACGTGGGTGGCACTGTAGGTTAAACCACAGAGCCTAGGGCTTGCCGATCGGAAGGTCGGCGGTTCGAATCCCCGCAATGACGGGGTGAGCTCCCGTTGCTCGGTCCCTGCTCCTGCCCACCTAGCAGTTCGAAAGCACGTCAAAAGTGCAAGTAGATAAATAGGTACCCAGGCTGCACACCTAGTCCTTTGGGAGCACAGTTGCCCCATTCAGGACCAGGGAGTCCTCCACACCTGCCTGCCCCCTGTCCCCCCAAAACAGTACTTCTGTCTTGTCAGGATTCAACCTCAATCTGTTAGCCGCCATCCATCCTCCAACTGCCTCCAGGCACTCACACAGGACCTTCACCGCCTTCACTGGTTCTGATTTAAAAGAGAGGTAGAGCTGGGTATCATCCGCATACTGATGAACACCCAGCCCAAACCCCCTGATGATCTCTCCCAGCGGCTTCATATAGATATTAAAAAGCATGGGGGAGAGGACGGAACCCCGAGGCACCCCACAAATCACTGCAGGAGATCTTGGGGTCCCTCCAGGCCCCGATGGCGAAGGTGGTTCTGTTAAATTGCAAACCACCCCAAAGTGTCTCCTGTGCTGCTGTTTTCTGCAGATGCAACAGAGGAGGTCCTCTTCGCCATCGCTATCGCCACTTGGTAGAGCAGTTTCGCCATTGCATCCTGCATCCTGTCATGAACAGGTTCCTGGAAAACATGTTCCTCACCCACTAGGAAAGAGTTGCAGGGGTTGCCGATTTGCTACTGATGCAAAGTTCAGGATTCTTGCATTAATGCACAAAAATGTAACCAACTTGGGGGCCCAAGTGCCTTCATGACCTGATTCCTTTGGCTCCACATTCTGAGATTTTTGAAAAAAATTACTTTAGTTTTTCAATTTTACAATCAATTATCCCACAACCAACTTAGAAACAAGATTCCCAAGAATCTCCTGAAACCCCCTCCTCCCTTTTGTGGGTCCTTTTTGTTAACCATTCCCTGCTGCATCTTTTATAATAACCCAAATATTTTACATCTCTATTATATTTGAAATTCAACACTGAACTAGAAGTGTCATTCCAATCCTACTAATGATTTTAGCCGTTTACAGCGGTTTTTAAGATATATTATGTATTTCCCCCATTCCTTATGAACATTGTGGTCTTCCTGATTTCTGATTCTTGCAGGCATTTTTTGCCATTTCGGCATAATCCATCAACTTAATCTGCCATTATTCCCTGGTCGGGACTTCGTGTTCTTCCCATCTCTGGACATCCTGTGATTTAGCTCCTGAGCTTCACTCGGCTGTTACGAGGGACTCAGTGCCCAGATCCCTGTCCAAAACCGAATGGATTTTGAGATTTCCTGAGATATCACCCTTACGCCACCAACATATTTTGCAATTATCTATGATTTTATTGTCTAAATAAACCAGGGATGTCCAACAAGTCGATCACGATCTACCGATTGATCGTTGGGCGTCCCTGGTCGATCCTCGTCTTCCTCCACCCAAAAAGCTCAGCAACTTCGGGTCTTCCTTTCCCCCAAAAAAGCCCAACAACTTTGGTGAATACAATGGGTAGATCCCTGCCAGTTTTAGTGGGAGTAGATCGCAGTCTCTCGGAAGTTGGACCTGCCTGGTCTAAACAATGCCAATTAAGGCTGAACGAATATTTTGCAAATGACGGCAACGGAAACAATCGAACGGATTTCTGCTCCGCCCCGAAAAACGTTATTTCTTTAGAAAAGTTGTGCAATCTGAGAGTTGGGAAAGATGGAATCAGAACGCAGCACTCACATCCATGGGTTTTCTGGACTTCTGAAGAATCAATGAGGCAAGAATGTCGCAAGGAAGTGTGGGCAGGAAGGGTGTTGAGTGGAGTCTCACCTACAAAAAGAGGACCAGCGATGCTTCTTGCCGCAGAGAGAACCGAGACAAGGACAGACGGACAAGAACGCAAGACCCTTTTGGCGGGTGAGAGGTATGTTGCATTCTTGGGAATTGAAATTCGTATCGGAGAGGGTTTGGGAACACGAGGGGAAAAAAAATACTGGTGGGATATCTGGGATGAGGTTAAAAGATTCTCACCCTCTTGACGCCAGACTCTCCCTGGGTGTCCATTTGGCAAAGACTTCATCTTCCAACATTAGCCTTTCTTCCAATATTCCAGGTGGTAAATTTCGTTTCTGTTCACTCAGACGTGACCCTTTTAAGCAGGTGAGTTGGGGGTGATGCCGACTTTCGGTGTCGCCATTTGAAACGGGGAGCTGAGTTCTGGGCGGAGACGTTCCGATTTAATCATTCAGAATCGGTTATTTCAAAGTAGGGCGTTGAAAAGAGGCGGAAGGAGTTGCCTCCTGAAATTTAAGCCCCTCCTGCGGAACGCCCTACCACATGATATTTTTATTGAACTAAGAAGCAGACATGCAGGCAAATAAAGGACATGGGGCATTGATTCAAGGAGGGATTCCAGCCAGGTAGGCTTAGAATTCAACCTCTTTTTTTTGTGGCAAATGACTTAAATTTTCCCCTTGTAGAAATGCATCTCATCTTTTTGGTGGCCCTGACCGGGCTGGTGTTGCTGGGGACATTTGTCACAGCTTGGAACCGAGCCCTGGATGAAGCCTGGCAAGACTGGAAGAAGACCCACAACAAAGACTACTATGCGGTGAGCTTAGTGCCAATGTCACCAGGATTTTGCAATATGGACGTGTTTCTGAGCATGCACAGGGTGCCAATCCAGGGAAGAAGTCCTGAGGGCAAGGTACCTCTCTGAACTGGCACAGAAATTACCTTGGTGGCTCAGGCTGCCTCATCTGTGAAGGCTACAAGCCCATTCTTGCCTACGCAGAAGGAAGTCCTTTTGAGTTCAGTAGGGCTTTCTCCAAAGCAGGGTACAAAGTGTTGTAGCCTTTGTCCGGCTACGGCCACCAAGTCCTCGGCCAACCCACTTCTGGTGCTGGCGTCAAGTCCAAATGTACGGTCCTCCAGGTCTCCCTGTGCCCTTTTTGAGGCAGGATTGGCCATAAACTAGGCACCCAATGGCTCCTAAAACCGGGGTTACCGTGGTCCGACTAGGAACGCCTAGTTGCCATTTGGGGGCCGGGTGGGTCGAAAGTTGTGTTTTCCTGAAACTCATTCCGATTGTGCAGATGAAATATAACGGATAGAATTCTTAGTGTCTGAAAGCAGTCCCAGATCCAAGCATCTCCAGGCATGCATGCAACTCCAGGTGGTGAATCCATCAGTGCCCGGGCATCTTCACTTGGTTGCAAATGACCAATAGCCGGGGCAAAATGCGCCTGGTGAATTTCAAATGCTTGTTGGCACTGTCCGTTCATTCTTAACCAAGAGACTTCCTTGCAGAAGGGCGAAGAACACCAACGGAGAGAGATATGGGAGGACAACCTCTGGTTCATTGCAAACCACAACCGCGAAGCTTCCCAGGGGAAACACACCTATGTGATGGGGACAAATCAGTTCAGCGATTTGGTAAGTGGAATCTGGCTCATATCCTGGACTTCACAGCAAGCTAATTCTCTCTCCACCTCTGTGCCATTCTCCTCCTCCTCCTTCTGTTCCTCTTTCTTCTCCTTCTTCTCGTCCTTCTCCTTCTTCTCTATCTTCTTCTTTCTTCTTCTTCTCTATCTCCTCCACCTCTACCTCCTCTACCTCCTCCTTCTCTTCTTCTTCTTCCTCTTCCTCTACTTCTTCTTCTTCTTCTTCCTCCTCCTCCTCCTCTTCTTCTTCCTCTTCTTCTTTTTCATCTTCATCACCATCATCTTCTTCTCCTTCATCATCATCTTCTTCTCCTTCATCATCATCTTCTCCTCTTTCATCATCATCTTCTTCTTCTCTTTCATCTTCTCCTCCTCCTCCTTCATTTTATTTATGATTTTCAGGTTTATACATGTCAATAAGTTCACAGTCATTTTAACATTTCAAAACTTGACTTCCTTCCCCCTCTTTCTGTGGTTCCATAATTTTTAAATATTCTCTGCATATCCAAATTAACTTAATTTGTTCATTCACTCACCTACTTTAACTATATACTCTTACGAAAGAAACCTGCCAATGTTCTTATCTGTTTACAATTTGTCTGTAAATATTCAATAAGCCATTCCCATTCTTTTATTAAAGAATGTGAGGCTGTATTCCAGCTGATGTTTTGCTGGTTCACAGTTCGATATGTGACACGGACAAGAGTTTTGAAGACCAAGTGAAGTGTTGGGCGTTGACGTCTCTTCTCCCCTTCTCAGACTCATGAAGAGTTTAAGGAGTGGTTGGAAGGGTGCACTTCTGAGCTGCCCAGACATGAGGGCAACGTGACCTTTTTTGAAGAATCGCACAATGTGAGGATTCCTTCCTTCTTGGACTGGCGCAGGAAAGGTTATGTCACCCAAGTGAGAAATCAGGTGAGTAGAAGACCACACGAGAAGGCTCAAGTGGCCTGAGTGGCTGGGGGGACCCAGCCAGATGGGCGGGGTACAAATAAAATAATAATAATAATAATAATAATAATAATAATAACAATAATAATAAGCATGTTACAAAGGTGAGAGTCCGTATTTGTTATGTGCACCGCCGCTTCCAGTCTGCTGCAGTTCATCTTCAGCCAAAGAAAGCTGTTTGTCCATCTATTGATGTAGAAGAGTTAGATGCATCCTGGTTGTGCAGTCTTTTGCGCAAACATGTTCCGCAAGTGCAAAACGTTTTGGCAACTCTAAGCTCTTCTGAAGCCATTGCTCAAGTCAAGTTCGGAAGAGAGCAGAGGCCCACTGTCCCTCAGAGCAGGGCTTTTAGTCTGGTGGCCCCTGTCCTGTAGAACAGTGTCCCTGTTGGCATGCACTTCCCTTAAGCAATTGGAGACATTTGTTTTCCCATCAAAATTTGCTCCAGCGGGATGAATGGGTCTCTCCCATAGGTGTCCATTTCGTATTGCTTTTCAACACATATCCTGCTATTTTTGTAAGCGTTTTGTTGTTGTTGTTGTTGCTGTTCAGTCATTCAGTCGTGTCCGACTCTTTGTGACCCCATGGACCAGAGCACGCCAGGCACGCCTATCCTTCACTGCCTCTTGCAGTTTGGCCAAACTCATGTTAGTAGCACTGTCCAACCATCTCATCCTCTGTTTTTAGCTTCCGCCATATCCAACACATGGAAGCGGGTGGCGCTGTGGTCTAAACCACTGAGCCACTTGGGCTTGCCGATCAGAAGGTCGGCGGTTCGAATCCCCGCAATGACGGGGTGAGCTCCCGTTGCTCGGTCCCTGCTCCTGCCCACCTAGCAGTTCGAAAGCACGTCAAAGTGCAAGTAGATAAATAGGTACCGCTCCGGCGGGAAGGTAAACGGCGTTTCCGTGCGCTGCTCTGGTTCGCCAGAAGCGGCTTTGTCATGCTGGCCACATGACCCGGAAGCTGTCTGCACAAACGCCGGCTCCCTCGGCCAGTAAAGCGAGATGAGCGCCGCAACCCCAGAGTCGTCTGCGACTGGACCTAATGGTCAGGGGTCCCTTTACCTTTACCTTTTTACACCCAACACTGTTCACCTTGCTATTGCTTAAGCAACTAAGAACATTATCACTTTCGATCTATTTTAACGGAAAGGAGATCCGATTTTACCTTCCCGCTGGTGCGGGGATTCGAACTGCCGACCTTCCGATCAGCAAGCCCTAGGCTCTGTGGTTTAACCCACAGCATCCCACAAGCGGCTAGTAAGCATGATATTTATTAAACTGCTGCAACAGGGTCCCCCGCTCACCCCACGCAGGGAGGGACGAGAGGAACCCCAAACTGAATTCTGAATTCTGCTGTGTGAATTCTGACTCTAATAAACATGCAGAAAACAATGCAACTATATACATAAAACTTTAGACTTTTGAATGATAGCAGTGAGTGCTATTTGTAATTTGCTTGTGCGATTTCCATTCCTGACATTTGACGAACAAGCAACGGGCGGCCGTTTCCACTTGTGACAGAGTTCTCCGACGTCCCTGCTCTCTGCTACGATTCCCATCCTTCAGGGCCTCATTCACAGAGGGGGTTTCTTAGCCAAGGGTTTAACAAAACTGCTGGAGAGCGAATCGCCTGAACAGGGTCTGGAGCAGGGGTAGGCAACCTAAGGCCCGTGGGGCCGGATGCGGCCCAATCGCCTTCTAAATCTGGCTGTGGACGGTGGGAATCAGTTGTTTTTACATGAGTAGAATGTGCTTTTATTTAAAATGCATCTCTGGGTTATTTGTGGGCATAGGAATTTTTCATTCCACACCCCATATACTCCGGCCCACCACATGGTCTGAGGGATGGTGGACCGGCTGAAAAAAGGTTGCTCTGGATCAAACTGCTTATCTTTTCGCACAGGATTATCCAACTAGCTGTTCTGTTCTAACTAATTGCTTGTGTTCCCCCCCCCCAACAGGGTAGCTGTGGGTCTTGCTGGGCGTTCAGCGCCGCAGGAGCCCTGGAAGCTTTGAACGCCCGCCAGACTAGAAAGCTGGTCCCGCTGAGTGCACAAAACCTGGTGGACTGCTCCTGGCCACAGGGCAACCATGGGTGCAGAGGAGGGCGGCCAAGACAAGCCTTCCAATATGTGCGGGAAAACAAGGGAATCGCCTCGTGGGCCGCCTACCCATACACTGGAAAGGTAAACTGTCAAAATGAACGATGCACCGCTCTGTTTTGTTAAACAAACGGTTTGGTTTGGGTGCATTTCAGAGAATTGCTTCCACCCTTCCCAACACAGAGAACCCGAACCCGAACCCTGGTTTCCCACTTCTTTGCAGAATGGAAAGTGTCAGTACCGGGCCTCTAACTGGGCAGGGACATGCAACGGCTACATGTGGATTCGAAGAAATGATGAGGTTGCTTTGCAACGAGCTGTGGCCAGGTTTGGGCCAGTTTCTGTTGGGCTGGATGCCTCCTTAATCCATCATTATCGTTCAGGTAAGGTGCCTTATGAAAGAGGCTGGGCGGGATAATACATTTGACACTTACTAAACCACAGAGCCTGGGGCTTGCCGATCAGAAGGTCGGCGGTTCGAATCCCCGCAATGACGGGGTGAGCTCCCATTGCTCGGTCCCTGCTCCTGCCCAACCTAGCAGTTCGAAAGCACGTCAAAGTGCAAGTAGATAAATAGGTACCGCTCCGGCGGGAAGGTAAACGGCGTTTCCGTGCGCTGCTCTGGTTCGCCAGAAGCGGCTTAGTCATGCTGGCCACATGACCCGGAAGCTGTACGCCGGCTCCCTCGGCCAGTAAAGCGAGATGAGCGCCGCAACCCCAGAGTCGTCCGCGACTGGACCTAACGGTCAGGGGTCCCTTTACCTTTGCTCTTGCCGCGATGTCAGTGCAGAGGGGCAGCAACAGCAAAGGTGAGTTGCCTCTCGCACAGACAACTCAGGGAAGTACCAGGAACCCCCCCCCAAAAGTTCACTGTGTTTAATGATTGAATTGTTTCCCGTCTCTCTGTCCCCAACTTCCCCTTTGTCCAGGAATCTTTAACAACCCCTACTGTGGAAGAAAGTTGAACCATGCTGTTCTGGTGGTTGGCTACGGTAAAATACGTGGGGTTCCTTATTGGATCATAAAGAACAGGTAAGGTGGGAAGAGGGATGGCGCTGTTGGTTAAACCCCAGAGCCTAGGGCTTGCCGATCGGAAGGTCGGCGGTTCGAATCCCCGCAATGACGGGGTGAGCTCCCGTTGCTCGGTCCCTGCTCCTGCAACCTAGCAGTTCGAAAGCATGTCAAAGTGCAAGTAGATAAATAGGTACCGCTCCGGCGGGAAGGTAAACGGCATTTCCGTGCGCTGCTCTGGTTCGCCAGAAGCGGCTTAGTCATGCTGGCCACATGACCCGGAAGCTGTACGCCGGCTCCCTCGGCCAGTAAAGCGAGATGAGCGCCGCAACCCCGGAGTCGTCCGCGACTGGACCTAACGGTCACGGGTCCCTTTACCTTTACATAATGTCATGAACTGGCTGGATGCAGAGGAACAGCAAGGCAGCACTAGCCGGGGAACCACCAAGGGGACCTTCAGGAGAAGAAGGCTCAGAGCCGTTTCCAAAGGAGCGAATAGCATTCTCTTATTTCAGATATTTATAGATGATTTCTTGCTGCTAGAGGAAATCAGTTTAGGCCATGCCATAGGGGCAAGCTGTTAAAAGCATCCTGAAAAATCCCCAGTCCTTCACCTGCATAGCCCCACCTTGATTCTGACATTATTACGGTTAATTCAATTTATATGCTGCCATTTCATCCAAACGTCGGAGGGGTGCTTGACAGCACCCCCAGGCACGCCGACATTTTAAAGATATACCTAGCGAAATCGCACTTTGGGAAACGATATGCAAACCGAGATGCAGGAAGCCTTGACAACCCAGATTTCTCCAAATTTCACAAAGCAGCTCTTCAGCCACGCCGTGTGTACAAAAATAAACATACCATGGTGAAGTATGCATAAAAAATGTACTGGTATATGAATTTTACCAGGGGAGATTGCTTTGAGAGAATACGCACACCCAGCAAGATTGCATACAAATATGTTTATATTAGGAGAAATTGGTACTGTAATGCTGGTGAGTTTTCCATGATTATTTTTTTTAAAAAAAGAGTTGCAGATTGCTGCCGAAAGGTTGAACTGAATTTAAGACTGGATAATGGTGAAACTAAGAGCTGATACGCTCCATAGTCTGTGCCCCAGTTAAATGCATCAGACTCTCCTGTTGTGCCCTTCTTATAATGACCCTCTCCCTCCCTCTCTTCCTTCCGTAGCTGGGGCACGAAGTGGGGTGATGGTGGCTACATGTACTTGCTCAGAGGAAAAAATTTGTGCGGTGTTGCAACGGACGCAAGTTTTCCCGTGTAACCAGCTAAGGCTGAACAGAGCAACGAATCGTCAGCAGAGTCAACCTTCCCCTTTGCTTCTTATTTCACGGCTCTCAGATGCAGCAGAAATAACCTCCTGGAAACAGATTGCATAGAGCAACATCTTCTTCATTCTTCCTTTTAAGCAATAAAAAAAATTGAGCATCTGTTTGGCTGCTTTGAGTGAATATTTGCACAGAGGCGATGCTCCTCCGCATTTGCTTGTAGCTTGCGTTCCGTTAGAGCTTGTGCAATGTCGCCGAGAATTTCATCCACTTTGGCAATGGTGAAGGTAAAAAAAGGTAAAGGACCCCTGGACGGTTAAGTCCAGTCAAAGGGCGACTCTGGGGTTGAGGCGCTCATCTCACTTTCAGGCCGAGGGAGCCGGCGTTTGTCTGCAGGCAGCTTTTCCGGGTCATGTGGCCGGCAGGACTAAACCGCTTCTGGCGCAACAGGACACCATGACAATAACCAGTGCGCATGGAAACGCTGTTTACCTTCCCGCCACAGCGGTACCTATTTATCTACTTGCACTTTGTCGTGCTTTCGAACTGCTAGGTTGGCAGGAGCTGGGACTGAGCAACGGGAGCTCACCCCGTCATTGCGGGATTCGAACCGCCCACCTTCCAATCATAGTAACAATACAGTTATACCTCAGGTTGTGAACGCTGCAGGTTACGCATTTCTGGGTTGTGCTCCGTGCCGAACCCGGAAGTACCGGAACGGGTTAATTCTGGGATTCGGCGTTTGCGCAGAAGCGCTAAATCGCAGTGGCTGGGCGACTCGGAATGGACAATAAAAGAGGGGGGGTGAACTCACTCCCCCAAGTCTTTATAAAGAGGGCAAGCCAGAAGGGCATGCGCCACCGATTCGGGACTGCCATCTCCACAGGGATGTTTCTTGTGTGGAATCTGTTGGAATCGTCCCTCAAGTCCAGCCGAGGGCAAGACATTCAATCTTGCAAGGGTAAAAGTGCGTCTATATTTTGGAATTGCTCGGTTATGCAGATAGGGTGCCAGAGAGTCGAAATGGGAAGGTGGAAAACAGTCACGCCATGGGGAAAATTTCCTTGTTGTGGCCAAGTTGTTCTGACGCTCGATATCATTTAGGCGCTGACAAATTAGACTGTTTGCTTTACTAAAACCCAAAGTGAGTAGCTGTTGTGGTGATAAACCACAAGAGTGAAGTTTTTGATAGACAATTTTAGTCCAGGTGCTTTGGGGATCTTGCAGCACTCGGGATATTAGGCCGCGGGGGATTTGAGTTTAGGCAAAGCCAGTAGTTAAGTGCCCAACTCCCTATTTGGGGCTGCACCCAGGGAAAGGAAGTGTTTTGGAGGAGCACCAGCAAATGTCTGAAACTCCAGGGGCAGCAGCAGCTGCAGAGAGACCAGCTGCAAACGTTGCACAGGGCGAAGCGAATTTGGTCCTGTCCTTCGCTCCCTCTGGGCATCATTCGGCAAAGTAATTGCTGCAATGACTGCTGCTTCTATAATTGCAGAGGGGAGACTTAATGATGACCCACGGCGTTGAGCTCTTTTGCTCCCCGAGCAGGATGTGCAAACATGTTTGCACCAACCACACCTGGGTCAGGTTCTGATTGCTTGTTGGGCAGAGAGGCGGTTTTGGAAGAACCGCAATAAATAAGAATCCCAAAGGGGTTTGCTCGCCAAGGGATTTATTTTATATATACAGTCATACCTCTAGATACGATCGCCCCGGGTTGCGAACCCAGAAATACTGGAATGGGTTACTTCCGGGTTTGGCGGTTCGCGCGTGCGCAAGGTGTGTCAAATGACATCACATGCATGTGCAGAAGCGCCGAATTGCAACCCGCGTGTGTGCATTAGTGGCACTGCGAGTTGCGGACTGCTCATGATGTGAACAGGGCTCTGGAACGGATCCTGTTCACATCCAGATCTATATATCTGGATATATATCACATCTATATATATGTATATGTGTGTGTGTGTGTGTTTTCCCTCCCTTAAATTTCTCCCTCCCTTAAAAAAACCAACCCTATTTTCCTTTAAAAAAATATTTTTAGATTACTATTATCATCTACATCTTCCATTTTTAAATACATAAATCCGTTCTTTTTTCATATATTTTAACCCTCCTGTTTAATTTTTTTAAAAAAACCTTCACTCTCTCAGACAAAAAAGCCATGATCAAAATGATCACCCTCCCATGAAACTAACCTACCTCCCAAACCCTCCCAATCTGGATTCCCCAAACCCAACTCCCCCAAATCTGGATTCCCCAAACCCATCCTCAGATATCTTTACACACAAAACCAAGAATAAAAATAAACCCCAAATACCTCCCCACCCCAGAAGGACTCAGAAGGGATGGGGAATCCCCAACATAGAAACATACTACATTGCCAACCAAATACACCATATAATCCCATATACTAGAAGATGAGACCAAAACAATGGACACACCTAGCACAACCTAAAATACCTAAAACAGAATGGAGCACAAAGAACACTAGAGCAGACACAGCCCAGTCAAAGCATGGAAAACAGAATTACAACCCCATCCCTTAACCCCCCGTACCACCTTATGCCACCACAGCAAAAACCTCCAGATTAATAACCTGGCAAACCAGAGGCTTATATCGCCTAATAGACTTCTATAAAAATAACAACCTTTGTCAAAAACAGAGAAATCAAGACTCCTAGAAGACACCCAAATGCCCTGGTTAACACACCACCAACTACATGCCTTCAGACAACAACCCAGTAGTAACATCAGCAGCAACTAGGCCCCTGACAACCTTCAAAAACCTCATCCTAACAACAAAGGGACACGGCAGAGGGAATACAAAATATTACTCCAAAACCTCCCACGAACTCCCTAATCAACGCAATCAAAAACCTAATGGAGACATCAACCCCACCCAATGGCCAGAATGTGGTCAAACCCCCCTCCTTAAATCCATATCAATGAAAAGAACAAGAATCACCCTGAAACTCAACCTACAGGTGGTACCTAACGCCAAGAAAATTAGCGCTAATACGCCCAGGAACCTCACTGCTCAGGGTGCAAAAACCTCCACAGGCACAACCAATCCCTGGTGGTGTGAACCCCAAAATCCAACTTTCGCCCATAACACGATTAATGTAAAATAACCATCCAAGTATTAGTGGCCAAATCACCCCCATGGCATCCAACTGTATGAATAACCAAACAAAGTTAGAAATCACTGCATCTTCCAAGACAATACTGCCCTTACACCACAAAGAAGTCATAACCCACCTAGTCTCGGCAGCCAGAAACATCATAACCAGACACTGGAGAGACTTGTCAGGAGACCAGGAGTAAGCATGGACCAATGGTACCAAGTAGTATGAAACAGCCTTACTAGACTTAAATTAACCAATAAGCTGAAACTGACACGGGGACAAATAGAAGAAGACGCCTTCACCCCAGTATGGCTCCCCTTTATCACACACACAGCCCAACAAGACAATGACAAAAATCCACCAACAGCATACAAATCAATATGGCTAACCTGATCCAAAACACCACCCCACTCACACATGAAAACAAAGACCACCACAGCCATCACACATGAAAACAAAGAACAACCACACCGAGGCCACCCCCCAACCCCAACCTCTCTCACCACCAAAGGAACACAGGCGAACAGCAGAGAACCTGCACAAGCAACGCTGACATCAAACCCCACATATATTAAGCAGAATAGAAACATCGTCACCCAACCCCCCCACCCATCCTCCCACCCCTTTTTTTCCTTCCCAATGTCCTCAACAAATGAAACTGATTTGTAAAAATGACACATGGAAAAAATACAAGGGAGAGACATTGCACTTTTGTAAATCAAGAAATCTTTAATAAAAACATTCAAAAATAAAAATAAAAATGGGGTGTTAGTTTTGGGTCTGTCCCAGCCCCCACCCATAAGATGTCCTGCTTCCTCCACAGGGCCACGCCTCCAGGGATGAGGCTCCATCTCTGGCTACCAGGACATAAGAAAGTCCTGCTTCCTCCACAGGGCCACGCCTCCAGGGATGAGGCTCCATCTCTGGCTACCAGGACAAAGAAAGAGAGACCATCTCGGTGTTTCCTGGCCCTGACCCTCGCAGGGCTTCCCCGCTGCCCCATTTCCGTACGGGCATGGCTCCTACCTGGCCCTACTTTTGTGCAGAGGCAGCAGCCAAGGTTTCCTCCCATTAGATCAACATCTAGAGTTGTTTCGGAGACTGGCTGCTGCTTCTGTGCCAGGCCAGCCGGGACAGAGCCGAGACGGGCGTACGGAGGTGGAGAAGTTGTGGAAGCTCGTAAGATCAGGTAGGAGGAAATGCAGTAACAGTCTCCACCAGGCAATTGCCGCACCATCTCTGAAAGCCACCTCATCCAAGATGCTCTTGTGGGGCACCTGGTTCCCCTGGGCATGCCCCCAAAATCTATCAAAAATGGGGTGTTAGTTTTGGGTCCGTCCCAGCCCCTTCTCATAAGATGTCCTGCTTCCTCCACAGGGCCACGCCTCCAGGGATGAGGCTCCATCTCTGGCTCCCGGGATGAAGAGCGAGGGACCATCCTGGCGGTTCCTGGCACCAGACTCTCGTGGGGCTTCCCCATTGCCCCATCTCCGTACGGGCATGGCTCCTACCTGGCCCTACTTTTGCACAGAGGCAGCAGCCAAGGTTTCCTCCTATTAAAAACACGTCCAGAGTTGTTTCGGAGACTGGCTGCTGCTGCTGTGCCGGGCTGGCCGGGACACAGCCGAGACGGGTGTACGGAGGACGAGGAGAAGTTGTGGAAGCTCGTAAGATCAGCGAGGGAATGGTTCAACCTAGGAGCCGCTGCATCCCGGGAGGGAATGGAGCAGAGAAGAAGGTCTCTCGCCTCAGAGAATCTTGCTTGCGCACCGCTGTGGTGGCCGCCAAAACCACCACCCAGATAGAATAGGAATTGGCATCGATGTTTTCTTGGCGATCAGCATGCAGATTACATGGCTGGATTTTGGGAAAGGATTATCAGTGTTGGCGTGAAGTTCTGCCCTTCATATCGTTACCAGTGTGGTGTGAAGTTCTGCATTTGTTAATTAAAACTGCCTTTATGTTGCAAAAAATAAAAATAAAAATCCAAGGAGACGAGGAAATGCAGTTTGTCCGTATGCGGATGAAACTTCTCTACTGGCACGGGAAGGAGGGGAGAATGTGGGGGGGGGGAAACCCCAGAGTGGGAAATTGTGGCTGTCCCATTACGGTAGGTACAAAGGAGGTCTTGGAGGCGATCTCGTGGGACGGAGCGTGCCTGGGGAGTACGAGTAGACTTGTGAAAAGGAGACGAAATTTCCCAAGGAGGGGGAACCCCCCCCCACACACAAACAAGGAGGGGGTGTCTTTTGAAAAGTCCTATATACAAGTAACAGGGCCAATCAGGTGGGCAGAGGCTCCAATTTCAAACGCTTGGCTGCCACGACACAGTCGCTGTCCGGAGCCGCACAGGGCTCCTGTTTCGGAGAGGCGCTGCCCTCTGGGTCTTCCCCGACGCGGCGTAGGAGGGGCTCCGCCTTGGTCAGGAACTTAAAGTCCGTGCCGGGCATGGCGAAGGCTTTGGACTCGGTGAGCTCCGCCTTCTCCACCACCAGTGGCCTCGTCCACTCGGGGATCTCCAGGCCGAGGTGCTTCATGAGCTTCGCCATGACGTCGTCCACGTAGCCGTGGATCCGCAGGTCGGCGTGTTTGTCCTGAAGGGGCGGGAAAGAGAGAGGTGGGGGAACGAGGGTTGGCAGCGCTGAGATGGCCTACGAAGCAGGGTGGATTAAAATTTATTCTTTAAATAAAAAAATTTAAAAAATTGATTTTTTAAATTTAAATCGGATTTTTAAAATAAAATGCTTTCTAAAGATTTTCTGTTTAACTTACATTATAGTCCAAAGGCTATTCGTCAGGAAATTAGAATTTGTTTTAAGTTTTCCATGCGTGCTGAAACTTAGTCTAAGTTTTATTTATTTTTTAATTGTTTATCCGCATCAGTTAACAAACATGGATACATATGCTATGTTATTGTTTTAGTTAAATAAATTGTTTAAATTGTTATTAAGGAAATGATTGTTTTTCTCCTTCCAATAAAGTACAGCAGAAAAGTTGTCCAAATATAAACAGTTAACTTATTAAACCTCACAATAATTTCATAATTATCTGTCTATGTATTTCTAATAGTATAACCAAATCAGTAATTTTTGATATGACTGTAAGAATTACTCTGAAAATTTATTATTCCAAAAACTGAAACCTTCCTCTGGTTGAAAATATTAAGATGATACCAGCAAGAATGAGTCTTTCTTTAAAAAAAGAAGATTTAAATCAAGTCTTACTGACTAGTGATTTACTGTATTTTTCACGCACCTGACCATAAGACGCACCTAGTTTAGAGGAGGAAAATTCCTGTTTTTTTGAGGATCAGCTCCAAGTTGTTGAGCTTACTTTGCAAAGGGGAAAAAATCCTGTTTTTATGGGGTTCAACTCCCAGTTCTGCAGCTTCTTTAGGAAAGGAAAGGGAGCCATTTCTACCGTCTCCAGACAGATAACCTAACCAGCCAGTCCCATGCCGCTGGGGAAACAAACAGCCTCTGTCTGCAGAACATCCAGCAATGGAGGCCTGGGCAAGGGGGCTGGAAAGGGAGCCAGCGATTGACCCCACATTCGCCCCCTAAGACGCACAGACATTTCTCCTTACTTTTTAGGAGGAAAAAAGTGTGTCTTATGGAGCAAAAAATACGGTGAATCGTGACAACTAGGCGTTCTGTTTCGGTGACTGTGACCTTGGTTTAAGGAGCTGTTTGGCGCCTAGCTGATATATTTGAGTTTCTAAGACTGGTTGCAGTTCCTGAGCTGCCGGTGAGGGCCCGATTTGAACTCACGTGCTTCGTTGGCTGCAGATTCACAATCACCAGCTTCCCCCCCTTCTTCTTTGTCAACAGAGGGAGGTCTCCGCTGGGCTTGATTTGCAGGGACGTCCCCAGAGTGATGGACAAATCGGCTCTCCTGCAGGGGGGGAAATAAAATAAAAGATGAAGTTTTTAATCTGTGATATTTTAATGTATTTTAATATTTGTTGGAAGCCGCCCAGAGTGGCTGGGGAGACCCAGCCAGATGGGCGGGGTACAAATAAATTATTATTATTATTATTATTATTATTATTATTATTATTATTACAATTCCAGCTAGCATTCCTTACTTGGAAAGGGAGAAGAAGCTGCAAGCATTTTCTAAGCCACAACTGGGATGCAGGTCACTGGTCTGCTGAAGCTGACCAACTATAGGTAAAGTTAAGAGTTCCCTTGCTGGATAATAATAATAATAATTTCGGCGGTTCCCTCCCTGCGAGAAGTGAGGTTACAAGGAACCAGGCAGAGGGCCTTCTTGGTGGTGGCTCCCTCCCTGTGGAACGCCCTCCAGTCAGATGTCAAGGACAGAAACAACTATCTGACTTTTTTAGAAGAGAGCTGAAGGCAACCCTGCTTAGGGAAGGTTTTAATGTTTGGTGTTTTATCGTGTTTTTAATATTCTGTTGGGAGCCACTCAGATTGGCTGGGGAGGCCTAGCCAGATGGGCGGGGTATAAGTAATTATTATTATTATTAATAATAATAATAATAATAGCAACAACAACAAGTATCTGAAGACGGTACGAAAGCTCATACCTAGAAAGCTTACTTAGTTGGTCTTTAATGTGCTACTGGAATTAATTTTAAAAAAAATTGGGGAAAGATGCTTTTAAAGACTTTTAAAATTCTCTTAAGGGAGTTCTTTTTGGATCATCTTTTAATATATGTATTTTTTTTATCTTTCATCTTGTTATTCATTATTATCATTATTATTATTGTTTTGTGGAGTTGGAAAAGGTTATATATAAGGCAAGAGGCAGCATGAGAGCATCATATTAAATGATGCATGGCTTGCTGAAAGTGGAGGGAGAAAAATGTATCCCGCCACAGAATCACAGCATTGCAGAGTTGGAAGGGAATCTAGTTCAACCCCCAGGAGGATGAGAGGCTGGGCTAGACGAGGCCTTCGACCTGACCCCAAAACACCTTCAAGACCCCCCCTACCTGCTCGCTTCACTTGCCAGATTGAGGTCCCGGTCAGGGAGGGAATCTTCCCAGTCCAAGATGGTGTCCATGAGCTTCCCTCTTTGGAGAAAAAGTGGGTGGGGGGTTGGGGAGAGTTTTCGATGGAGAGACAACAACAGAAAACACAACACTTGTGGGTTTCATTTGAAATGCTCTAATTCTGTTCGGCTAGGTGCAATACCCCAGGAATGCAATGCAAGTTCTGAAGTGTTTCTCGCTGCTCTGTTGCTCCTAGAGAAAAACCCCATGGTATAACTTCCAGGGATGCAGGTTCCAGGGATGAAGGCAGAGGGCCTTCTCGGTGGTGGCGCCCGCCCTGTGGAACGCCCTCCCCGCAGATGTCAAGGCAATAAGCAACTATTTTACTTTTAAAAGACAACTGAACTGTTTAGGGAAGTTTTTAATGCTGTATTGTTTTTAATATTCAGTTGGAAGCCGCCCATAAACAAACAAACAAATAAATAAAATGTCACGCTGGCTGGACTGAGCCCATCAAGGGAAAACCTCCCCCCCCCCCACGTACCTGCAGGACCGAAGGCCTCTGTGCTTGGAGACGTCGCACAGCCGGCCGGTGGGCTTCAGGCCCATGGTTCCCACCACGGCGTCCCTCACATACTGCCTTAAACACAAACACACACAGGGAGGGGTGGAGGCCTCCTGGGAGCAAGCGAGGAGCAGGGTTACACCACGAGAAGGGGAACCCCTCCCCTCTTCGATCCAACGCTTGGCCCTGCAATTCAGACCTTGCAGCACAGGTCCATCCCAGTTTGGGGGTTTTCCTCCCTGCCATGCCATGCCCGGACCCACCCACCCACCTTCCCAGGCCAGCTGTTTGGGATGGCAACCGTCCTACCAGTTCCCAAAACGTCCGGAGGGCACCGGGCTGGCGGCAGCTGCCTTTCGGCTGCTGGATGTGGCCTTCCAGGCACCGCGAAACTACAGCTGCCATCAGGCCCCCTTCGTGATCAACGGCTGGGGGTCGTGGGAGTTGTGGTTCAGCAGCATCTTGGACAGCTGGCAAAAAGGTTCCCCTCAGCTGCATTAAGGCCACAAATATTGCGACCTTTCCTCCCCCCCCAGTCGTTTTGATTTCCCCTTTCCCTGCTGCGCCACATCCTCGCATTTAATTTTGCAACGGAGGCAGCTGGAACCACCAGGAAGAATCTCTCAAAGGGACCCACCCGGGAGAGGTTCCTTCCAACCTCCCAGCCCTGCTGCCGCCGCCGCCACCACCACCCACAGGAAGCTGAGGCACCCGCATCGCCAGAGGGGGAACCTACTTTCCGCATTTCATGCATTCCTCCACAAACATGTTCCCGTGCAACTCTGCCAGCTTGTCCCTGCGGAAGAAGAGGAGAAAAGAGGGGGGACGGGACTTTGACAAGCGGAATGACAGCTTGATGCTGTAAAAGGACCCGAGATCGGACCAGAGGCTTTGTTTTTTTTTTTTAAAAATGTGCATGGAATCGCAGAATCGTGGAGCTGGGCGGGACCCCGAGGGTCATCCAGTCCAGCCCACTGCATGGCACCCATGACAGATAGCTTAGACCCACGACCCTGAGATCAGCACCTGAGCTGCCCCAGAGCTTAACGCAAGCATATTCTTCATACGGCACAAAGCCATGGGAAGCGTCCCCTTACCTGGGGAATCCCGAGCGCACGTGGAGACCGTCCACGTTCTGGCTGACCAGGAACCGCAGGACGCCGGCTCTCTGCAGCCCCAAGAGGGCCATGTGGGTCGTGGAGGGCCGGGCGTTCTCAAAAGTGGTGTCAAACTTGGGGGACAGCCCCCGCTCCTCCATGGTCCAGACGCCGTTGGGGCCTCTGCAGGGAACAGAGGGGCAAATCTTCAGCATCTTCGTGGGTGACCCATAATAATACCCTTTGGGTGAGCTCTGAGAAACAGTAAGGCTGCCGTCACCACCTGTGCAGCTTTGTAGATTTCATGGCAAAGAGGCGCACCTTTATGGTGAAAACGGCACTAATGCGTTTACAGCAATGTGATAACGCAATCAGTCACGGCTTCCCCAAAAGGATCCTGGGAACTGTACAGTTCCCGAGGAAGTTCCCTAGGAAGAGGGGTGGTTGGTTAAGCCACCGGGGGCAGGGATTTAAGGCTTTAAGCCCCGGTCGGTGCAGCGTTCGAAATCAGCCAGTCGCATTTTGTGTTGGAACGTTTATTTGATATAGTTGCAGAGTTTAAACGTTCCTTTATTTAAACCCGCACGGCGACAAACTGACTCGTTTCGAGTCACCCGTCCTGTCTTGATTGTCAATCCCTTTATCCCTCTTAAGATAAAGATACACGTGAATCCGATTAATAGCCGAAATGAACTAATTTAACGGCAGGTTCATTCATGTAAATGTTAAGGTTAGAAAAGGAAAGATACAAACTATAGAAACTGAGAGACTCCGTCAAAGCGTCTACAACCAGCAGCAGCCTAATCTGACCAACCGACCTAACGGACAGATTCACAGGTGGCAGTTAGTCATCTCTTGGAATGCTGAATTGACTGACACATCCCACATTCTGCGCCTGGTTATTGCGGCCAAGTGAAGATGCCCGGGTACCGGGATGGCGCCTGAACCGGGCGATCCTTGTGTTACAAGAGAGAGAGAGAAAACTGCTCCTTTCCCCTTATGGGATATTCCAGAGCCCGCCTAGAGTCCTTAAGCGGCTTCCCTATCGGTAGGAGAAAATAGCAGAGGCCAACTGCTCTGCCAAACGCAGCGGTTCTTTCCAAGGATACCAGGACAAATACACAAAGCAGGTGGAAGGGGAGCCAAAACAGCTTTATTGAAGGAAACAAAACATACATGCCCAAAATGTCCCCAACCTGCTTCCCAGAATGGGAAGCGAGGACACACAAACAGACTCACGGCACCCTCACCCTGGGTCCGTGATGGATGAGGCTCTCTTTCCCATCCCACATGCCTGCCTTTTATAGGGAGCTTGATCTTAATTAGCTGTGGTCAAACATCCAAGCTCTCTTTCCTTAAAGAAACATCCACGCAGAAGCTAAGTTTGGGACGCGGCTCGGATAGGGGGATAACTCAAAAGACATGCCGCTATCTCCTCGTAACAATATCTTCCGGATTGTTTCCCATACACCAACCAGAGAATATTGAGAAGCAAAGCGCTAGTAAGCCTGATCTTTATTAAACAGTTGCGACAGAGTGACCCGCTTACCCCATGCAGGAGGGAGGAGAGAACCCAGAACAACGGTGCGCAAGCCCTTGTATAGATTTTTGAAACGGCCCACCCTGTAGCCCAAGACCACCCCTCAAAATATCATACATGCATCACAGGAGGAGGCGGTTTCCATCAGAAATCCTGCCTGCCAGGATACCTGATAATGGTCACTGATGGCACCACCTGCGCAGCCTGGCCGTTCTTTTGTGGTGGTTAATACTTAGTTCCTGAATCTCTTGCGCATATTGGTAACAGATACTTGCCAGGCTGTATTTACACGGAGATTTAAGCCCCTACAGTCCAAAGACCATCGGAAAGCTTTTCCCGTTTCCTTCCTCCTTGCAGAGAAATATTTGAGGTCAATTTGGGAGAGTCCAAATGGCTTCAGGATTGCTCTCCTGTACTATTTCAGACACTTGGGTTTATATACTTGCGCATGTGTTTGCCTTGTACATTTATGAACAGTTAATTTACATTTGAGACCTTTATTATTCCTATGACACTTGCATCTGGACTGTTTCCGCACACTTGAGACCCCATCCTGTAGGGTGCCATATGTTACATTTTATCTGCACAACCGGAATGAATTTCAGGGACCGAAATGCTTTTTTTCCAGGCAGCCTGAGCGGGAGCAGCGAACAGCATTAAAGTGAGTTGCTGTCGCTTGTCTTCCCATGTTATGAATGGTCCGTATCGCCATTCAGAAAATATTATAACTAGTAATAATAATAGATTTTGGCCCAAGGACCAGGTGAGGTGGGCCAGAGCTGGCCATTGTGGTCCAGCAAGGGATGGCAGGGTTTGTCTAACAAGTCAGCGGCCTTGGATGAGGGTGTAGGAGGTTCCCAAGTCCCAAATACCTGTCTCTCCGCTCACCTGAAGTCCGGGATTCCCGAAGCCGTACTGATGCCAGCCCCGGTGTGGAAAACCACGTTGGAAGCATCACGGATCAACTGGGCCAGCTGGGTGACTTTCCTGTCCAGCTCGTCTGGAGGGTCAAAGAACTGAATGGGAGGTTGGCGTGGGGAGAGAAAAACAGAGGAAGCGCAGTACAAGTCAGCTGATAAAGTTGCAATTATTACCCTCTGTATATTTATACAGGGACGCGGGTGGCGCTGTGGTCTAAACCACTGAGCCTTGGGCTTGCCGATCAGAAGGTCGGCGGTTTGAATCCCCGCAATGACGGGTGAGCTCCCGTTGCTCGGTCCCTGCTCCTGCCCACCTAGCAGTTCAAAAGCACGTCAAAGTGCAAGTAGATAAATAGGTACCGCTCTGGCGGGAAGGTAAACGGCGTTTCCGTGCGCTGCTCTGGTTCGCCAGAAGCGGCTTAGTCATGCTGGCCACATGACCCGGAAGCTGTACGCCGGCTCCCTCGGCCAGTAAAGCGAGATGAGCGCCGCAACCCCAGAGTCGTCTGCGACTGGACCTAACGGTCAGGGGTCCCTTTACCCTTTACCTTTATTTAGTTTCTCTAAACAAAAGAAAATAAAAAATTCCTTCCAGTTCTTCACTCCCAGCTCCTGCCTGTGGGATGTGTCAGTCAAGTCAACATTCCAAGAGATGACTAACTGCCATCTGTGAATCTGTCCGTTAGGTCGGTTGGTCAGATTAGGCTGCTGCTGGTTGTGGATGCTTTGATGGAGTCCCTCAGTTTATACAGCTTGTATATTTCCTTTTCTAACCTTAATATTTACATGAATGAATCTGCCAGTAAATTAGTTTATTTCGGTTATTAGTCAGATTCATGTGTATCTTTATTTTACAGGTAGGGAGCCGTGTTGGTCTGCCCATAGTCAAAACAAATAAAAAAATAAAAAAATCCTTCCAGTAGCACCTTAGAGACCAACTAAGTTTGTTCTTGGTATGAGCTTTTGTGTGTATTGGTATGAGAGCTATTTTGTGTATCTGAAGAAGTGTGCATGCACACGAAAGCTCATGCCAAGAACAAACTTAGCGAAATGAACGAAATTAATGAAAATAAAACAAACGGAAATTAAAACTGAAAAAATGAAATGAACAGAAATAATTAAAAATAAATGGGAATAAAAACAAAAAGAAACGAAACTGATGAATAAAAGGAAATAGAAATAAAATACATGGAAATAAAAAACAAAATAAATGAAATGAATGAATATGAAATGAAATACATAAAAAGCAAAACAGATTGGAAATATAAATTAATAATAACAATAATAATAATAATAATAATAATAATAATATAAACAAACTGTGAATTGAGCGAATGAAATCTAACATTAAAATAAAGAAATCCCCCAAGAGGCAGGAGGAGGGGGAGGGGGGGAACTCCCAACATCCGGGTCCTTCCCATTCGGCCTCAACATCCGGGTCTTTCATCCTCGGCCCTCAACATCCGGGTCCTTCCCAGGCCTTTTCCCCTGAGGCCCCCTCGCCCCTCCCCCCCGCGCGGAGTCCAATGGGAGGGGGGAGTCTCGGTGTCCATGGAAACCCCTTCCCCCGCCGCTGCCCCCCCCCGCCGCTTACCTCCGGGAGGCCGCACTTGCCCTTGTCCGAGTAAGGCGACAGCCCTGCCGCGTAGTTCGCCGACATCCCCTCGCCGGCGGACAACTGTTCTCCTTTCCCTCTGACAATAAAGTTTCGCCGCCGCTTGTTGAGGAGCTTCCGGTAATGACGCCGCCGGAAAGGGCGTGTCCGAAGAATCCAGACGTTGAAGCCTCCTTCTGCGCACGCGCGGCTCCTCCGAGACGCCCGGCTTTCGCTTCTTGCTCGTTAGCGAAGGGCGGGGAGGCCGGCGGCGCCATTTTTGTTCCTGGCGGATGGAGCCGCTTCCTGGTTTAACGCCGGCGCCATCTAGCGGGCGCCATCGTAGCGGCACCGTTTGTTTCTTGCAGACTCTGCAAATTGCTTTCATTCTGTTACGTTGTGAGATATATTTTGGGTGTTTTTTTAAATTCTGCTATATGTTCGCTTCTGCTTTACATGCCACCTGGATGACTTTTTTTTAAATCAACACCATGATGCACGTTATTAATTGTGTCACGGAACAATTGCTAAATCGTATTAGTGTTAATAATTGCTCAGAGTCGTTATAATCCGTGCAATTAAAAAGCGGAATTAGTCGCCGTAAACATGAATCAGAATTAAACAACAGCCAGCATTGATGCAATGAGGATTGCAAGCTGAGCCCTAACCGTGTCTACTCAGAAGCAAGACCCATTGAATTCAATGGGGCTGATTTTCCCCAGGCAAAGCAGGGTTAGAACTGCAGTCTTACTTAAACATTGTGAAAAGAAAATTTCACAGGACATTTTGACAATGGCAAGAATATTTTCCTTTGCTCCCCATTTGCTGATGTCTTCCAATCCTTGGTATAACACACAGACCCTCCAAGTGTCCCTATATTCCAGTGCCTGTCCCAGATTTGCAGAAGCAATCCTAGTTTCTGATTTGATCCCAGAATGTCCCACTTTTCCTTTGTTGTTGTTGTTGTTCTTTCCCAGAGAGTCTTCTCTTCTCATGAGGTGGCCAAAGTCTTGGAGCCTCAGCTTCAGGATCTGTCCTTCCCAGTGAGCACTCAGGGCTGATTTCCTTCAGAATGGAGAGGTTTGATCTTCTTGCAGTCCATGGGACTCTCAAGAGTCTCCTCCAGCACCAGAATTCAAAAGCATCCATTCTTCGGCGATCAGCCTTCTTTATGGTCCAGCTGCAATACATTAAGATTATTTATAATTTTGTTATGAATGGATAATAGGTAACTTAAATAGGTTTTAAGTTTAATAATGGGCATGCAGTATGTCAATAAATAATAGAACCAAGGAAGGGACTACAGGGAAGTCAATTTGCATTGTTTTAGGAAAAATTAATAAAATGTTATTTAAAAAAAAAAAAGATGTTCAAATACCTTCATGTCTCAGAACCCTGTGTTACCCGAAAGCTGACAACCCTGCCTTTTAAAAACCCCAATTGAATTGAATTGTTTCCCCTTCCCGACTCCCCTGTTTGCCCTTTTTTAACGGAGCAAGGAGGCCGCTGCTAAGCTCCGGGTTTAGGCTGGGAAGGTAACTTTACCTGTTACAGGTGGTAACTCAATTCCGCTGGCAGGGGAGGCCGTTCCCCCTGGGATCCGCCGCTCATTGGCGGGGACAGCACCCAGCTGCTGCGAAAAAGGACCCCGATATGTCGAAACTCCTTTTCAGCCAGGCTCCCGTAAGGAGATCCCTCTGATCTTGTTTTATTTTTTTTACTTTCCCCTCTGTCTCTCGCCTTTGTGGAAGGAACACAAGGCGTTCGCCGGTGCAAAGTCAACGTACGAAGGGAGAGACCGAGGCAAACAGCCACCCGCCCAGGAGACCACCTACCGTAAGTTTTGCAAAAGGAAATGGGAGAGGTAAAAGGAGTCCTGAAGATGGATCAGGCCAAAGACCCATCTATCTCTCAGCATCCTCTCTGTGCAAAGGTCCACCTTTCTGGGGTGGGGGGGGGGAATTCGCACCCGAGACACAAGTACAACAGCAAATCTCCTCTCCAGCAACTGGTACCCAGAGGCAACTGGTACCAAGAGGATGGCATCCAATTTCCAAATTGTACAACGGCAATAAAGAAATCTTATATCTTATATCTTATTTTCTGCCTCCTGACAGCAGAGGGGGAAAATGTAAAATCGAAGACGGCCTTTTCCCTTCTCTGGGAATTTGTCTCACCCTCGTTGGAAGCCGTCGGCCGCGGCTGCGCCTTGTGGCAATGAGTTCCGTGGTCCAATTCCTTTGGACTGTCCGGAGTTGTCCAGCTGTTCAGCTTCAGGGGTATCTACTTCGGACCCTCCCAAGGGTCCTTGTTTTCCAGGAGGGACAGATTCACAGAAACCATCCCGGTTTCTGGTTTGATCCCAGAATGTCCCGCTTTTCCTTAGGACGTCCCTATTTTCAGGGGAGAAACGTTGGAGGGGATGGAGCTATGCAGACCCCGAGCCCAAGAGATAAGGAACTATACAACCTTTAAAAGACATCTGAAGTTTTTTTTTTTAATGTTCGATGTTTTATTCTGTTTTCATATCTGTTGGAAGCCGCCCAGAGTGGCTGGGGCAGCCCAAATCAGACAGCCAGTGTATATTATTATTATTATTTATTATTATATTATTATTATTATTGAATAGAACACCCCTATTTTCAGCTTATGTTGGAGGGAATGCTCCTTCATCTCTCCTCTGCCTTTTTGCTTTTCCAATCTCCTCTATCATATCTCCTCTGCCTTTTTGCTTTTCCAGCAAATTAATCATAGCATCATAGAATTGTCGGGCTGGAAGCAACCCCAGGGGTCATTTAGCCCAGCGCAGGAATCTTTTGCCCGACACGGGACTCGAACCCACGACCCTCGGATGAAGCATCCCGTCCTCTCCCGGCTGAGCTACGCAATGTTCATGTTGTGACATTTGCTAAGAGGAGTTGTTGCCCAATCGCTTAGGTTGCATTTCCAGCTCTGAAAGATTTCTTTTTAGCCCGAGTTCACTCTCAGAAGCTACGGGGAATTCCCAACCCCCTGTTGGCTGTTGCGTTAGCCCATGTGGAGCTGAGTTCCCCTGGATAAACCAATCCGCTTGCAAAGCCGTGCGGCGTTTGTCTCCGTCCCCTAGCGGGGCACAAAGACGCCCTCTAATTAGGCCCCACGGGGATGGGGAAACAGGCCAGCGCGGGCCGTATCCAGAGAACCGAGTCCTGGTTTCGCGTCCCAAGTGGGTTGGATCCCCCAAGCAACCGCCTGCTTCTGGGCCCTGGGTGCGAAACACGAAAGGCCTCGGAGCTGAGATCACAATCCTGCCGATTAGTCCTAGGTGGAATCTACAGCTGTATATTTTTTAAAAAACTGCTTTTTTGAAGGAAAAAAAAGTTTTGAAAAATACATTGAATTTTGCATAGCTCGCCATCGCCATCTAGTGCTGCCTTTGTGTATTGCACTTTAACAACAAGAAAATAATAATAATAATAATAATAATAATAATAATAATAATAATAAACATTTTGTTTCCAGCTGAGTCCCTAGCGCACGGGTAGGCAAACTAAGGCCCGGGGGCCGGATCCGGCCCAGATGCCTTTTCAATCCGGCCCGTGGACGGTCCAGGAATCAGTGTGTTTTTACATGAGTAGAATGTGTCCTTTTATTTAAAATGCATCTCTTTGTTATTTGTAGGGCATAGGAATACGTTCATTTTTTTTTTCCAAAATATGGTCCAGCCCTCTACAAGGTCTGAGGGACATTGGACCGGCCCCCTGCTGGAAAAGTTTGCTGACCCCTGCCCTAGCATATAAAAGCCCTAAACCGCTTTGGACCCCAATACCTCCAAGAGCGTCTTCCCCAGAACCATCCATCTGAATCGGCAGGCATGTCCTTCTTAGTGGTGGCTCCTCTGGAGCTGCCACAGAGAAGGCCCTGTCCTCTCCCCTGAGCTTCTGAGGGTAGCAGAAGCAGCTGAGAAGATCTCTTCTGACCCTTTTAATACAAATATATATATATATTTAATAAAAATAAAATTTCCAGTAGCACCTTAGAGACCAACTAAGTTTGTTCTTGGTATGAGCTTTTGTGTGCATGCACACTTCTTCAGATACACACGAAAGCTCATACCAAGAACAAACTTAGTTGGTCTCTAAGGTGCTACTGGACAATTTTATTTTATTTTTAAAATATATTTCTACTGGGTCAGACCAACACGGCTACCTACCTGAAGCTTCTGATACCAGTTTTCCCAGATATCCAGGGCCCAGTGATAATAATAAGGTTATTTATACCCTGCCTATACAATCTCGGCTGTATCAAAAAAATGGGATTTTAAGGGAAGCCTTTTGGGGGCAGATGGAGGTTTCGGGTCGTGTTCAAGGGCACTAGTCCATCTGGGAAGTTTTGCAGAGGACGGGGGCCAGCTTATTTCTGTCCCCAGGGGGGCATGCTTAACTCAAAGGCAGTTGGACTTATTTCTGATTAATTAACCTGCATGTTTTAAGATCTCTCCATCTGTCTGTTTCAGAAACCAAGGAGCGCACCTGACAATGAAGAGTCTCAAGGCCAGGTTTAAGAAGTCTGACGTGAGTTGGTTCTTCTTGCATTTCCTCCCTTCGTCCGATTCACAAGTCAGAGTTCGTCAGGGTTGCTGTCAGGGCTCATTCGAACCAAATGAAATCAATTTAAATCGCAACTTAAGTCACTAGTCAGTAAGACTTCATTTAAATAAATAAAAAAACACCTTTTAACGGAAAGACTCATTCTTGGCGGTATCGTCTTAATATTTACAGCCAGGTGAAGGTTTCGTTTTTGGAGAAATAAATTTTCAGAGTAGTTTTTACAGTTATATTTTTTTAAAAATCCGATTTTTAAAATTTGTGTTGTTTTTTTTAAAAAAAGTCATTGGTTTTTATCCACCCTGGTTTGACTTCACACACACACACACACAAACACAAACACACCGAGGAGGCAAACTCAGCCGCCCAGTAGCCTGAGACTCTCTATCTCAGGGTATGATGGGTTCAATCCCCATTTTGGGCAAAAGCTTCCTGCATTGCCAGGGGTCGGACTAGTCCAGGGGTCCCCAAACTAAGGCCCGGGGGGCCGGATGCGGTCCAATTGCCTTCTCAATCTGGTCCGCGAACTATCCAGGAATCGGCGTGTTTTCACATGAGTAGAATGTGTCCTTTTATTTAAAACGCATCTCTGGGTTATTTGTGGGGCATAGGAATTCATTCATATATTTTTTTTCAAAATATAGTCCGGCCCCCACAAGGTCTGAGGGACAGTGGACCGGCCCCCTGCTGAAAAAGTTTGCTGACCCCTGTACTAGAACCTCTCTGTCTTATCCGTATTGAACTTCAGTTCAGGCAAACAAGTCTGGGGAACCACCTGCTACTAGAACATGGGGGGGGGCAAACTAGGGCCCGGGGTCCGGATCCGGCCCAATCACCTTCCAAATCTGTCCCCCAGACGGTCCGGGAATCGGCGTGTTTTGACACGAGTAGAATGTGTCCTTTTATTTAAAATGCATCTCTGGGTTATTTGTGGGGCATAGGAATTCGTTCATTATTTTTTTTCCAAAATATAGTCCCCCCCCCCCAAAGGTCTGAGGTGACAGTGCACCGGCCCCCTGCTGGAAAAGTTTGCTGACCCCTGGCACTAGTTGATCCCCTGCGGTCCCTTCGAAAGGATTCTGGGGTTTTTAGGACCTTGCAAGGAGGGAGGGGGAAACCGGGATGCCTTCTCCTGCCGCTGGGGGGAGACGCTGCCCTCCTCCTCCTCCTCCTCCTCCTCCTTCTCCTCCTCCTGTGGCCTCTGATCCGCTGCTGCAAGCCGGCTTTGCCCCGTTATCCCAACATCAGGACCGCCAGCCAGCATCCTTCATCCTGCCCTGCATCCTCCATCCCTGGTCCCCTCCTCCTGTGCCAGGTACCCGGCTGAGATCGGCTGAGATCGGATGGATGGCTACCCGCTACTTCCTGGGAGGGACAATGAAGCAGATCTGCTTCTGCGCTGCCTCCTCCTTCACGGTAGGCTCTCCCCCCCACACACTCTGCATTTTTTTTGGGTCCCCCTCCCTCCGATGCTGCTCCCTTTTCTCCTCCTCCGATGACCCCCCCTGCAATTGCACCATCTCCTCTGTCCTCCTACCGGAGCCGAATTATCAGCGTCGCGGCTTATTTATTCGTTTTTGTTGAAAGAGGTTTCCTTGGGGAGCGGGGTTGGGCTGTGGGGTTGGGGGGTGGAATTCAGCCTTTAGGGAGATGCACTCTGTACATGCTCTGTGGTGGTGGGGGCTGGACACAGACAGACGTGCCGTTTAAGGTTGCTTCCCCCCCCCCCCGTTAATAGAGACTTAGCAAGGGAGAGAAATAGGGCTGGTGATTTTTGTGTGAATTTTTTTTTTTGCAGGGAAGATAGTGTTTAATTTGACCCTGAATAAATATTCCTTGTCCCAGTATCCCCTGAATAAATCCTCCTTTGTTGCATTGGGCAAATGGCCAATTTTTTCATCCGACAAGGAAGTCGGGGACGTAAAATTCTCACCCCCCCTCATTTAATTTAATTCGTTACAGTTCTATTTTAGCTTTCCTTGCCTTCCAGGGATAATCTCCCCCCCCCACTTCCTTCCCACATTTCAGCTTCACAACAACCCTGCGAGGCTGAGAGATGGCGGCCGGCCCAAAGGTCACCTTAGGGAGCCTGACGGCTGAGCCGGGATTCGAACCCGCGTCTCGCCGGTTCCCGTCTTCTACCTGCATTATCGAATCTCCTCCGTTATTAAATCTACCTGTTTTGTTTTTTAAAAGAAACCCAATAATGCGCCCTTTCCTGCATTCCTTTTTCTCCATTTGCAACACCCCGGACCTCCACCCCCCTCACCCTCACGTCCTTTTTCACCTTTCCGAGGATAGACACCTGAGATATACCTTTGAACGCAGATCAATTTGCTCCTTATTTCATTTATAGTCAAGTTACGCTACGGAAGGAAAACCGTTTCTCCTTCTGTTTTCAGTGTTTGCTGTTTCTAATATACCTTTTTAGCTAATGTAAAAGAATCTCACGCACCCCCCCCAAAAAAACCCCCCACTTCAAACCTGGTTTCCTAAATTATTTTTGAATTTCCAAGCAGATTGGAAATTTTGTGAATTATTATTATTATTATTATTATTATTTACATTGTACATATTTTTTGAGACCCCTCCCCATCATCTTCCTATGCCCCCTTGGCAAATAAACGAATACAGTGGCACCTTGGTTCCCAAACGCCTTGGTACTCAAACAACTTGGAACCCAAACATTTTTTTCGGAAGCCGAACGTGCTCCGTTTTGAGTGCTACGCCGAAGTCTCTACACAGGTGAAACTAAAAAAATAATAAATTAGAATATCGTGTAAAGGTTCGTTCCCCCTCCAACGTTTCTCCTGTGAAAATAGGGGCGTCCTAAGGAGAAGCGGGACATTCTGGGGTCAGATCAGAACCCGGGACGGCTTCTGTAAATCTGGGACCCTCCTTAGAAAACAGAGACACTCAAACTCTCAAATCTGTCTTGGCGTAAGCGAGCGTTTATATTTTCGAGGCAATCCCTGTATCCTCGAATGCTCTAAGCCAACACGGTGCCCTGCGGGTGTTGGACTCCAGCTGCCTTCATCCCCGATCTTTGGCCGCACTGGGTGCTGGGAGTTGTAGCGCAGCACAGGGACTATTTCAGTGCCCCAAAGCCCAGGGGTGTGTGTGCGCGCGCATTTTATGGGAGGGGAAGAGCGGATTCAGAGATCCCTCTGCGCAGGTTACTTGGAAAGCTTTTGCCGAGGTCACGCGACCTTGTCCCTGCCTCCGAAAACCAGGTCCTTTCGGATTAACCGCCGTTGCCGTGGAAACCAGGTGATTTCCGGGGAATACGGGCGATTAATCCGCAATCTGGAGGCCAGGAGGAGCCGCAGGCGATTCTGCAAAACGTGGATTGCCGAGGCGGTGTGCGGCCCCCTTGGAAGGGACCCCCGGGGGTCATCCAATCCAACCCCCTAGCAATGCAGGAATCTCGGCTGAAGCATCCATGACAGACGGCCATCCAAACTCTGCTAAAAAAACCTCCAAGGAAGGAGAGTCCACCACCTTCCATCTCACTTACGAACAGCTTTTGCCGTCGGAAAGTTCTTCCCGGTGTTTGAGTCCCTGCCGCTTGAAGCCACGGGTTCGAGTCCTACCTGAGCAAACGAACCCGCTCCCTCTTCCATGGGAGATACTGGAAGATGGCTCTCCTGTCTCCTCTCAGCCTCCTCTTTTCCAGGCTAAAAACATTCCCAGATCCTTCAACCGCTCCTCATACGGCTTGGTTCCCCCCATATTTTCTAATATTGCTGCGTATAACATAATTACCGTATTTTTCACTCTATAGGGTGCACCTGACCATAGGGCGCACCTCGTTTTTAGAGGAGGAAACAAGAAAATATATATATTTTTCTGGTTTTCCTCCTCTAAAAGCCCTGTTTTTTTGAGGATCAGCTAAAAGTTTTGCAGCTTTTTTGCAAAGGGAAAAGCAAAGCTCCTTTTGCAAAGGGGGAAAAGCAAAGAGGAAAAGCCCCATTTTTATGGGGTTCAACTCACATTTCTCAGCATGTCGCTGGGGAAACAAACAACCTCCCTCTGCAGCACATTCAACAATGGAGGGCGGGCTGAAAGGGAGCCGGGACTCTTATCTCTCTCCCCTTAATTTTTAGGAGGAAAAAAGTGCGTCTTATGGAGCGAAAAATACAGTATAATATTATTGTTACTGCATTGTATATCACCGCGTATTATAATTATTCCACGCTGCATCTTTCCCGCTTATTCCCGAATGCATATTTTACTGCTGTTCTTCGTTCAAATCCTCCTTTCGTCCCCGTCCCCTTCCATGTTTACAACGACTCTTTAGATCAGGGGTCGGCAATCTTTTTCAGCCGTGGGCAGGTCCACTGTCCCTCAGACCAAGTGGTGGGCCGGACTATATTTTGGAAAAAAATAATAATGAATGAATTCCTATTCCCCCCACAAATAACCCAGAGATGCATTTTAAATATTTAGATAGTCATTTCCAGTCCTGCCTAAAACCTGCTTCTTCTCGATCTCTGGTTTCCATCGTTAAATTTGCCAGTTCCTCAAACCTCTCGTTCTAGACATGCGGCTCCAAACGGTGCTTGACTGTTTTGCTATTTCCCCACTCTTCCTCTACCTATTTTGTTTTTTTTTTTGCGTCTGCAGAGCCAGGACTGGAGCAAAAATGACGAGAAACTCCTGCAGGCGGTGGAGTACAATGACGCCGAACGCGTGGCTTCCCTCCTCGTCCGGAAGGGCCTGGTCCCCACCAAGCTGGACTCCGAAGGGAAATCGGCGTAAGCCCAAACACCTGGATTTTGTAGAGTCGGAAAAATCGCACGGTCGTAAAGGGGTCCCCGTGGGGTCATCCGGCCTGACCCCGCCTGCAACGCAGGAAACGCCGGGTCTCGAACCCACGACCCTGAGACAAAGCGTCCCCTGTGCTATCGTGAAGTTGTAGGATCAATCTCAGAGTTGTAGAGTTGGAAGGGGTCCCCGAGGGTCATCCAGTCTGACCCCCAAGGCGCCTGCTTAATCTCAAGAGGCAGGGAGTTCCAAAGTTCTAAACTGCTTAGTTTAATTTTTATTATTATTATTTCAATTGGTGAGCTTCATCCGGTGATCCCCTAGGAAATCCCACTGCCCCCCCACCAACCAGGGGGCAGTACTGCCCACTAGGAAACCACCGCTCTCAAGCAATGCTCGCTGGCCACAGGGGTTTCTAAACCCTCGATCTGGCGGGTGCTTAGGCCACGGGTTCATCTGACCCTGAGGACCCCAGATTGACAGGGAAATCCTAGAATCATAGAGTCGGAAGGGGCCCTCATGAGTCATCTAGTCTAACCCCTCGCAATGCAGGAATCGCAGATCAAGCATCGGTCTGTTCCGCAGGTTCCACCTGGCTGCAACGAAAGGAAACACAGAGTGCCTGGAAGTCATGCTGGCGCATGGAGCGGATGCCATGACGACCGATGGCTCAGGTGGGTTTATTGTGCAAAACCTATTATTATTGTTGAATCCTGACAAGGACTGTTTCGGGGGGACACAGGGCAGGCAGGTGTGGGGGACTCCCTGGTCCTGAATGGGGCAACTGTGCCCCCGAAGGACCAGGTGCACAGCTTGGGGGTCATTTTGGACTCACAGCCGTCCATGGAGGCGCAGGTCAGTTCTGTGTCCAGGGTGGCTCCATCTGGTACGCAGGATGAGACCCTCCCTGCCCGCGGACTGTCTGGCCAGAGTGGTGCATGCTCTGGTTATCTCCCGCTTGGACTACTGCCATGCGCTCTCCGTGGGGCTCCCTTTGAAGGTGACCCGGAAACTGCAACTAATCCAGAATGCGGCAGCCAGACTGGGGACTGGGAGCGGCCGCCGGGACCTATATGTTTAGAGTTGCGGGTTCAAGTCTGGTTTGAAGCTGTGTATTGTTGCAGGGGGTTAAAGAAAGAAAGACAGAGGGGGGGAGAGAGAAAGAGAGAAAGGGAGACAGAAGGAAGGAAGGAAGGAAGGAAAGAAAGAAAGAAAGAAGGAAGAAGAGAGAAAAGGAGAGAAAGGGAGAGAGAAGGAAGGAAGGAAGGAAGGAAGGAAGGAAGGAAGGAAAGGAAGGAAAGTCTATCCCTATATGTTTAGGGTTGCAGGTTCAAGTCTGTTTTGAAGGGGGTTGGACTGGATGACCCTCGCGTCCCTTCCAACTCCTAAGATTCTGTGATCATCTTACACAGTGCTATTTTTCTGGGGGAAGAGGTGCTTGAGCCGGTGCAGGAATAAAACCCCGACCTCACGTCCCTTCCTTCTCCGCAGGCTACGCAGCGTTGCACCTGTCGGCTAAGCACGGACACCCGCAGTGCGTGAGCAAGCTGCTGCAGGTAACTCTCGGGGCCCCAAGCGCACCGGCATCTTCAAGCACGGCTTTCAACTATGGCTGCGCACTGAATTTGGCCAAATCCCAAACTGAACTGGGTGGGTTTGGGTTTGGGCTTTCAAGGCAGCTTTGCAAGGAGAGGCAAGGCAAGAGCCGGCAAGAGAGAGCCTTGGCCATCTTCCCACTGTGTTGGGGTGGGGCTTTCTCCCCGGGAAGAAGAAGGTGCAGGTAGGATTGGGGGCTGAGCTCTTTTTCACTGCTTAACTTCCTTCCTTCCTTCCTTCCTTCCTTCCTTCCTTCCTTCCTTCCTTCCTCTCTCTCCCTCTTTCTCTCTCTGTGTCTGTCTGTCTGTCTCTTCTCTTTCTCTTTCTTTCTTCTCTCTCTCTCTCTCTCCTCTTTCTTTCTTTCTTTCTCTCTCTCTCCTCTTTCTCTTTCTTTCTTTCTTCTCTCTTTCTTCTTTCTTTCTTTCTTTCTTTCTTTCTTTCTTTCTTTCTTTCTTTCTCTCTCTCTCTCTCTCTCTCTCTTCTCTCTCTTTCTCTCTCTTCTCTCTCTCTCTCTCTCTCTTTCTCTCTCCTCCTTTTCTCTCTCTCTTTTCTCTCTCTCTCTCTCTCTCTCTTTCTTTTCTCTCTTTCTCTCTCTCTTTCTCCCTCCCTCCTTCTCTCTTCACTCTCTCTCTTTTTTCTCTCTTTCTTCCTTTCTCTCCCCCTCCTTCCCCCTCTCTTTCCCTTTCTCTCCTTTTCTCTTTCTTTTTTTCTTTCTTTCTTCCCCCCCCCCGTCTCTTTCTCTTTCTCCTCCAGGCATCCTGTCCCGTGGATGTGGCCGACAGCCACGGACGGACAGCTCTCCACCATGCAGGTCAGCATATTTTGGCAGCTCCCCGAACCCCAGGGAGCGAAGGGGGCGGGAGAGATAGACACACACACAAAAAAAAGGAATAGTCCTTGCATTTAATGAGATAAATCCATTCCGTTGTTGCCAATTGCAAGAACGGCAAGACGTCTTGTTTGCTCCTTAGTAGGTTTTTCCCCTGCTCTTTCCCCGCAGCTGTCAACGGATGCATCTCTTGTCTCGAAATTCTTTGCGACTTTAAGGCTCCTTTGAACACCAAGGACAAGGTGAGCTCCGATCCAAATTCACAAAAACCTCCCTCTGAGTTTATTTCCCCTGCTGCTGGGTAGGTATGCCAGAAGGCACTGTTTCCTTTCCTTTTTAATCAATTTTACAGTGGTCTCTTGGTTCTCAAACGCCTTTGGTACTCAAACAACCAAGAACCCAAACGCTGCAAACCCAGAAAGAAGTGATCCGGTTTGCGAACTTATTTCGGAAGCCGAACGTGCGCCGTTTTGAGTGTTACGCTTCCGATTTGAGTGGAAAATGGAAGTGTGCCACTTCGAATGGAAGTGTGGCACTCAAACCGGAGCACGTTCGGCTTCCAAATAAGTTCGCAAACCGGAGCGCTCACTTCCGGTTTTGCAGTGTTTGGGTTCCAAGTTGTTCGAGTACCAAGGCGTTTGAGAACCAAGGGACCACTGGAATTATGATATTTAAAGGCTTCAATTCTTCTATGAAGGACGTGGGTGGCGCTGGGGTCTAAACCGCAGAGCCTTGGGCTTGCCGATCGGAAGGTCGGCGGTTCGAATCCCCGCGACGGGGTGAGCTCCCGTTGCTCGGTCCCTGCTCCTGCCCACCTAGCAGTTCGAAAGCACGTCAAAGTGCAAGTAGATAAATAGGTACCGCTCTGGTGGGAAGGTAAACGGCGTTTCCGTGCGCTGCTCTGGTTCGCCAGAAACGGCTTAGTCATGCTGGCCACATGACCCGGAAGCTATGTCGGCTCCCTCAGCCAGTAAAGCGAGATGAGCCGCAACCCCAGAGTCGTCCGCGACTGGACCTAACGGTCAGGGGTCCCTTTACCTTTACCCCAAGAAGAGCTTTGTTCCCTACGAGCCACGATCTGCGGTGGGATACTGGGATAGGCTCCACGTCCGGATTTGTAGGGGGGGAAGCATCCCTGATAGTCTAGGTCAGGTTAGCAAACCTTGTTAGTCAAATAATAATTATTAATAATAGTAAAATAAATTAATATTTTACCCCGTCCATCTGGCTGGGTTTCCCCAGCCACTCTGAGCAGCCCCCAACAGGATATTAAAAACAATAAAACTTCAAACATCAAAAACTCCCCTAAACAGGGCTGCCTTCAGATGTCTTCTAAAAGTCAGATGGTTGTTTATCAGGGGTCCCTTTACCCTTTATGAAACAGTCGTCATTAAGTTCTCTGGTTTCAGCTTGTTAACCTTGCGTCAACTCTCCTCTCCGGTGGCAGGATGGCGCGACCCCTCTCTTGCTGGCTGCCAAGATGAGCCACTCTGAGATGTGCCGGTACCTTCTCCACCGGGGAGCCGCCGTCAACGCCAGAGACCAGCGTGGACGGTGAGAGCCTTTTTCTGCTGGGGGTGTGTGTGTGTGTGTTTGGCATTGGGTTGCATCCTGCCTTTGCGCCTTTTCCATTCCCCCCCTGCGGCACCAGACAGGGGACCGGATCAAGGCCTCCGCCGTTCCCGTTTCCTTCCGCAACGCCTCCCCGCCGCTTGGTCCAACAGAGCTACCCCTCTCAACTCAACTGGCCTCGTCTTTGCTTCAGAACAGCCCTGATGGTTGCTTGCGAGAACGGCAGTGTGGAGACGGTGGAAGTCCTCGTCCACGGAGGGGCGCGGGTCGGCCTCGTTGACGCCACGGGCCACGACGCGGCACATTACGGCGCGGCCGTGGGCAACGCCCTCATCCAGCACTACCTGCAGGAAGCTGCCCAGCGCCACTCCTGGGCCAGCGGTAAGGACACCTTCCCTCCGCCGCACTGGGGTTTTTTTCTGACGGGAAGCGGAGGCCACCTCTGCGCCTCCACGTCCCTGAGGAAGTGTAGGCAGAAGGAGGAGACAGGGCTCCAAGCATGTTCAACCTTGGCTAGCTCTACACCTGCCTTCGTCCTCCTTTAAACAAACGCTCCCCGTAAAAAGGCTTAGGCTAGAATAAATCACAGGCTTTATAAATAGCTTTACTCGTTTCCAGAACTGACGCCAAAGCAAACGAGTCTCCATTCACCGGCAGTAAAAGAAAGAAAAAGGTTCCAAATGGCTTTAAAGGGGGGGGGGAGGAGGGAGTTGGTTTCCTTACGAGAAAAAGAATCGTGCAATATTTGGGTTAGCAAAGATGCAGGCAGAGAAATCTCCTTTTAGAGAGATTCGGTTCACTTGCATGCGCTGGCGGAGGAAGAGGGGTGCGGGGGGAGCGCACCGCCCCCCTGCGGCACAATCCCAGTGGGGTGGCATCGCGGCTGGCCCCCCCCCACGCTGGGTGCCACGCCCCCAGGCGCACGCCAGCCCCTCCCCCACCTGCTTCCCCCCCCCAGTGCCGGAGCATGAAGCTCCGACACTGGCTACATGGCTTCTTGCTTGTTCCGGGAAGCAGGGAAGAGGGAAGATCGAGAAAGGTCTCTGGCAACTTGAGCTCAGGGCTCAGGTTAACCCTTTCATGCACACAAGTGTGTATTGCAGAATCTAAGCCATCTCGTTTGTTAACTTGGGCCTCGCAAGTGAGCTGTTCCCTAACCATCTAATTTAATTCCATCTTTGTGTTCTCTCTCTCTCTCTCTCTCTCTCTCCATCCCACAGAAGAGGAATCAACCGAAGCGTCCTCACAGGTAACATTTTCAATCCCACAATCCTTGTACGGCAGGCGATGTTGCGGGGGGGACGGGGGGGACACACACACATTCTTCTCACTTGCCCCGTTTGCGTGTTCTACATCTATTTCTTTCTTTTTCAAAATAAAAAACCAGACATCCTCTCCGCGGCACTCCCTGACCAAGGGGAAGAACAGCAGCCCGAGAAAGAGGAAAGCCCCGCCTCCTCCAGGAAGTGCCCCCAGCCAGGTAGGAAAAACGACAATAATAATTTTTAAAAGGCATGCAGAGTGAGGTCCATCTGTATGTCCCCTTGGCAAGAAATGTGCAGGACAGAGGGGGGGGCAACCATTTTTTTTCCTGCTTCAGCTGAGATTCCTGCATTGCAGGGGGTTGGACTAGATGACCCCTGGGGTGCCCCTCCCAAGTCTACGATTCTAGGATTCTATGATTCCCCCCCCGATTCTTCATATTTGCCACTCACATGAAATGGAGCCAACAGCTGCGTAAAACTGGGCGAAGGGTCGCATTTGATTTAAAACCGAGGGTTGCGGATGGAGTTTCCCCCCCATTTTTTTCCTTGGTTCCCCCTTTTTGATTGTTCTTCCTCTCTCTTTCACTCCCTTTATCTTCAAACATTTTACCATGTTTTCCCTATACTTCCTGTTCCTACTGACACCCCTCTTTTTATTTAACACAATCACGTTTTCCTCCCCTCTTTCTGGTGACCCAAACTGCACTAAAATCAGGACACAGCTGCGTTATAGAATATTACGATTCCCTGGTTATTATCCTAGCGTATGGCGTTTGGGTTGGGAAATCGACTTGGTACGCCCGCCGTACCTCGGAAGCAGAACGGAATCTGTTCCGGAAGTCCACCCGACTTCCGAAACATTCGGCTTTCAAAGCGCAGCTTCCGGTTGGCTGCCAGGAGCTCCGGCAGCCAATCGGAAGCCGCGTCAGACGTTTTTGGGTTCCGAAGTAGCATTTGAAAACCGGAACGCTCACTTCTGGGCTTTGATCATTCGGGGGCTCCAAGGCATCTGAGATCCGAGGTGCGAATGTGTTAATTCTCCTTGCTGAATTTCAGTTTAAATATATGCCGCCACGTTGTTTAGGGAAGTTTTTTAATGTTTGGTGTTTTATTGTGTTTCTGATATTCTGTTGGGAGCTGCCCAGAGTGTCTGGGGAAACCCAGCCAGATGGGTGGGGTATAAATAAATTATTATTATTATTATTATTATTATTATTATTAGGAACCCCACCCGCTGGAACACAACCCGGCTCCTGCCGAACGGGGCAACCGAGTCATCACCGCCAAGCCGGCCCGGACCCACCACAACGACCCTCCTGTTCCAGCTGCGACGGTGGGGATCCCCTAGCAGCAATGCCCTTGTTCTAAGAAAAAAAACTGCTCCTTTCCCCTTATGGGGTACCCAAGAGCCCGTATAGAGTCCTTACGTAGGTTGGTAGGAAAAAATATCAGAGGCCAAGCAGAGAATATTGAGAAGCAAAGCAGCTAGTAAGACTGATCTTTATTAAACTGTTGCTCACCCCACACAGGAAGGAGGAGAGGAACCCCGAACATTGGTGTGCAAGCTCTGATATAGACTTTGGAAATTGCCCACCCTGTAGCAAAAGACCACCCCCCAAAACATCATCCATACATCACAGAAAGAGGTGGTCCCCAGCAGAAATTGGAGTGTGTTGCTTCTCTCCTGTCTGCCAGGATGCCTGATGATGCCTTATCAATTGCCTTTTCTGGGTAGCCTGGCCATTCCTTGGAGGTGGTCAATAGTTCCTGAATCCCTTACGCATATTGAGAGTGTGCTCAGCTTAACAGATACTTGCCAGGCTGTATTTACAGGGAGGTGTGAGCCCCTACAGTCCAAAGACAACTGGAAAGCTTTTCCCCTTTCCTTCCTCCTTGCAGAGAAATATTTGAGGTCAATTTGGGAGAGTCCAAATGGCTTCAGGATTGCTCTCCTGTACACGTGGTTTATACACTTATGCATGTGTTTGCCTTGTACGTTTATGAACATTAAAAAGACCTTAGCATTCCTATAACACCCTCGAGGTGGGGAAGGGAGCTAGCCCCTCGTCGCTCAGCTTTGGGTTTCTCCCCCCCCCCCAGGAGGACCAGGAGGCCTACGAGGAAATCGTGCGGCTGCGTCAGGAGAGAGCTCAGCTCCTGCAAAAGATCCGAAACTTGGAGCAGCGGCAAGAGACGTTGAAGCAGAAAGTGAGGCGCTCCGGGGTTGAACTTGCTCACGCCGAACCCCAGGATCTGTCTCCTGTGCCGTTCCGTAGCTGTATGGCACACACACACACACACACACACACACACAGTGGTACCTTGGTTCTCAAACTTAATCCGTTCCGGAAGTCCGTTCCAAAACCAAAGCGTTCCAAAACCAAGGCGCGCTCTCCCATAGAAAGTAACGCAAAACAGATTAACCCGTTCCGGACTTTTAAAAACAACCCCTAAAACAGCAATTTGACGTGAATTTTGCTATCTAACGAGACCACTGATCCATAAAACGAAAGCAATAATCCATGTACTGTACTATAAAATAAACAAGGCAGTATTGTAGATGGTGAAAATTTAAATTATTATTTTTTCTTACCTGCACTGGTGACGGTCGTTGTTCGGATGGGGGGCTTTTATCCATTTCCGCAGTCGCACCATCAATCCATCAGTAGCTGAACTGGGGTCCACACAGTCGCAAAAACAAATGAACCGAAAAAGCCCCAAAAACGAAAACGCAAAATAAAGAGCGAAAACAAAAGCGCCAAACTTAACCCGTTACAGAAGTCCGTTTGACTTCCGAAATGTTCAGAAACCGAGGCGCGGCTTCTGATTGGCGCAGGCGCCCCAGAAACTATAGCCGACAGCCGCATCGGACGTTCAGCTTCCGAGAAACATTTGAAAACCGGAACACTTCCTTCCGGGTTTTCGGCGTTTGGGAACCAATGTATAAGTTATACCCTACCCTCCCAACACATATAAAAAAATACAGTCAAATCTTGGTTTCCCAACGCCTCCGTGAATGCTTCCGTTTTTGAATGCGACTCGGAAGATGAACGTTCGACTTCCGAGACGCATTTCTCAATTTCTCCCATTGAACTTGCCAACAGTCCCTTTGATCCTCGGCTTTCGGACGTTCCGGGAATTCCGGAATGGATGACATTCGAAAACCGAGGTTCCATTGCAATAACAAAACGTCAAACGCTAATAGCGACAATCTGGTCCGATATTTAAAAACGGACACTATCTCTTTGAAATAAACCGCTCCTATCGAATAAAGCAATGTCCAATCACCCATTAGGATCCCATAGTAAACAGTAAAATTAAACGCCAGCGCATAATGAGTAGGTAAAGGTAAAGAGACCCCTGACTGTTAGGTCCAGTTCGCGGATGATTTTGGGGTTGGGGCGCTCATCTCGCTTTACTGGCCGAGGGAGCCGCGTACAGCTTCCGGGTCATGTGGCCAGCATGACTAAGCCGCTTCTGGCGAACCAGAGCAGCGCACGGAAACGCCGTTTACCTTCCCACCAGAGCGGTACCTATTTATCTACTTGCACTTTGATGTGCTTTCGAACTGCTAGGTGGGCAGGAGCAGGGACCGAGCAACGGGAGCTCACCCGTCATGCGGGATTCGAACCGCCAACCTTCTGATCGGCAAGCCCTAGGCTCTGTGGTTTAACCCAAAGCGCCACCCATGTCCCGAAGTAAGTAGTTTACGCTTACACATGAATGCAGGCAGCGAGGGTTACAGAGGCATGCACAGAGCGCCTCTGAATAATGGCAAAAGCTGTGATGGGGAGATGGCAGGATGCCTTATACGGCTGCAAGAAACCCCACTTACCTAAGAGTAAAACCCTGTTGAACTGAGTAGGACTCATGTCACATTAGACATGGTTAGGGTCCCTTTGTACAGAAATAATATGAAAAAGCAGCATTATAAATGTGTATATATGTATATATATATACAGGTATATATTCTCTGCCCGTATTAATCCTGTCCATCTCCCTTTTTTTCATGTCTCCGTCAGCGACTGGACGATGGGCCTTTGCATGATCTGCAGAAGCAGGTGAGCCTATTTTCTGCCAGAGATAATATTCGAGGGTGGTTTTAAAAAGGGACAAAATAAATAAATAAATCGCATTTATTAAACCCCGCAGCAAATTGAGATGAGGGGAAGCAGGTTGGAGAAATGCTTGAGTTTAAAAGGTGCTGTTTCTTAGAAAAGCGAACCCGTTACCCCCGAGCAACGGGAGCTCACCCCGTCATTGCGGGGATTCGAGCCGCCGACCTTCTGATTGGCAAGCCCTTGTTTAGCTTATTCATAAATCTGGCACTGGTCGGAAGGAGCCTTGAATCCTGACTTGGGGGAAAGGCGAGATATGCAAACGTTTAAAAGAATGAATCGATTTCTTTCTCTCTCTCTGTCTCTCTGCCCCACCAGGTGGAAGAACTTCAGAAGCAGCTGGAGGAGAAAGCCGGGGAAAAGGAAAATCTCGGGAAAGAGTTGGCGGCCTTGCGGAGCCGCCTGTCTTCCGTGGAGGTACCGCAAGCCATGTGCACCGAGACCCGTTTCGGTGGGGTTTGAAATAAATGGCAAACTCGTGGAAACAACGGGCGTTATTTTCGTGGATGCGGGTGGCGCTGCGGGTTAAACCACAGAGCCTCTTGGGCTTGCCGATCGGAAGGTCGGCGGTTCGAATCCCCGCAATGACGGGGTGAGCTCCCGTTGCTCAGTCCCTGCTCCTGCCCACCTAGCAGTTCGAAAGCACGTCAAAGTGCAAGTAGATAAATAGGTACCACTCCGGCGGGAAGGTAAACGGCATTTCCGTGCGCTGCTCTGGTTCGCCAGAAGTGGCTTAGTCATGCTGGCCACATGACCCGGAAGCTGTACGCCGGCTCCCTCGGCCAGTAAAGCGAGATGAGCGCCGCAACCCCAGAGTCGTCCGCGACTGGACCTAATGGTCAGGGGTCCCTTTACCTTTACCCCAAGGAGAGCTTTGTTCCCTACGAGCCACGATCTGTGGTGGGATACTGGGATGGACTCTACGTCCGGATTTGTAGGGGGGAAAGTATCCCTCATAGTCTTGGTCAGGCTAGGAAACCTTGTTGGTCTAATAATAATAATAATAATAATAATAATAATAATATAATAATAATAATATAATAATTATTATTTATACCCCGCCCATCTGGCTGGGTTTCCCCAGCCACTCTGAGCAGCCCCCAACAGGATATTAAAAACGTCAAACATCAAAAACATCAAAAACTGGGCTGCCTTCAGATGTCTTCTAGAAGTCAGATAGTTGTTTATCTCCTTGACATCTGATGGGAGGGCGCCACCACTGAGAAGGCCCTCTGCCTGGTTCCCTGTAACCTCACTTCACACAGGGAGGGAACCGCCAGAAGGCCCTTGGGAGATGGACCCCGGTGTCCGGGGGTAGAGACGCTCCTTCAGGTATCCTGGGCTAAGGTCATTTAGGGCTTTCAAGGTCAGCACCAAGACTTCGAATTGTGCTCGGAAATGTCCTGGGAGCCAATGTAGGTCTTTCAGGACCAGTGTATATGGTCTCGGCGGCCGCTCCCAGTCCCCAGTCTGGCTGCCGCATTCTGGATTAGTTGCAGTTTCCGGGTCACCTTCAAAGGGAGCCCCACGGAGAGCGCATGGCAGTAGTCCAAGCGGGAGATAACCAGAGCATGCACCACTCTGGCCAGACAGTCTGCGGGCAGGGAGGGTCTCATCCTGCGTACCAGATGGAGCTGGCAGACAGCTGCCCTGGACACAGAACTGACCTGCGCTTCCATGGACGGCTGGGAGTCCCTGCCTGAACCCCACTTTTTTCTGCTCCCCCCCTGTCCCTGCCCCACGTAGAACGAGAAGGAAAACACCAGCTATGACATCGATACCCTTCAAGATGAAGAGGGAGACCTCCTCGAATTCCCAGGTATGGTTGTTATCAGTATTTAATAATGTTATTTGAATATGCAGAATTGGCAAAGAGGAACAGGCGTTTGTGGCGTTCTATTACATTCTGTCACTTGAGCGGCATGCGAAATGTGACAAATTGAATCGGAATCGGCCTCTGCAGCGCGATGCGATGCGCAGCAAGTTGCAAGAACCCAGCACTCCGATGCACTTTCTTCAAGGGATAAGATTAGGATAAAATCCTTTGTTCCTATATTAGAAGCCAATTTAAAAAGAAGAAGTACCGGGTACAGTACCGTTCCTGGTATCCTGATAGCACCTAAGCAAGATATTCAGCAAGGTGTTGAACTGCTGATCGAAGATGTTGTTGTGGTTTATTGTTTATTTATCCCTCTTGGATCTTTAAATTATATCTATCATAAAGCCCAAAACGGGACGTGCCTCGTCTAGGATGCTGTTAGAGGTTGGGCGTGTGACGATGTGCTTGAGACCTTTAGATGGGACCAGCTCTCTATCTAACTCTGGGTCCAAACGTGATGGAGATGAGCTGCCCGGGAGCCAGTGTGGTGTAGTGGTGAAGAGCGGTAGACTCGTAATCTGGTGAACCGGGTTCACGTCTCCTCTCCGCCACATGCAGCTGCTGGGTGACCTTGGGCTAGTCACACTTCTCCGAAGTCTTCTTTCTCAGGGGAGGAAGGGAAAGGAGAATGTGAGCCGCTTTGAGACTCCGTAAGGGGAGTGATAAAGCGGGATATCAAATCCAAACTCCTCCTCCTCCTCTTTTTCTTCTTCTTTCTCTTCTTCTTCTTCTTCCCTGACAGGGGCCGAGCTTCTTCTGTCTAAAAAGAGCTTGAGTGTCTCCACCGAGGAACTCCTGGCGACTTTGCAAGGACAGGTCGATTCCCTGACCCAGAAGAACAAGGAGCTGATGGAGAAAATACAGGTAAATGGAGAGCTCCTTCGCAGCTATAATAATAATAATAATAATAATAATAATAATAATAATAATAATAATTTTTATTTATACCCTGCCCATTTCCCCAGCCACTCTGGGCGGCTTCCAACAGAATATTAATAATAATAATAATAATAATAATAATAATAATAATAATAATTTTTATTTATACCCCACCCTTCCCCACCAAAACCGGGCTCGGGACGACTAACACCAATAGAATCACAACAAAACACAAAACAATTCATTAAAATACAGATTAAAATACAATTTGAAATCCCATTTAGACTGCAGTCTCATTTTCAAATAACCCACCAATAAAAGAATGAAGCATGAGTCTCAAATAGAAACCAGGTGGAACAGCTCCGTCTTGCAGGCCCTGCGGAAAGATGCCAAATCCCGCAGGGCCCTGGTCTCTTGTGATAGACCGTTCCACCAAGTCGGGGCCAGTACTGAGAAAGTCTTAGCTCTAGTTGAGGCCAACGTAACATCCTCATGGCTCAGGACCTCCAAAAAGTTATTATTTGAGGACCTTAAGGTCCTACATGGGACATATCAGGAGAGGTGGTCCCTTAGGACACGATGAAACATTAAACATTTAAAAAGTCCCTAAAGAAGGCTGCCTTCAGATGTCTTCTAAAAGTCAAGTAGTTGTTTATTTCCTTGACATCTGGTGGGAGGGCGCCACCACCAAGAAGGCCCTCTGCCTGGTTCCGTGTAACCTCGCTTCTCACAGGGAGGGAACTGCCAGAAGGCCCTCGGGAGATGGACCCCGGTGTCCGGGCAGAACGATGGGGGGTGGAGACGCTCCTTCAGGGATACTGGGCCAAGGCCGTTTAGGGCTTTCAAGGTCAGCACCAACACTTTGAATTGTGCTCAGAAACGTCCTGGGAGCCAATGTAGATCTCTCAGGACCGGTGTGATATGGTCTCGGCGGCCGCTCCCAGTCCCCAGTCTAGCTGCCGCATTCTGGATTAGTTGCAGTTTCCGGGTCACCTTCAAAGGGAGCCCCACGGAGAGCGCATGGCAGTAGTCCAAGCGGGAGATAACCAGAGCATGCACCACTCTGGCCAGACAGTCTGCGGGCAGGGAGGGTCTCATCCTGCGTACCAGATGGAGCCCCCTGGACACAGAACTGACCTGCGCCTCCATGGGTATCTGTGAGTCCAGAATGACTCCCAGTCTGCGCACTTGGTCCTACATGGGCACAGTTACTCCATTCAGGACCAGGGAGTCCCCCACACCAACTAACTTCCCATCTCCTGCAGGTCCTGGAGAATTACGAGAAGGACGAGAGCGACGCCGACATCTCGGCGGACTTCATCCCCATCATCCTGTACGACTCGCTCCGGTCCGAGTTCGACCGCTTGAAGGAGCAACACGCGGAGGCCCAGGAGGCCCTGAAGTCCGTCGCCGGAGCCGGCGAGTCGTCCTGCAAGCTCATCCCGGCCGAGGCGTACGAGCAGCTGAAGGCCGATCACGAGAAGCAAATCCGGGCCCTCAAGCTGGCTCTGGAGAAGAGCAGCTTCCCGGCCCTTCGGGGTGGCGGGGGGCCGGAGGGAAACTCCGGTTTGGGGACGGAAGGAGAAGGAAGCCAAGCAGTGGTGGAAGCCAGGAAGGAGGAGGTGGAAGAGCTGGTGAAGGAGCTCAGCACCACCCGGGAAAAGTACCAGGGGGCCCTAGCGGAAGTGAAGTTCCTCCAGGAACAGATGGAGTTGGGCATCTTGTCTGTGGAGGAGAAGGAGCTGCTGGAGAGCTCCCGGACCGAGCTGGAGGCGACGAAGACCGCCCTGCAGCAGGCTCGGCTGGACCTCGAGGAGCGAGATCGGAAGATGAAGGACCTGGAGGGACGTCTCAGGGCTCAGGAGGAAGCGGCTGCCCCGGGCTGCTCCGTGGAGGAGGACGAGGAGATGAAGGTCTCCTTGGACGAGGTCTCCAGGGAGAAAGAGGCCCTGCTGGCGAGGTGTGCTTCCGCCGAGGCTGAGGTGAGGGAGCTGAAGGAGAAAACCCGGCAGCTGGAAGAGGAAGGGAGCCGGAGCCTGAGGGAGGAGGCCGGCAAACTGCGGAGCCAGTTGGACGCCCTCGAGGCGGCCGAGGCCGAGGCGGAACAGCTCCGGAAAGGCCGCGAGGCACTGGCGGAGGAGCTGAGGTCGGCCAAGGAAGAGCTGGCCTCTCGACGGGAGCAGGAGGACGCGGCGGGCAAGCTGCGGGCGTCCCTCTCCGAGGCGGAAAAGAGCCTCTCGGAGCTGAAGGAGCGCCACGACAGTACCCTGAAGGAGCTGGCGGCGGCCCGGGAGGCGGCGGAGACCTGCCGGCGCGGGTCGGTGCCCCTCGCTGAGCACGCCCGGGCCAAGGAGGCGCTGGAGGGCACCCTCTGGGAGCTGAAGGCCAAGTCGAAGCTTCTGGAGCAGGAGCTGAAGGCCAAGGACCAGGAGGCCGTGGGGCTCAAGGCGGAGCTGGAGGTGGTGCTGAAGGGGGCCGTGTCCAAGGAGGCGCACGAGGAGCTCCGCGCCCGGCTGCAGGGCGAGGCGGACGCCCTGAGCGCCAAGCTGGCCGACTTGGGGCGCAAGCACGAGCGCACCTGCACCGAGGTCTTCCAGGTCCAGCGGGAGGCGCTGTTCATGAAAAGCGAGAAGCACGCGGCCGAGGCGCAGCTGGCGGCCGCCGAGAAGCAGCTGCAGGGCCTGCGGGCCGAGTCGGGGCGGATCCGAGAGCTGCACAGCCACATCGAAGACTCGGCCAAGTTGGTGAAGGAGAAGGACCGCAAAGTGAGTCCGAGGAAGAGCACAGGTTTGGGTTCGGGAAATAAAACCGGATGGGAGAAGCCCGCCAGTATTTTTGTTTGGTCGATTGGGTTGGTTTTTTCAAATTGAAATTTTACAAACACAGGTGAAACTCGAAAAATTAGAGTATCGTGGAAAATGTTCATTTCTTTCAGTAATTCAACTTAAAAGGTGAAACTAATATATGAGATAGACTCATGACATGCAAAGCGAGATATGTCAAGCCTTTATTTGTTATAATTGTGATGATTATGGCGTACAGCTGATGAGAACCCCAAATTAACAATTTCAACTTTGGGGTTTTCATCAGCTGTGCGCCATAATCATCACAATTATAACAAGCAAAGGCTTGACATATCTCGCTTTGCATGTCATGAGTCTATCTCATACATTATTAAACTCCAGTAGCTAATGAAAACAATTGCTTACATAAACAGACTTTTCCACAATATTCTAATTTTTCGTACAGTGGTACCGTGGTTTTCATACTGGATCCGTTCCGGAAATTCCGTTCCGAAAGCAAAGCGTTCCAAAACCGAGGCGCGCTTTCCCATAGAAAGTCGTGCAAAACAGATGAATCCATTCCAGACTTTTAAAAACAATCCCTAAAACAGCAACTTGACGTGAATTTCACTATCTGATGAGACCATTGATCCATAAAATAAAAGCAATAATCCAGGCATAGTCAAACTCTGGCCCTCCAGATGTTTGGGACTACAATTCCCATCACCCAGTGCAGTGGTCAGGGATGATGGGAATTGTAGTCTCAGATATCTGGAGGGCCAGCGTTTGCCTATGCCTGCAATAATCAACCGGCGGGAGACGCAGCATGAAAGGAAAACGGGCTCGGACGGAGGAGGAAATACCTAAAGCCCGTTAGTTGTGCGGCGTTCTTTTATTAGGGGCAAATGTCGAAATGGGCGGGCGCCGGGAGATTAAATTGCCTCTTCGCTGCCCTGCAGATCACGGAGCTTTCCAAGGAAGTCTTCAAGCTGAAGGAAGCCCTCAACGACCTCTCGGAGCTGTCGGGCGAGTCTTCGGCCAAAGCCACCTCACCTAAGGTAGAGTCGCGGCAGGAGGTGGCCACGCTCCAGGGCAGAATCCGAGATCTGGAGCAGCAGTTGGCCGTGAGTATCTCGTGGGGAGGCTCTTCGAAGGAGGGGGCGGCGGGGTCACCCCCTAGGCCGGGTTAAAAGCCCACCACAGAAGCATAGCTGTCAAGACTCCCTTTTTTTGTAGGAAACTCCCTTATTCCAAGCCGTTTCCCGCAGCTATCCCTTATTGTTGAAATCCCTTAAATTTCCCTCATTTCCGGGAAAGAGTCCGCGGACTCCTTGGGTCCCTGCATTTCTCAGCCCTGCCTGCCTGCCTGCCTGCCTACCTCACAGGACTGTTGTGGGGATTAAATGAGGACTAGGACCAGGGAGCTCCTTGGAGAAAAAGGTGGAATATAAATACCTAATAACAGACAGACAGACAGACAGATGTATAAAGAAGAAGATAAAATAGATGAATGTTTCTCAGCAACAGGTGCTCAGGTTAAGCAGAGGCAGAGCAGAGCCAACCTGGCCAGAAGCCATCAGTGGTCCTCTCCTCCTGCATGAATTTGCCTAATCCTTTTCTAAAGCCATCCAAGTTGGTGGCCGTCGCTGCTCCCTGTGGCAGGGAGTCCCAGAGGTTAACCGTGTGCTGCGTGAATCAGTGCTTTCTTTTCCCTGCCCCGATTTCTCTTTCCTGGTGTAAATTAATTTGTAGCTTGGGGGGATTACCTGGACTGTCCCCAGGACAGGTGAGGGTGCTGGTCCCTTATTTTCAAATCCGAAACTTGACAGCTATGCACCGAAGCTCTCGGCCATCGTTGCGCCTAGAGGCTAATCTCCCCTCGGCTGAATGATGGATCTGGCGCAGGACACTTAACTCTTGGCTTCGCCTAAACTCAGATCCCCCCGGTCTAATATCCCTAGTGGTGCAAGATCCCAAAAACACCTGGACTAAAATGGTCTATCGGAAACTTCCCTCTTGTGGTTTATCACCACAACAGCTACTCGCTTTGGGTTTTAGCAAAGCAAACTTGTCAGCGCCTAAATGATCTTGAGCGTCGGAACAATTTGGCCACAATCAGGAAATTTTCCCCGTGGTGTGACTGTTTTCCACCTTCCCCTTTCGACTCTCCAGCACCCTATCTGCATAACCGAGCAATTCCGAAATATAGACGCGCTTTTACCCTCGCGAGATTGAATGTCTTGCCCTCGGCTGGACTTGAGGGACGATTCCAACAGATTCCACACGAAAAACGTCCCTGGCTTGCCCTCTTTACAAAGACTTGAGGAATGAGATTATCCCCCCTCTTTTATTGTCCGTTCCGGGTCGCCCAGCCACTGCCCCAGTGTCCTTTCTCTTGGCACATCAAGATGAGCAGGGGACAACAAAGGTGGCAAGGTTTTTAGCCGGGGCAATCGGAATAAGATCCATTATTTGACCATTGATTCAAAACCCTAAAATGTATTTTATATAACTGACTTTTCATTTCTATTCTTTTTATGTCGTATTGTTGTTTTATCGCTATGGCTGACGCCTGACGCGAATAAAGATTCATTCATTCTCGGCCGCGGCGGCATCTTGTGGCGGGGAGTTCCGCCAGCAAGCTGCCCGCCGTGAAAACGGCCAGTTCCTTCCCCGAAATTCGGCGCACGGGGTCCTACCGAGAACACGGCGGGATTCGGCCACCTGCCCGAGTAATCCGTGCGGCGAATCCTTGCCCGTGATGTCACAGACCCGAGACCTCTTGCCAAAAGGCTTGGCTCTGTAATTAATCCTGGCCGATCCAGATTAATTCCTGCATGATGAGTCAAGTGTTCGGGGAAAGTAATCTGGGTTTACGGGATTAATTACGGAGCGAGCCAAGCGGAGTTCATCTCTCGCTGACGTTCCCAGAATATCGCTACACGCGACCCTGGTCTCCTGTTATAGGGAAAATTTGGGGTCGGTTTTCGTAGCCCAGCTCTTCATTGCCCCCTAACATGGACACTGGTACCAGAGCCTGCAACAAACCCAGATGCCAACTTTGCTGCCACATAAACCCGGACAACACCATTACTGGTCCCAACAACATCAAACATACCATCTCAGGACTATTTAATTGCTCATCTTCCAACATTGTGTATGCAATCAAATGCCAACAGTGCCCTTCAGCTCTCTATATTGGACAAACAGGCCAAACCCTACGCCAAAGGATAAATGGACATAAATCTGATATCAGGAATCACAAGACAGAGAAACCAGTAGGAGAACACTTCAATCTCCCAGGACATTCTATACAAGATCTCAAAGTAGCTGTCTTAATACAAAGGAATTTCAGAAATAGACTGGAAAGAGAAGTGGCTGAATTGCAACTAATCACCAAACTTAAAACCACGGAGAAACCTGGTCTGAACAAAGACATTGGATTCTTATCTCATTATACATAACAAAGCTATCTTTAGCCATCTCACCCCTTGCCTTTCCACACCTATCAGCTGATCACCCATTCCCACCACCCTTCTGAGCAATACCCCTCCCCACTCCCTCACTATATTTAAGGATCTGGTGACTTCTGTTTCAGTGTATCTGAAGAAGTGTGCATGCACACGAAAGCTCATACCAGGAACAAACTCAGTTGGTCTCTAAGGTGCTACTGGAAAGAATTTTCGATTTTGTTTTGACTATTGCCCCCTAAGTCAGAGAAGAATGGATGGAAGCAGAATCTAGTGAAAGCAAGGAAGTTATTTATTTTTCTGTCGCAACTGAGTTCTGCCCGTCCTCCTCTTGCAAAGGACTTTTTAAAGACTTTTGAAATTGCCCAGCCCCGATACTGCCCACACGTCGTAGAAACACCCCCTCCAAGATTTCTCCAATGAAAATAGGGACGTCCCATTCCATAATGATAATTTTACTCTTTTTACCCCCCACATCTTAACTGGGTTGCCCCAGCAACTCTGGACAGCTTCCAACATATATAAAAATATAATAAAATGAAACATTAAAAAAACTTCAAAACTTCCCTATACAGGGCAACCTTCAGATGGCTCAGGGGTCAGATAACTCCATCCCCTCCAACGTTTCTCCCCTGAAAATAGGGACGTCCTATTCCATCCCCTCCAACGTTTCTCCAGGGAAATCAGGGACGTCTTATTCCAGGGGCCAGCAATCTTTTCAGCAGGGGGCCGGTCCACTGTCCCTCAGACCTTGTGGGGGGCCGGACTATATTTTCAAATATATATATATATGAACAAATTCCTATGCCCGACAAATAACCCAGATATGCATCTTAAATAAAAGAGCACATTCTACTCATGTAAAAACACGCTTTTATATTCTACTCATGTAAAAGCATCAATCTTATATTCGATACCTTAGAATTCTTACAACGATGGCTTGGGGACATAGTTCCTGGGTTTGAAACGGGAGAATTTCGCCTCTGTATGCCAGCCGAATCGGATCCCTCTCCCGAGCCGTACTGACGGTCTCTCCTCTCTGGTTGCAGGAAGCTGAGCGGCGGCACAGCAATATCGTTTCTTTGTACAGGGGACACCTTCTCTATGCCATCCAGGTGAGTTTACCTGGATCCAGGTGAGTTTACCTGGAGTTTACCTGCCAGGTTGCGGGACTGGGGCTGGATATTTTGGGGGCGGGCAGAGGCTTGGAGGGCAACCCGGCGGGAGACTTTGTCCATACAGATCCATAATAATAATAATAATAATAATAATAATAATGATTTATACCCTGCCCATCTGGCTGGGTTTCCCCAGCCACTCTGGGCGGCTCCCAACAGAATATTAAAAATAAAGCATTAAACATTAAAAACTTCCCTAAACAGGGCTGCCTTCAGATGTCTTCTAAAAGTCAGGTAGTTGTTTATTTCCTTGACATCTGATGGGAGGGTGCCACCACCGAGAAGGCCCTCTGCCTGGTTCCCTGTAACCTCGCTTCTCCCAGAGGGAACGGTCAGAAGGCCCTCGGGAGATGGACCCCGGTGTCCGGGGTGGAGACGCTCCTTCAGGTCTATTGGGCCATTTAGGACTTTGAAGGTCAGCACCAAGACTTTGAATTGTGCTCAGAAACATCCTGGGAGCCAATGCAGGTATTTCAGGACTGGTGTTATGTGGTCCCGGCGGCCGCTCCCAGTCCCCAGTCTGGCTGCTGGATTCTGGATTAGTTGCAGTTTCCGGGTCACCTTCAAAGGGAGCCCCAGGGAGAGCGCATTGCGGTAGTCTAAGCAGGAGAGAACCAGAGCATGCACCACTCTGGCGATACAGTCTGTGTGCAGGGAGGGTCTCATCCTGTGTCCCAGATGGAGCTGGGAGACAGCCGCCCTGGACACAGAACTGACCTGCGCCTCCATAGACGGCTGTGAGTCCAAAATGACTCCCAGGCTGCGCACCTGGTCCTTCGGGGGCACAGTTACCCCGTTATTCTAAATAATAATAATTCTAAATAATAGTAGTAATAATAATTTTAAATAATAATAATTCTAAATAATAACAAAATAATAATTCTAAATAATAACTTTAAATAATAATAACAATTCTAAATAATAACTTTAATAACATAATAATAATAATAATAATAATAATAATAATAATAATAATAATAATAATCTCTCCCCAGGGACACATGGATGAAGACATTCAGAGAATCCTCTTCCAGATTCTGAAGATGCAAAGACTCCAGGAACAAGGCAGATGAGGTTCGGGAAAAGAGGACCGCTGATTTCAAACCGGGGGGGCTTTTCCATATTGGAGAACTGCTATCTAGAGAACTCCCCTTCCCCTCATGCCAACCGGCCAGCCCTGCGGTGCGGCACGGCTCCTTCCGACTCCCTTCCCCTCGAACGCAAGCTGCCTGCCTCGCTGCCTGCTCAGGAATCTTCCTGAACCCCTATCCTCACGGACTTTGACTTTTCTTTGCCCCCCCCCACTTCAAAGGCTTTCAATGGGTCATTCCAGCAGGTGGAAATCCACCAGGCTGAACTGCCCCTCCATCACTGCATCTCCCTTCTGGGCAAAAGCCGTGCCTGTTGAACGTCAGCCTGCCACGACACTGTGATAGCCCATACTGCAGATGGGGAAGGTGCTTGGGCAGAGGCCGTTTCTCGCCAGGGGCAGCACCGTATAGTGGTTAGAGCTTCTGGGCGACGGAAACCGGGATCAAATAACCCTTTCACCTGCAGAGCTCACTGAGGCAGTCAGTCACTCTCTGAACCCGACCGACATCGCAGGGTAGTTGTGAGAATACAAGGGGGGGGGGAAGGACACCTACAGGCATTTTGGTGGGGAGGAATGGGATAAAGACGGCAGAGTGAGTAAAGAGGGGAAGTGGTTTGGAAAGGAAGGAAGAAAGAAAGAAAGAAAAAAAGAAAGAAAGAAAGAAAGAAAGGGGAAGGAAGGAAGGAAGGAAGGAAGAAAACGAAAGGAAGGAAGGAAGGAAGGAAGGAAGGAAGGAAAACAAAATAAAACAAAAGAAAGAAAGAAAGAAAGAAAGAAAGAAAGAAAGAAAGAAAGAAAGAAAGAAAGAAAGAAAAAGAAAAAGGAAGAAATTAAGAGGAAGGAAGGAAGAAAGGAAAACAAAATAAAACAAAAGAAAGGAAGGAAGGAAGGAAGGAAGGGGAAGGAAAGAAGGAAGGAAAACAAAATAAAACAAAAGAAAGAACGAAAGAAAGAAAGAAAGAAAGAAAGAAAGAAAGAAAGAAAAAGAAAAAGAAAGAAAAAAGAAAAAACAGGAAGAAGAACGAAGATCTTGGCTTTGTAGGTCAGACCTGTGAACGTGTCATGATTCAGCCAGAAAAAGCCCCAGGGCAAATAATTTTAACTCCCTTAATTTTTATTTTTAAAAAGCAAGGTGCTAGTCCTCGTTGCTGAGCAGGCACGCTAGGAAGCCTGGGAGCGGTGCCTTCTTGAAGTCTCAGCATCCGAAAGAGCAACTGAGGCTGAAATATTGCACCTGCTAAACCTGTCCAGGGTCGGCAAAGGGGGGGGTGGAATCATTCTGCGAGGCTTACCTGTGAGTAGACACACCTGGCGTTGCAGTGTAAATAAGATTTCCTGTGTGTGTGTGTGTGTGTGTGGTTTTTCGCCCTCTCCCTTGCTAGCGAAATCAGGATCGGTCCTGCCAGAGGGTTAAAAGGAACAGCGAAGGGAACGAGGAAATATATTCAAAACTGATTAGTTGCATACAAACGACAGGGCTGAGCTTTCCTGGAAACAGAATTCTTTTCCTTCCTTCCTTCCTTCCTTCCTTCCTTCCTTCCTTCCTTCCTTCTTCTTCTCCTTCTTCTTCCTCTTCCTCTTCTCCTCTTTTAAACTGTGCGATTCACACAGCCCAGGGTGGGAGCGTAGGGTTCCTAGATTTCAAAAAGTAAAAACCAGCACACCACAAGAGTTGTTGAGCTTCCATTTTCTTTTAGGAAACCCCCAAAGGTCCTGGCCTTCCCGTTTCGTTTTGTTTGCCGTATGATTAATGGAAATGAGCGGATTCCTGGAGTCAGTAAAATACAAGTCGGGGGCTACCACTCAGGTTGCCAACTCCTTTCCTGGCTCCGCTCCTGCGCACTCAAACAGTAGGGACAGTTGGCGACCCTCGTTGATTTTTATTTTTATTTTTTGCATTAAAAGACAAAGAAATTAAACTCGCTTTGGAGTCCAAACCTATTCGGAGTGGGGCAGCTGCATACCTGGCCTCCGGGCCACGGCTGGGGTGTGTGGAAGTCGGGGTCAAAACCATGGGGGAGGGAACATGGGGAGGGGGGGTCTACGTTAACGTCAGGGGTTGAATGAATGGAGAAAATCACGGAGTTCCTGTCTTGTCTCTTATTACTTACCCATGGCAATAAAGAATCTATTCTATGCTGAATTCCTATGTTTGCTCATTTGCTCTCCTTGCACAGAGGCGTAGAAAGGTCAGGTGGTACCCGGTGCATATTTTTTTTTGCCCCCCCCCCCATGGATGGCTCGGGATAGGCTTGGGAGAGACACCTTTCAGGATTCTGGGGGTGTGTGTCCCCTTTAAAGGGGTTCGCAGCCAAAGAAATGCAGAGAGTCAAAACTACCCTAAACGCAACCCGCTTCCTGGGTTGCACGTTGTCTCTTTGGAGACCCTGCCCAGCGCCGGAAAGAGCCCCCTGTCTCTGGCGCAATGCAGTCACTGGGAAGACGAAGGCCGAGCCCCCCTCCTCTCCCATTTCCCTGCCCACCTACCCAAGTCCCTTCTTCTCGCTGCCTTATCTGAAGAAGTGTGCATGCACATGAAAGCTCATACCAAGAACAAACCTAGTTGGTCTCTAAGGTGCTACTGGAAGGAATTTTTATTTTATTTTTTATTTCGTTTCTACTCCATGCCGGCACCCTCTGTTCCCAGACAAAACAAACTCCTCCTCTTCCTTCGTCCTTCTTTCTCGCCCACATCTAAAGCACGGATCCAGCCCAGATCCACTCACTGGAGAGAGTGCGCCTCTGGATGCATAGAATCCTAGAATCCTAGAGTTGAAAGAGACCCCAAGGGCCATCCAGTCCAACCCCCTGCCAAGCAGGAAACACCATCAAAGCATTCCTGACAGATGGCTGTCAAGCCTCCGCTTCAAGACCTCCAAAGAAGGAGACTCCACCACACTCCTTGGCAGCAAATTCCCACTGTCCAACAGCTCTTACTGTCAGGAAGTTCTTCCTAATGTTTAGGTGGAATCTTCTTTCTTGTAGTTTGAATCCATTGCCCCGTGTCCGCTTCTCTGGAGCAGCAGAAAACAACCTTTCTCCCTCCTCTATATGACATCCTTTTATATATTTGAACATGGCTATCATATCACCCCTTAACCTTCTCTTCTCCAGGCTAAACATACCCAGCTCCCTAAGCCGTTCCTCATAAGGCATCGTTTCCAGGCCTTTGACCATTTTGGTTGCCCTCCTCTGGACACGTTCCAGCTTGTCAGTATCCTTCTTGAACTGTGGTGCCCAGAACTGGACACAGTATTCCAGGTGAGGTCTGACCAGAGCGGAATACAGTGGTACTATTACCTCCCTTGATCTAGACGCTATACTCCTATTGATGCAGCCCAGAATTGCAAAATAGGTTCGGGAATTCCAGGCTGCATCGACAGAAATCTAGTGTCCAGATCAAGGGAAGTCGTAGTCCCTCTCTATTCTGCTTTGGTCAGGCCACACCTGGGATATGGTGTCCAGTTCTGGGCCCCACAATTTAAGAAGGATGTTGACAAGCTGGAAGGTGTGCAGAGGTGATCGAGGGTCTGGAAGCCATGCCTGATGAGGAACGGTTGAAGGAGCTGGGGATGCTTAGCCCGGAAAAGAGACTGAGAGATGATGATGATGATGATGATGATGATGATGATGATATTATTTGTATCCCACCCTCCCCGGCCAAAGCTGGGCTCAGAGCAGCTAACATCATATAAATAAGACGATATGCACAATACAAGCGATCAATCAATTAAGATACACCCCACAATTAATTCAAGCGATTACAATTAAAATTTAAAATGGACAAGTGGCAACCTTCAGGTTAAAATTGGAAGCGGTTAATACTCGCCAAGACCAACTGTTCCCACTGATGTTATATAAGGAGCTTCGGGCTTGTTCTGTCACGGGTGATCTAGCTGAGATTCCTGCATTGCAGGGGGTTGGACTAGATGACCCTCAGGGGCCCCTTCCCAATTCTGCAATTACATGCCCTCTCCCAGACAGCCACTAGGTGGGGCCACAGGGCTACTAGGTGGAGCAGATTGCAAATTTTCCTGTCTGTTTAACTTGGTGCTGGGCAGGGCTGAGAGATTTGATTCCGTCTGCATTTGAAGAAATATGTCCTGGAAATGCCTTTAACCACGGGAAAGTGTGCAAAAAGAAAAAGGCACATACAGTTGCAATCGAAATTATTGAACCTCCACTGCAAATCAGGATTGATTATCAAAACCGACAGACTTTCAGCTGTTTGCAGTGATCAAATCGAACGAAAGCCGTAGAAGCAGCTCAACACAGCAAATAATTCGAGCGGTTCCCCCAAATTAAGCTGAAAATGCAACTTCAGTTTGCTTCTTGCAAACAGCTGGAAGTCTACAAATTTTGATAATCTAGCCAGATTTGCAATGGGGTGGGGGGTGGGGGTGGTTTTGAATAGGACGTCCCTCTTTTCAGGGGAGAAACGTTGAAGGGGATGGAGGAGGACGTCCCTATTTTCAGGGGGAACCGTTTGAGGGGATGGAATAGGACGTCCCTATTTTCAGGGGAGAAACGTTGGAGGGGATGGAATAGGACGTCCCTATTTTCACAGGAGAAACGTTGGAGGGGATGGAGGAGGACGTCCCTATTTTCAGGGGGGAACCGTTGGAGGGGATGGAATAGGACGTCCCTATTTTCAGGGGAGAAACGTTGGAGGGGATGGAATAGGACGTCCCTATTTTCACAGGAGAAACGTTGGAGGGGATGGAGGAGGACGTCCCTATTTTCAGGGGGGAACCGTTGGAGGGGATGGAATAGGACGTCCCTATTTTCAGGGGAGAAACGTTGGAGGGGATGGAATAGGACGTCCCTATTTTCACAGGAGAAACGTTGGAGGGGATGGAGGAGGACGTCCCTATTTTCAGGGGGGAACCGTTGGAGGGGATGGAATAGGACGTCCCTATTTTCAGGGGAGAAACGTTGGAGGGGATGGAGGAGGACGTCCCTATTTTCAGGGGGGAACCGTTGGAGGGGATGGAATAGGACGTCCCTATTTTCACAGGAGAAACGTTGGAGGGGATGGAGGAGGACGTCCCTATTTTCAGGGGGGAACCGTTGGAGGGGATGGAATAGGACGTCCCTATTTTCAGGGGAGAAACGTTGGAGGGGATGGAATAGGACGTCCCTATTTTCACAGGAAAAACGTTGGAGGGGATGGAATAGGACGTCCATATTTTCACAGGAGAAACGTTGGAGGGGATGGAATAGGACGTCCCTATTTTCACAGGAAAAACCTTGGAGGGCTCGGATTCCATAACTGGACGTCTTTCTCCTCGTCCCCCCTGTATCTCCCCGTGTCCAGCTTTGTTCCTCGACGGGTCCATGAGTTCACAGAGGGTGATCTTGGCTAGGTGTGTTGTGTCAGCTTCCTGGAAAGCGGTGGCGATCTGTCGACGGGAGCCATCGATCACGCTCCAACGTCACGATTCCAAGAAGCTGTGGGCTTTTCTGCGTCCCTTATCTGCTGGCAACACCAGCCCCCAGTTTGGACAGGGAACAATGGAGGTCATAAAGACCCTTTCCTGCCGGGAAGGGGAATTCCCAGAAGACTTGACCTCCTCGCTTCTCGGCTTGGGAAAGGAAGATGGCCTGGGTTTTGGGGTGGGAACGCCAGCGGCTCCTGCGAGTTCATATTGCCTGCTAGTCCCGAGCCAGATTCCTTCTCCTCAACCGAGGCCTCCGTTTCTGCGGAAGTAAAAACTGACCAAGACTCTGCGTTCCTTCCTGTTACGAAAAAGGAGATTTGCTTTTGTTTGGGCTAGATAGATTTCAAATGAGAGAGAGTGTAGGGGCTGCTCCCGATGCTAACTGTTCTGGCCCCAGGGGTTTGTCCATGAAGCGAGGTCCAAATCTAGTCCTGGGTCTAGGGGTCCAAAGGAGGTCAGTTCAGCGGGGTGCGAGGCAGGGAGCAGGTCAAGGTCCAAGGCAGGTGCAGGCACAAGGATGCACGTTGAGCATATGTTTGCAGCTAAGTTGCTCACGCAACTTGGGCTGGGTCTGGCTGGCTTTTATCTGGCCCTATGCTTAGGGCGGCCCCGATCCTCCGGAGACTCGCCTCTCCTCCGGGCCTGGAGGCGAGCACTCCTCCTGTAGGCACTTAGCTCCCTTCGCCTCTCTGCCCTGAGCCTCTGCAGCTCAGGAGAGGCTGGTGGGTTACTGGACCCAGGGGCTGCCTCAGCTTCCTCTGAAGAGGCTGGGAGTGGAGCACCTGCAGGCAATGGGTCCTCCCTCCCATCAGGAGCCAGAGCAGACTCCGCTGATGCCTGCACAGGTGGGCATCCTTCAGGCTCAAGCCCTGGTCCCGGCTCAGCTGGTTCTGGAGGCGGGGAATCCTGTGCAGGCTGGGATCCCTCGGGTTCAGCATCTGAGTCTGACTCCCAGGCCATCACACTAACCCTGCTCCGCACAGAAAATAATGGATGATAATGACATGATTTCATTGATTCATAGAATTGGAAGAGACCCCAAGAGTCATCTAGTCCAACCTCCTGGAAAGCAGGAGTCTTTTACAACCAGATGCTTTAGCTGGGATTCCTGCATTGCAGGGGGTTGGACTAGATCAGTGTTTTTCAAAGATGTTGCTTGGTGTGCCGTGGGAAAAATTGAAAAATTACTTTATATATAGTCAATATAGGCACAGAGTTAATTTTTTTAACATTTTCTAATGGTGGTGTGCCTCGTGATTTTTTTCATGAAACAAGTGTGCCTTTGCCCAAAAAAGGCTGAAAAACACTGGACTAGATGACTCTAGGGGTCTCTTCCCACTCTACAATTCTACGAGCACAAATCATCCTGATAAACTAAAAGAGATATTGGGCTCCTATGATAGGAATTTAAGGTCTTATATATATAAAATAAATGTTCATAAATGTACAAGGGAAACACATACATGAGTATATAAACCACATGTCTGATATAGTACAGGAGAGCGATCCTGAAGCCATTTGGACTCTCCCAAATTGACCTCAAATATTTCTCTGCAAGGAGGGAGACAATACGAAAAGCTTTCCAATTCTCTTTGGACTGTGTAGGGGCTTACAGCTCCCTGTAACTACAGTCTGGCAAGTATCTGTTAATCTGTTAAACATGATAGCCATGTTCAAATATATCAAAGGATGTCCTATAGAGGAGGGAGAAAGGTTGTTTTCTGCTGCTCCAGAGAAGCGGACACGGGGCAATGGATTCAAACTACAAGAAAGAAGATTCCACCTAAACATTAGGAAGAACTTCCTGACAGTAGAGCTGTTGGACAGTGGAATTTGCTGCCAAGGAGTGTGGTGGAGTCTCCTTCTTTGGAGGTCTTGAAGCGGAGGCTTGACAGCCATCTGTCAGGAATGCTTTGATGGTGTTTCCTGCTTGGCAGGGGGTTGGACTGGATGGCCCTTGGGGTCTCTTCCAACTCTAGGATTCTAGGATTCTATGAACACTCAATATACGTAAGGGATTCAGGAACTGAGTATTTACCATCTCAAAGGAACGGCCAGGCTACCCAGAAAAGGCAATTGATAAGGTATTATCAGGTATCCTGGCAGACAGGAGAGAAGCAACATGCTCACATTTCTGCTGGAGACCCGCCTCCTTCTGTGATTGATGAACGTTGTTTTAGGGGAGTTGTCTTGGGCTACAGGGTGGGCAATTTCAAAAGTCTATATAGGGGCTTGCACACCTTTGTTCGGGATCCTCTCCTCCCTCCTTGCGTGGGGTGAACGAGGGACCCTGTTGCAACAGTTGAATAAAGATCAGGCTTCCTAGCTGCTTTGCTTCTCAATATTCTCCAGTTGGCCTCTGTTATTTTCTCCTACCGATAGAAAGCCTACATAAGGACTCAATACCGGCTCTTGGGTACCCCATAAGGGATAAAGGAGCAAGTTTTTCTCATAACACCCCCCCCCCCCGTTCTTAAATTCGCCCAGGAAAGGATGTGCTTTGCAGCTACGAAACAGGACCTGGAAGCCGGCTGAGAACTCCATTAACTCTTTCCCCATCCTTGAAGGCCTCTCGTTCTTTTTTGGGGGGGGCAGCTGTTTATTGGACCCCGGTGACTCGAAGCCATTGCCATAAACACCTGCATCAATCATCTTTTAATTCACGGATCACCTCCCCGTCGGAACGAACATCCTGTTTGCCTGGACGACTCTGCGGGATTCTGTCTAATCAGTCAGGAGTGAATTCTGGCATTTGCTCTCCTGCAAATTATCCTAACAGCAAACCTGCTCCAATTTATTGGGGACATGAGCAATTCCCTCTCCCGTCTCCTCCCCCCCTTCAAAAAACAACAACATCCTTTTCCTTTCCTAAAAACTCATTAACAGGACCGTGTTCAGATTTCCCTCTTGTGTAAAAGATTTTTGTTTCCGAAAGGAATGGAACAAAACCCAGGATGTATTTAATGGGACACAAACACACACAAACACAACGCCATCGTAGAGAGAGGTTTTCTTGAGCAGAGGGTGTTGTCTGTGTGCCAGGAAGCTCTGGGGCCTCTTAGCAGCTGCTATAAATAATATTTTTGCAAGGTCCGGTTTCCAGGACAAATGATGGGAGAGCAGAAGACCACTGCCTTGCCTTCAGTGCAAAATTGGATTTTTAAAATGCAGCTACAACCCCTAAGGGACGCGGGTGGCGCTGTGGGTTAAACCAGAGCCTAGGGCTTGCCAATGAGAAGGTCGGCGGTTCGAATCCCCGCAATGACAGGGTGAGCTCCCGTTGCTCGGTCCCTGCTCCTGCCCACCTAGCAGTTCGAAAGCACGTCAAAGTGCAAGTAGATAAATAGGTACCGCTCCGGCGGGAAGGTAAACAGCGTTTCCGTGCGCTGCTCTGGTTCGCCAGAAGCGGCTTAGTCATGCTGGCCACATGACCCGGAAGCTGGACGCCGGCTCCCTCGGCCAGTAAAGCGAGATGAGCGCCACAACCCCAGAGTCGTCCGCGACTGGACCTAACGGCCAGGGGTCCCTTTACCTTTACCCTCCTTAAAAACTCTTTTACCCTCCTTGAAACTGTTCTCTGTAATTCTATAACAGCTTGGTACGGTACAGCCTCCAAGAGAGACAAGAAAAGGCTCCAACGAGCTGTAAGAATTGCAGAAAGGGTAATTGGTGTTAGCTTGCCTTCAATAGAGACAATTTATGCTACCCGAGTTAGGAAGAGAGCAGAGAGAATTGTAGCAGATCCTTTACATCCCGGTCATCATCTGCTCGATTCACTTCCATCCGGACGTCGCTACAGGACTTCATATACAAAATCGGCCAGGCACAAGAATAGTTTTTCCCCTTGTGCCATTAAATTGTTAAATTCGTAGTTGTATAGCTGAAGAGGATGTAAATTATGGGTGGGGTTTCTTTGCTTCTGTGTATTGAGAGGAACAGTGTCTGTACGTTTACATTGCAATGTAGCCGAAACAAATTCCAAGTATATTGGAAGATGTACTTGGCCAATAATAAAGTATTCCTATTCCTATTCCTTAAATTCCTAATATTTCCTTTCTTTCTTTCCCATTCTTTCTTTTCCTGAGGTTATTCAGTAGTGAGGAATCCCGCCTTTTCCTGCGCCAAGGAGCTGGAGGGGAGACCCAGCTCAGGAAGTTCAGGACTGCTGCCCTTTTTCCTTTGCAGGCGGCTCTGGGCTCACTCACTCACGCAAAGACAGCTGGAAAGAAACAGACGTTTCCTAGGAAGCAGCTCATATCCCTCTCAAACTGGCTGCCATCCCATAATCCTCATCATCATTACATACCCTCCAACCAGGGCCGGATTTAGGTTTGATGAGGCCCTCGGCTCCTGAAGGCAACGGGGCCCTTTCTATGTCCAGCTGTCCTTCGCCAACAACAAATTGTCGCTGTTTTTGTGTGTGTTGATTCTATGCTATGTGGTCATTGATGGACCTCATAGGTATCTCAAGCCATTTGCACAGAACAAAATGTGTATTTTACGCAAGTAATTGTTGAACTGAAATGCAATTGAGAAGAAGTATATCAATAGTGATAGTGATATTAGAGGGAGCAGGCTAGCAGGCGGGACCCATGACTTCCATCCTAGGAGCCTATACAACAGAAAACACTGTTGCTGGATGTACGTTTTGTCTTACTTGCTCCCTAAGCCGTTCCTCATAAGGCAACGTTTCCAGGCCTTGGAGCATTTTGGTTGCCCTCCTCTGGACACCTTCCAGCTTGTCAGTATCCTTCTTGAACTGTGGTGCCCAGAACTGGACACAGTATTCCAGGTGAGGTCTGACCAGAGCGGAATACAGTGGTACTATTACTTCCCTTGATCTAGATGCTATACTCCTATTGATGCAGCCCAGAATTGCATTGGCTTTTTTAGCTGCTGCATCACACTGTTGACTCATGTCAAGTTTGTGGTCTACCAAGACTCCTAGATCCTTTTCACATGTACTGCTCTCAAGCCAGGTGTCACCCATCCTGTATTTGTGCCTTTCATTTTTTTTTTTTTTTGCCCAAGTGTAGTACTTTACATTTCTCCCTGTAAAGTACCACACTTGGGCAAAAAAAATGAAAGGCACAAATACATGAAAGGCTGCCCTCGTGTGTTTTTTTGTGGACGGGTGCCTGGCATAGCACCCACAGAGTCCTCCCACCCACACCCACCCACCCTGTGCCAGCCTCACCCAAATCAAAAAAACGACTCCAGGGGGTTCGAAAACACCTTTTATTTCTGCGGCCTATGTCTTTGCTCTTATTTTTATTTATTTTTACAAAAAGAAACACTCGAAAACAGATCTTATTTCTGCAAGCAACTATTTTCCGCACATGGAAGCAGCCCAAGATGTTGTTTCCAATAGCGGGCAACCGGGAAGCTCACAAGTGTTGGAATATGAACAGAGGAACCGCTGGCATTTTGAATGACAGATTGGAGGGGGGGAAACCACCATCCAGATGTTGACAGACTCCAGCTCCCAAAATCCCTGCTCTCCAGCCCCTCTGGCTGCTAGGAGTTGGAGTCTGTCAATATCTGGAGGGAGGGAGGTTCCCCCCCATCCCTGATTTAAGAAGATGCATTTGTCTGCTGTCAGGAGGAAACGCCCCTGTAAACTCCCTCTGCCCCCTTTCTTGCGACGCAGGGTTTTTGAGAGAGCTAAAGAATGGATACTCCAGAGGCTGAGAGACACTGAGATGCCAATTGTGAGCTGCTGAGATTGAGACCTGTCAATCTAATAGATGGCGTCCCATTGAATCCATCCCTGCCAAGATATCTGGTGGATTTGCCAAATGTTAAAATGAGTGTTATAGGAATTCTAAGGTCTTATATCTATCTATCTATCTATCTATCATCTATCTATCTATCTATCTATCTAAAATAAATGTTTATAAATGTACAAGGCAAACACATAGGTAAGTATATAAACCACATGTCTGAAACAGTACAGGAGAACAATCCTGGAGCCATTCGGACTCTCCCAAATTGACCTCAATATATTTCTCTGCAAGGAGAAAGGAGATGGGAAAAGCTTCCCAACGGTCTTAGGACTGTAGGGGCTGACACACCTCCCTGTAAATGCAGTCTGGCAAGTATCTGTTAAGCTGAGCAAACTACCAATATGCATAAGAGATTCAGGAACTATTGACCATCTCCAAGGAATGGCCAGGCTACCCAGAAAAGGCAATTGATAAGGAATTATCAGACACCCTGGCAGACAGGAGAGAAGCAACACATTCCAATTTCTGCTGGGGACCGCCTCTTTCTGTGATGTATGGATGATGTTTTGGGGGGTGGTCTTGAGCTACAAGGGAGGCAATTTCCAAAGTCTATATAAGAGCTTGCACACCAAGGTTCTGGGTTCCTCTCCTCCCTCCCTGTGTGGGGTGAGTGGGGGACCCTGTTGCAACAGCTCCTTGAATAAAGATCAGGCTTACTAGCCGCTTTGCTTCTCGATATTCTCTGCTTGGCCTCTGTTATTTCCTCCTACCGATAGGGAACCCACTTAAGGACTCTAGACGGGCTCTTGGATACCCCATAAGGGAAAGGGAGTGGGTTTTTTCTATAAAACTAAATCGCAGAAGGGAAGGTTGTCTCTTGAAAAGATCTGTTTTTTGCTGCCTGGTGTTGAAAGAGAGAGAGAGAGAGAGAGAGAGATATATATATATATCTTTTAAAGCAGGGATGCCCAACTCCCAAGATACTGCGATCTACTCACAGTATAAAAAAACTGGGAGTGATCTACCCATTGTCAGAGTTGTTGAGCTTTTTCTTTTTTAATAAGACAAAGTTGTTGAGCCTGCAATCGACCAGTAGATCGCAATCAACCTGTTGGACACACCTGCTTTAGAACCATCGAAATTTCTTCTTCATAAAGAAGGCCGATCGCCGAATAATTGGTGCTTTTGAATTCTGGTGCTGGAGGAGGAGACTCTTGAGAGTCCCATGGACTGCAAGAAGATCAAACCTATCCATCCTTAAAGAAATCAGCCCTGAGTGCTCACTGGAAGGACAGATCCTGAAGCTGAGGCTCCAATACTTTGGCCACCTCATGAGAAGAGAAGACTCCCTGGAAAAGACCCTGATGTTGGGAAAGATGGAGGGCACAAGGAGAAGGGGACGACAGAGGATGAGATGGTTGGACAGTGTTCTCGAAGCTACAACATGAGGGGAGGCAGTGAAGGATAGGCGTGCCTGGCGTGCTCTGGTCCATGGGGTCACCAAGAGTCGGACACGACTGAATGACTGAACAACCACAACAACAAATTTCTTGCTGGGCTTTACAGATTCATGGAAGGAAGCTGGATCGGGAAATGGGAAATGAATGATCCGCTAGGGGGTTGAGGAGCAGAAATGTAAACCATTATTAGTAGCGGTTATTATTATTTTTACGTGTGTAATGGCTGCTTGCGAAACACAACAAATCAAACGGGCCGGCTGCGTTTAGGATAAGACATCTTAAATTGGGTATCGGTAGTCCCCCAGGAAGAAGCGAGGGTTTGGGGAAAAGATACCAGGCAAGAGGGCAGCTGGCTTATCCCCGTTTAATTCTTCCATCCGTTTCTGCTTCGGTTCCCTGTCCTGTCCGAAATGCATCTGCAGGTGAGGAAATTTCCCGGTTCCACACTCTCCTCTTTCCAACAATCGAGTCTTAATTCCCAGGTGCCGTTCCTGGAGGCCTCCGGCGACGCTTCCTTTAACCGCTGTGTCAGGAAGAAATCAAATTTGGAATGAGTTTATACAGTAGGCTATTGATATTTACAAATGTATTCGGATACAGTGGTACTTGGTTCTCAAACTCCGAAAACCCGGAAGTGAGTGTTCTGGTTTCCAAACGTTTTCCAGAAGGCGAATGTCTGATGTGGCTGTCGGCTATTCTTTCCGGGGCGCCCGCACCAATCAGAAGTCGCGCCTCGGTTTCCGAACATTTCAGAAGTCGAACGGACTTCCGGAACGGATTAAGTTTGGCGCTTTTGTTTTTGCAATTTATTTTGCGTTTTTGTTTCTGAGGCTTTTTCGGTTAATTTGTTTTAGTGACAGTGCGGAACCCAATCCAGCTGATTGATTGATTGTGTGACAGCGGAAATGGATTAACCCCTCCCAACCAAAAAACCCCCATAACTATCATGCAGTGCAGGTAAGAAAAAATAATAATTTAATTTTTATCATCTACAATACTGTCTTATTTATTTTATAGTACAGTACATTGATTATTGCTTTCATTTTATGGATCAATGGTCTCGTTAGATAGTAAAATTCATGTTAAATTGCTGTTTTAGGGGTTGTTTTTAAAAGTCTGGAATGGATTAATCCGTTTTGCATGACTTTCTATGGGAAAGCACGCCTTGGTTTTCGAACGCTTTGGTTTTGGAACGGACTTCCGGAACGCATTAAGTTCGCAAACCGAGGTACCACTGTAATCATATCAGACCCCTAGAAGAATGTAAAGGTTAGGGTATTTTTCATGCATATTCACATATTTTCATTCTTTCTTTCTCTACATATTTTTGTGCCTTTCCCCCCTATTATTCCATTCCACCCCCTATCCCTCGGCTTCACTTTATTCCTTTATAATTGTTTGTGAGGGTGATATGACATGTCTTTATGTTACTAGCTCATAGCGTTTGCTCCCACCCAAAATTAGAGCAAAACGAATCGAGGGGGACGGATGATGTGAGCTTGGAAGAGGGCCAGGGGCAGGTGTTGAGCTTAGATTCCTGCATTGTAGGGGGTTGGACTGGATGACCGCTGGAGGTCCCTTCAACTCTGTGATTCTACAACATATAGAGAACACAGAATCATAGACCATCCCACGGTCGAACAGCTCTGACCGCCCGGAAGCCCTTCCTGACATTGGGTCGGACTCTCCTTTCCTGCAACTCGCAGCCACGGGTTCGAGTCCTACCCTCCGGAGCAGGAGGAAACAAGCTTGCGCCCTCTTCCACATGGCAGCCCTTGAGATATTGGAAGGTGGCTCTCCTATCTCCTCTCTCAAGTCTCCTCTTTTCCAAGCTGAGCATCCTCAGCTCCTTCGACCGTTCCTCGTCAGGCATGGCTTCCAGACCTCTTGATCATCTTGGTTGCCCTCCTCTGCCCACCTTCTGGCTTGTCAACATCCTTCTTAAATTGTGCTGCCCAGAACTGGACACAGTATTACAGGTGTGGCCTGACCAAGGCAGAACAGAGAGGGACTAGGACACGACTTCCATCTCTATGATTCCATGATTCTCTGACATCTGGGACCTGATCCCCACTGACCCCATAACCTGGGATCACCTCCATATTGAAACCACACCTTATCTACCGGACTCTGACCCCCAGGCATCCAAACTTTCCAGGAACCCAGCAGAACAGAACGTAGAATCATAGAATCCTAGAGTTGGAAGAGACCCCAAGGGCCATCCAGTCCAACCCCCTGCCAAGCAGGAAACACCATCAAAGCATTCCTGACAGATGGCTGTCAAGCCTCCGCTTCAAGACCTCCAAAGAAGGAGACTCCACCACACTCCTTGGCAGCAAATCCCACTGTCCAACAGCTCTTACTGTCAGGAAGTTCTTCCTAATGTTTAGGTGGAATCTTCTTTCTTGTAGTTTGAATCCATTGCCCCGTGTCCGCTTCTCTGGAGCAGCAGAAAACAACCTTTCTCCCTCCTCTATATGACATCCTTTGATATATTTGAACATGGCTATCATATCACCCCTTAACCTTCTCTTCTCCAGGCTAAACATACCCAGCTCCCTAAGCCGTTCCTCATAAGGCATCGTTTCCAGGCCTTGGACCATTTTGGTTGCCCTCCTCTGGACACGTTCCAGCTTGTCAGTATCCTTCTTGAACTGTGGTGCCCAGAACTGGACACAGTATTCCAGGTGAGGTCTGACCAGAGCAGAATATAGTGGTACTATTACCTCCCTTGATCTAGATGCTATACTCCTATTGATGCAGCCCAGAATTGCGTTGGCCTTTTTAGCTGCTGCATCACACTGTTGACTCATGTCACGTTTGTGGTCTACCAAGACTCCGAGATCCTTTTCACATGTACCTCATCCCCTTCTCTCTGCCCCATAGACCAGGAAAGTATAAAATCACATTTTTTCACCTGGGGGGTTGTCCCGCGGGGTTGGCTGGCGGCTGGTTCGGCAGCTTCCCAATCTCCAAAGGGGGTCTCTTGTTCTCGACAGTTCTCAATCGGTCTAAAGGAACACAAAGCGAACATGTTCCAATGTAAGGTTTCGCCTTCCGGACAGGAGCAACCGTCCACTCTCCTAGTTTCCTACAAATCCACACAGGTGGGGGTCCTGTTTTATTTGGATTTGTTTTGTGGGGCGCATCGACTCCTGTACCTCATTTCCCAGGGACAGTCCCGGATTTACAGAAGCCGTCCCAGTTTCCGATTTGATCCCAAAATGTCCCTCTTTCCCTTAGGACATCCCTATTTTCAGGGGAGAAACGTTGGAGGGGATGGAATAGGACGTCCCTATTTTCAGGGGAGAAACGTTGGAGGGGATGGAATAGGACGTCCCTATTTTCAGGGGAGAAACGTTGGAGGGGATGGAATAGGACGTCCCTATTTTCAGGGGAGAAACGTTGGAGGGGATGGAATAGGACGTCCCTATTTTCAGGGGAGAAACGTTGGAGGGGATGGAATAGGACGTCCCTATTTTCAGGGGAGAAACATTGGAGGGGATGGAATAGGACGTCCCTATTTTCAGGGGAGAAACGTTGGAGGGGATGGAATAGGACGTCCCTATTTTCAGGGGAGAAACATTGGAGGGGATGGAATAGGACGTCCCTATTTTCAGGGGAGAAACATTGGAGGGGATGGAATAGGACGTCCCTATTTTCAGGGGAGAAACGTTGGAGGGGATGGAATAGGACGTCCCTATTTTCAGGGGAGAAACGTTGGAGGGGATGGAATAGGACGTCCCTATTTTCAGGGGAGAAACATTGGAGGGGATGGAATAGGACGTCCCTATTTTCAGGGGAGAAACGTTGGAGGGGATGGAATAGGACGTCCCTATTTTCATGGGAGAAACGTTGGAGGGGATGGAATAGGACGTCCCTATTTCCAGGGGAGAAACGTTGGAGGGGATGGATGGATGAAACAAAGTGGGGTGGCTTGACTCACCAGCATTGCTTGGAATTCCCGGGGAGGCAGGATTCGGCTGTCCAACTGCACCTGCTCTTCCAAGGTAGATATGTGGGCTGGAAACCGAACCGGCACTATTCACGACTTTCCCTGCGTTCCAATGGCTCCCCATCGTGTTGGCGCCCCCGGACGAAACGGGGCTCCCCGGCCTCACAAACGAGCTGCTTGGGAACGAAGAGGTCCCCTGCAAAGCAAAGAACCCGACATCTCCGCTGAATAAGTCCCGCGATTTTTCAGCAGAGCTGCTCAGACGGAGAGGCTTCAAGGGGCCACATTTTGGGCCCCCAGGAAGCTTGCCATTAGCACTTCTCCCAACTCTGGCAGGTAGCAGCTGTCTTTCGAACTGCTAGGTTGGCAGGAGCTGGGACAGAGCAACGGGAGCTCACCCCGTCACGGGGATTAGAACCGTTGACCTTCTGATCGGCAAGCCCAAGAGGCTCTGCGGTTTAGACCACAGCATCACCCGGGCCCTGGCATTGTTACAACGAGGCTATTATTGGATGGTAATGGAAAACTACTAAAATTATTATCCAAAAATGAAAGAGAGAAAGCGCATGAGAACTGAAGGAGCGTCTCCACCCACATCCTTCTTCCCGGACACTGAGGTCCAGCTCCGAGGGCCTTCTGGCGGTTCCCTCCTGCGAGAAGCCAAGCTACAGGGAACCAGGGAAGAGGGCCTTCTCGGTGGTGGCGCCCTCCCTGTGGAACTCCCGGCCACCAGATGTCAAAGAGAAAAACAACTACCAGACTTTTAGAAGACACCTGAAGGCAGCCTTTTTTTAAGGGAAGCTTTTAATGCAGGCTTCCTCAACCTCGGCCCTTCAGATGTTTTTGGCCTACAACTCCCACGATCCCTAGCTAGCAGGACCAGTGGTCAGGGATGATGGGAAATGTAGTCTCAAAACATCTGGAGGGCCGAGGTGGAGGAAGCCTGTTTTAATGTTTAATAGAATATTGCACTTTGATATTCTATTGGAAGCCGGCCAGAGTGGCTGGGGAAACCCAGCCAGGTGGGCGGGGTATAAATAATACTGGTGGAACTCGAAAAATCAGAATATCGTGGAAAAGTCCATTTATGTATGCAATTGTTTTCATTAGCTACTGGAGTTTAATATATGAGATAGACTCATGACATGCAAAGCGAGATATGTCAAGCCTTTGCTTGTTATAATTGTGATGATTATGGCACACAGCTGATGAAAACCCCAAAGTTGAGATTGTTAATTTGGGGTTCTCATCAGCTGTACGCCATAATCATCACAATTATAACAAATAAGGCTTGACATATCTCGCTTTGCATGTCATGAGTCTATCTCATATATTAGTTTCACCTTTTAAGTTGAATTACTGAAAGAAACCTGTTCTAAAGTCTCTGGTCCTGGCTACCTTCCCCGGACTCAACCTACTTGTGGAGAACCTAGATCTTGAAGGGCCTGAATACAGGCATTTCTCCAATGCTCTGTAGCCTCTTGCCTGGTGTGTGCTGGTGAGGTACCATGGGAAGCCCTCGGGTTCTCAACCTCAGTTGCCTTTGAGGGACCTAGCTCTAAAAGCCTGGTTCAATGGGAGGTTGTTCTATGGAGCAGCGTGCTCCAGCAGCATGCTGAGACCTGTTTCTGGTCTGACTTCTTAGCTAATACCTCTGCAGCCTCTGACATCAGGGATCATGACATTAACAAAGCTCTAATAAAAACCTAATTGTGGCATGGGGCATTTTTGATGGAAGAGCCGAAGTTGATTCGGATAAGGTATAGATTTATTGGAGAATAATAGAAAAGAAACGAACCTTTCCGCGATATTCTAATTTTTCGAGTTTCACCTGTATAGTAAACACGCTTAAGTAAGAGTAATTTAAGGAAGCCAGAAGAGGGGTGGAGGGAAGTTGATTCGGATAAGGTATAGATTTATTGGAGAATAATATTGTTAAGCTGTATTGTGTTTGAAGATGCTTGGAAAAATTAATAAAAATTATTTGAGATACACACACACACACACACAGAATTTTGAAGTTAAATTATTCTGTACAGTAAATAAATAAATTATATTCTATACCTGTCCCCCCCGCCCCCGAGTATTGTGCTGCTGATTATTAGCGTTGTGGTTTTCTTTGAGTTGAGAGGAGGCTGATAAAACTATTGATGCCATTTGAATTTTGAATCCATTGGCTACTTTACTGTGAGAGTGTGTGTGTGTGTGGTGGGGGGGCTATTGGACTGTTTTTGTGTATTTTGTGTATTCTGAGGTTTTATATTCTGATTCTATCTTCTGAGCCGCCCTGAGATCTCTGGGTATAGGGCGGCATTTAAATCCAATACAAAAATTAAAATTAAAAACAAGGTTTTCCAGTGTGTGTGTGTGTTTGTGTGTCCGTCCCCCTTTGATTGTAAATTACTTTGAATGTATCATTTAAAAACAGAACATAGGGGGGAAGTTAATAAATAATAATAATAATAATAATAATAATAATAATAATAATAATAACAACTGTGCCTTCTTACCCTGAGATTCAGGCACGCTGTTTTGCTCTGTTGCAGCTGGAGCTGGAGGGTCTCCTTCTCTCCGACCAGCTGCTGCCTCTCCGCGTACATCTTCTTGGTCTCGGCGTCCTGTGCGTCCCGGAGCAGCTGCTTCTCCCTCTCGCACTGCTGTTTCTGCTCGCCCGCCTGGCGCTCCTTCTCCTGGACGCTGTGGGCGCAGGCGGCCTTCTGGCTTTGCAGCCGCCCGTTCTCCTCGGCCACGCTGCTCACTTTCTGGTCCACCTGCCTGGCCAGCGCATCCAACTGGGCCCGCATGGCGTCCGTCAGCTGGCGGAAGTCCTGCCGGGCGCCGCCGAGCTGGTAGCAGGAGGTGAACTGTGCCATGGCCTGCTCGAAGGACGACCTCAGGTTCTCGGGGACGGGGTCCAGCTTGGAGAGGACCTGGGTGCCCAAGTTCTGGTAGGTCTGCATCCGAGACTGTTCTCCCAGCCTGTCGATCTCGCAAGTCCGCTTCTCCTTCTCGGTCCGGTCCAGTTGGTCCTCCAAGTTTTTCTTGGCCCCGGACAAGGCGTCTTGCTCCAGCTTGCTCCTCAACTCCAGAGCTGCGAGCTTTTCTTGGAGAGAGTCGATTCGGACTGCGGGGGCCGGCGGCGTTAGAAAAAGACGAGAAAGAGAAAACGGTATGAAAAGAAATTTCAGTGTATCTGAAGAAGTGTGCATGCACACGGAAGCTCATACCAAGAACAAACTTAGCTGGTCTCTAAGGTGCTACTGGAAGGAATTTCCTTATTTTATTTTGTATCTGAAGAAGTGTGCATGCACACGGAAGCTCCTACCAAGAACAAACTTAGCTGGTCTCTAAGGTGCTACTGGAAGGAATTTCCTTATTTTATTTTGTATCTGAAGAAGTGTGCATGCACACGGAAGCTCCTACCAAGAACAAACTTAGCTGGTCTCTAAGGTGCTACTGGAAGGAATTTCCTTATTTTATTTTGTATCTGAAGAAGTGTGCATGCACACGGAAGCTCCTACCAAGAACAAACTTAGCTGGTCTCTAAGGTGCTACTGGAAGGAATTTCCTTATTTTATTTTGTATCTGAAGAAGTGTGCATGCACACGGGAAGCTCATACCAAGAACAAACTTAGTTGGTCTCTAAGGTGCTACTGGAAGGGATTTTTTATTTTATTTTGTTTTGACTATGGCAGACCAACACGGTTACCTACCTGTAAATGAAAAGAAATGTTTCAGATAACTTTTGTTTTGAAAACAACACAGAGGCTTTTTTTTTGTTAGCCATCATAGGTGCGGAAGGGACGCGGGTGGCGCTGTGGGTTAAACCACTGAGCCTAGGGCTTGCCGATCGGAAGGTCGGCGGTTCGAATCCCCGCAATGACGGGGTGAGCTCCCGTTGCTCGGTCCCTGCTCCTGCCCACCTAGCAGTTCGAAAGCACGTCAAAGTGCAAGTAGATAAATAGGTACCGCTCCGGCGGGAAGGTAAATGGCGTTTCCGTGCGCTGCTCTGGTTCACCAGAAGCGGCTTAGTCCTGCTGGCCACATGACCCGGAAGCTGGACGCCGGCTCCCTCAGCCAGTAAAGCGAGATGAGCGCCGCAACCCCAGAGTCGTCCGCGAACTGGACCTAACTGGACTCATGCAGAGAACCAGCGGGCAACAGCTGTCTTCCTCGGGGCTGCCCTTACCTTGAGTCGTCATATTCAGAAGGTACAAGTTATAAGCGCATTCCCGGCTCATCTGTTGGGCGAGGGCATCTTGCTTCCGAAGTTCTTGGCATTTCACCTGGGGGAAGATGGAGAGGTAGGGGGGTTAGGATCGAGCGGTTTGGGGCGGGAGAGAAAACGATCAGAGTTTTCCCCCTTCGGGAGATTCAATGGGCAAAGCAGCTTACAATATTATTGAAAATAATTCTTAATAACGATTAATTATTGATCACTATTTTTTATATAAATTTCTATGGAATTTTTTTTTTTAAATCCCATACAAATTATCAAACAATACAATCCCATACATTTCCCCCCTTTCTCTCCCTCCCCAGGACTTCCCCCAGTTCCCTTACCTGTTTTATTGATTCAATATTGTTCCTGCCTATTATACAATTTAAAATATTGTTTCCCTGTTGATCAAAATCCTAACTGTTAATAAAGTTTGTGTATGTTTATTACTGATCACTGTTAATCATTATTGATTAGTGTTAATTCAAACTGCGGGAGGCAGTGGAAGACAGGAGTGCCTGGCGTGCTCTGGTCCATGGGGCCACGAAGAGTCGGACATGACTAAATGACAAGTGTTAATTAGCATTAATTAATACTTATTATTATTGCTGTTATTATTGTCCTTCTTCTCCTTCTCTGGCAATCCCTCGTAGCCGAGTAAAAGTCTTCCATAAACACGGTTTTAACAGTGAGTCCGTAAGTAACCGTGGAGGCCAATTCTGGATCCACACGTCCTTCCACAGTGGGGACATAGGTTTCCGGGTGCGAATTGATCCCGGTGAGGGTTTGCCAAGTGTGCCTTCCTCTTGGCGCATTTCTCCCTCGCGTCCTGAGTTCGAGTGTCTCCAAAGCCCACGACGCCTTTGCTAAAGGGTGTTCTCCAACTGGAGCGCTCGCAGGCCAGTGTCTCCCGGTTGTCGGTGTTTATACTACATTTTTAAAGATTTGCCTTGAACCTCTTTTGTTGACCACCAGCATTACGCTTTCCATTTTTAAGTTTGGAATAGAGTAGTTGCTTTGGAAGACGATCATCAGGCATCCGCACAACATGACCAGTCCAACGAAGTTGATGTTGAAGAATCATTGCTTCAACACTGGTGATCTTTGCTTCTTCCAGGACACTGGTATTAGTTCGCCTGTCTTCCCAAGTGATGTGTAAAATATTTCGGAGACGCCGTTAATGGAACGCCCCAGTCCCTTGTATATTTTACCTGCTTCCAGGCAAGTGGTTCCTGCCTAGGGGTGGGGGCAGAAACTGTTCATTTCCTCTCATTCCCCCCACCCCCAATCTTTAGCTTGGTTTTCTACATTTCCACGCCACCCTTTTAAACCCCTCGTGGAAATCCATCAGCATCTCGGCGTAAATTTCTCCTGGCGAACGCATTTTGGGGTGTGTGTGTGTGACGTTTTGCCTCGGATTCACTTTCTTCCTCTCTTTTTTGCAAAGCAATCCCTCCCTCCCCCTGCCCCCCCCCCGGCCGTAATGCTTCCTTGAACGTTATTCTCCGGCGTTTCGATGCAAACTTCGCCCTAGCTCGGGAATTTTGGGACACGTTATTACTCTGTCGGAGGAAATGCATTGCAAAATTCAGAGAAGGGTGGATTTGAAAGGGTGGCTGTGGTTTCGCTTAGTTTAATTTTTCCCTAATATTATTGCTATTCTTATTAGTATCATCGTCATCATCATTATTTAGCAGGCAATGAAATATAAAATACGTAGCAGCCATTACAGCAAACAGGCATTCCCCATAAAGAAGAAACACAGACAATACAATACAAATTATTCATATCAACCTCATCCGTTTAGGAGCTGTTAGTGGAAGTTCCACATGCCTGGATATTTGGAAACATACCAAATCGAAATAAACCCATCACTTTTACATGGTCCTTAAAGCATTCTTAGTTTGTGTGTCCACCCCCCCCCCAATTAATTCAATATCCAACATCACGCGCCATAGACTCAGAATCCCAGAGTTGGAAGGGATACTCGAGGGTCATCCATCCCAACCCCCAGGGCCGGATTTAGTTTTGATGCGGCCCTCAGCTCCTGAAGGTAATGGGGCCCTTTCTATGTCCAGCTGCCCTTTGTCTACAACAAATTGCCGCTGTTTTTTTTTTTTTTTTGGTCTTGAATATATGCTATAAGGTCATTGATGGACCGAATAGGTATTGAAAGCCATTTGCACATAGCAGAATACATATTTTATCCAAGTCATTGTTGAACTGAAATATAATGAAGAAGTACAGGTGAAACTCGAAAAATTAGAAAGGTTCGTTTCTTTCAGTAATTCAACTTAAAAGGTGAAACTAATATATGAGATAGACTCATGACATGCAAAGCGAGATATGTCAAGCCTTTATTTGTTATAATTGTGATGATTATGGCGTACAGCTGATGAGAACCCCAAATTAACAATTTCAACTTTGGGGTTTTCATCAGCTGTGTGCCATAATCATCACAATTATAACAAGCAAAGGCTTGACATATCTCACTTTGCATGTCATGAGTCTATCTCATATATTAAACTCCAGTAGGTTTTCCATGATGTTCCAATTTTTCGAGTTTCACCTCTATATTAATAGTGAAAGACAATGATGAAGAAGTATATTCATAGTGAAATAATCATTAAGCTCTAACTTAAAATGATTTTTGATTCTTAAACTTAATAATGCAAACACATTGGCATTTGGCAAGAACAAAAGTCCCTTCGGAAACACAATTGACAAAGACTCGTCATCTAGTCTCTAGAAACTTGCTATAACACGAAATAATAAGATGCAAACTACTAATAATTATCAATAGCAGAATGTCGGCACCCTATATATAGAAAGGAGCAAAGCAGTGATATTTTAGGGAGCAGGCGGGGCCCATGACTGACATCAGAGGAGCCGACACAACACAAAACACAGCTGCCGGATGTAGGTTTCATTCTATTTGTTTTTTATCTTATATTCTGGAAATGTACATCCAGGTTTTTTCCCCTTTAAATTTTTTTTAGGGCCCCCAAGAGAGTGGGGCCCTAAGCTACAGCTTGTTTAGCTTATACGTAAATCCAGCACTGGCCAATCCCCCCCCCCCCGCCCAGCAAGGAATCAAAACTGACAGTGTTAGGGAGTCATCTAGAAACAGAGAGAATATGCCAGAACCATCACATATTCCAGTTTCAGATGGAAGTACCGATAAAAGGAGAACTTTCGTTGACATTTTTTTTTGGCAGAAGGTTGACCGACAGATGCTGTCTGCAAACGGCTGTGTCATGACTTTGTCTGCCTACATGTTGTTGCTAAAGAGGAAGAGGGGCTGAAACTTCAACTATTGCTATAATGATTGTAAATTGTGCTTGCAAAAGGGTAAAAGAGTATTGGGAAATGACAGAGTCAGCACATAAAATCCAATGAAACAGGGGCGTCCTATTCCGTCCCCTCCGATGTTTCTCCCCTGAAAATAGGGACGTCCTATTCCATCCCCTCCAACGTTTCTCCCCTGAAAATAGGGACGTCCTATTCCATCCCCTCCAACGTTTCTCCCCTGAAAATAGGGACGTCCTATTCCATCCCCTCCAACGTTTCTCCCCTGAAAATAGGGACGTCCTATTCCATCCCCTCCAACGTTTCTCCCCTGAAAATAGGGACGTCCTATTCCATCCCCTCCAACGTTTCTCCCCTGAAAATAGGGACGTCCTATTCCATCCCCTCCAACGTTTCTCCCCTGAAAATAGGGACGTCCTATTCCATCCCCTCCAACGTTTCTCCCCTGAAAATAGGGACGTCCTATTCCATCCCCTCCAACGTTTCTCCCCTGAAAATAGGGACGTCCTATTCCATCCCCTCCAACGTTTCTCCCCTGAAAATAGGGACGTCCTATTCCATCCCCTCCAACGTTTCTCCCCTGAAAATAGGGACGTCCTATTCCATCCCCTCCAACGTTTCTCCCCTGAAAATAGGGACGTCCTATTCCATCCCCTCCAACGTTTCTCCCCTGAAAATAGGGACGTCCTATTCCATCCCCTCCAACGTTTCTCCCCTGAAAATAGGGACGTCCTATTCCATCCCCTCCAACGTTTCTCCCCTGAAAATAGGGACGTCCTATTCCATCCCCTCCAACGTTTCTCCCCTGAAAATAGGGACGTCCTATTCCATCCCCTCCAACGTTTCTCCCCTGATAGGGACGTTCTCCCCTCCAACGTTTCTCCCCTGAAAATAGGGACGTCCTATTCCATCCCCTCCAACGTTTCTCCCCTGAAAATAGGGACGTCCTATTCCATCCCCTCCAACGTTTCTCCCCTGAAAATAGGGACGTCCTATTCCATCCCCTCCAACGTTTCTCCCCTGAAAATAGGGACGTCCTATTCCATCCCCTCCAACGTTTCTCCCCTGAAAATAGGGACGTCCTATTCCATCCCCTCCAACGTTTCTCCCCTGAAAATAGGGACGTCCTACCATCCCCTCCAACGTCCTATAGGGACGTCCATCCATCCCCTCCAACGTTTCTCCCCTGTAACGTCCTATCCATCCCCTCCAACGAACTCCTATTCCATCCCCTCCAACGTCCTTAGGGACAATCCCCTTCAAAAACAGGGACATTTGGAGGGTCTGAAATAAACAGCCCAACGCATAGCACATAGGCCAATCATTGTATGTGTGCGTGCTTCTCGAATCACCCTGAGGTGTTGGCAGGGACCCCCCAGAGACCATCCAGCCCAACCCCGCACAAGGCAGGAATCGCCCCTCCGCCCTCCTTTGCTGACCTTCTCGTTGAAGTTGTTCACTGAGGTCCTGTTGCAGTTGATGGCCTGGGCCTTGCTCAGCCGAGCCTCTACCTGGCTGGCGTTGAGCCGGCTCTTGAAGTCTCTGATCTCGCGCCCGAGGTCATCGCCCTTATTGTTGCATTGCGAGAGCTGGTCCTGCAGGACTTTCTGGTGCTTCTTGGTGCTCTCCTCCGAGGTGCCGTACACCATGAAAAGCACCAGACCCAGGATGATGAGGAACTGGATGAGAGAGAGGAAGAGGAAGAAATATTTCATGTAGAAACCGCAGTCCCGCTTGTTGGGGTTCTCCTTCAGCTCCAGGCCCAGCTTGGCCATCGTGTACGGGTTCTTCTCCATCTTCTCACCAACTGCCTTGGCCAACCTCGAAGGAGCTTCTTTTGGGTCACCTGGGCGGGGAATACGAATTCCCCGAGTGTTTATATTGCCTCTGACGGACGCTTCCTCTCTCCAGACTCCATCCTGCCTCTCCGGAAAAAGCTGCTGGTTCCTGGTTATCAAAGGGGGGCACCCCGTGTCACCGGGACATCAGAGTTTTTTTTTCTAGGGGGGTGGTGGCCTCTCGCAGCTCCTTCCCCCTTGTTTGTTTTTTTGGGAACAAGGCCAAAGCGGCACCGCCAACTTCGCCAGCCTGGTCTCCAGGGTGCCCCAAAAGACGTCAGCCAGTCAAAAAAAAAATTGAAACCTTCAACTGGTCGCGAATGTTAAGTTGGTACCAGCAAGAACGAGTCTTTCTGTAAAAATAAATAAATAGGTTATTTAAACCAATTCTTAATGGTAAAGGTACCCCTGGCTGTTGAGACTCCAGTACTTTGGCCACCTCATGAGAAGAGAAGACTCCCTGGAAAAGACCCTGATGTTGGGAAAGATGGAGGGCACAAGGAGAAGGGGACGACAGAGGATGAGATGGTTGGACAGTGTTCTCGAAGCTACTAACATGAGTTTGGCCAAACTGCGGGAGGCAGTGGAGGATAGGGGTGCCTGGCATGCTCTGGTCCATGGGGTCACGAAGAGTCGGACACGACTGAACAACAACATGTTAGGTCCTTATTTCCTGATGAATAGCCTTTGGACTATAATGTAACTTAAATAGAAAACTATCTGTAGAAAGGTTTTTCCTCCCAAATGCATTTTATTTCAAAAAATTGACTTAAATAAATAAATAAATAAACCCGATTTTTATTTTTATTTTAAATTGTAAGGAAAAAAAATTGATTTTTATCCACCCTGGGACAAAGTCATAGTGGAGAGTTTTGACTAAACGTGACCCACTTGGAGCAGGAACCGGCAAGCCGCACCAATATCCCTGCCAAGAAAACTCCATGGATGCCAATTTAAGGTAAAGGGACCCCTGACCGTTAGGTCCAGTTCGCGGATGATTTTGGGGTTGGGGCGCTCATCTCGCTTTACTGGCCGAGGGAGCCGGCGTACAGCTTCCGGGTCATGTGGCCAGCATGACTAAGCCGCTTCTGGCGAACCAGAGCAGCGCACGGAAACGCCGTTTACCTTCCCGCCGGAGCGGTACCTATTTATCTACTTGCACTTTGACGTGCTTTCGAACTGCTAGGTGGGCAGGAGCAGGGACTGAGCAACGGGAGCTCACCCCGTCATTGCGGGGATTCGAACCGCTGACCTTCCGATCGGCAAGCCCTAGGCTCAGGGGTTTAACCCACAGTGCCACCCATGTTATCTTTCCCTTTTTCCTTCGGGGATATAGGCCCCACAGGGAATGTGTCTCTCCTCCTCAGTAGCTTTGAATGCTGCCCCCTCCCTTTCCCCCCAAAGCACTAGACGTCTGGTCACCTCTGAGCTACTGCCGAACTACCGGAATTCGCTCTCGGCTCCTGGGGCTTCCTTTTCAGAGCTAGAAATAGCGTCAGCCGGCCAACGCCCTTCCAGGCTCAGAGGAAAACCCAGAGACAGATCCTGTGGCAATTTGGGCTCTCCGGCCAAATGCGGGACCCTCTCCATCTCCCTGAATTTCAGGCTATAAAGAGAAATTCCCCACTCTGCTTCTTTGCTTATATAATCGGCGTCCGCTTCTTTCCTCTGCCCTCCTCATCCCCTTTTCCTTTTGTTCTGCTCCTTTGATTTTAACCGATTGCGCGTAAGCTGCGCTGGGATCCTCATCTCAAGAGTGGAGATTAAAACCCTTGGAATAAATCAATAAATTGTGCCGTGCCTTGTCTAAAGCTAGGCTAGGGGTGCAGTTGCCGTGTGGGTTGGGCTCCATGACCCCTGGTGTCCCTTCCAAATCTACGATTCTAGGGATTGAAGCAGTTGGAGCAGAGCCAGACTGGCGATTGTAATAATGGGCTTGTTTTGGTGTGCAAGTGTTTGACGTGTTTCGGGAGAAACACTTAGGAAAGGCGCCAAGAACAATTCAGAAAGACAAAAGGACCTGAACGGATGAACTGGGCAAAGCAGCCCGATATCTGTCCCAAATCGCCAGATGATGGGGTTAGATCTGGTTAATTGTTTAGATGATTTATAGACTTCCCTTCGCAAAAAAAAGAAGCCGCAGGGTGTTTTGCAGACAAAAGAAAATGGTTGTGTTATAAGAAAACCTGCTCGTTTTTCCCTTATGGGGTATCCAAGAGTCTCCTCCAGCACCATAATTCAAAAGTATCAATTCTTTGGCGACTGGCCTTCTTTATGGTCCAGCTCTCACTTCCATACATCACTACTGGGAAAACCATAGCTTTAACTATACGGACCTTTGTCGGCAAGGTGATGTCTCTGCTTTTGAAGATGCTGTCTAGGTTTGTCATTGCTTTCCTCCCAAGAAGCAGGCATCTTTTAATTTCGTGACTGCTGTCACCATCTGCAGTGATCATGGAACCCAAGAAAGTGAAATCTCTCACTGCCTCCATTTCTTCCCCTTCTAGTTTCCCCAAGGTGGTTAGATGGCAACTTGAGCACCTCCTTCTGACAACTCCTGCAGCCAAGATGCTGCCAAATGTCATAGAATCCTAGAGTTGGAAGAGACCCCAAGGGCCATCCAGTCCAACCCCCTGCCAAGCAGGAAACACCATCAAAGCATTCCTGACAGACGGCTGTCAAGCCTCCGCTTCAAGACCTCCAAAGAAGGAGACTCCACCACACTCCTTGGCAGCAAATCCCACTGTCCAACAGCTCTTACTGTCAGGAAGTTCTTCCTAATGTTTAGGTGGAATCTTCTTTCTTGTAGTTTGAATCCATTGCCCCGTGTCCGCTTCTCTGGAGCAGCAGAAAACAACCTTTCTCCCTCCTCTATATGACATCCTTTTGATATATTTGAACATGGCTATCATATCACCCCTTAACCTTCTCTTCTCCAGGCTAAACATACCCAGCTCCCTAAGCCGTTCCTCATAAGGCATCGTTTCCAGGCCTTGGACCATTTTGGTTGCCCTCCTCTGGACACGTTCCAGCTTGTCAGTATCCTTCTTGAACTGGGGTGCCCAGAACTGGACACAGTATTTCCTTTCCTTTGGACCCCATCAACGAGGACTACAGAGGGGTCCCATCATCTGGGCAGCCCAGGACACACACACCCCCCCCGACACATGGCCCAGGCTTGCACCCCGGGAAGGTCACTTTGGTGCCGCTCACACAGTTTTTCGGCTCTCGCCCTCTCTGGAGGCACACTCCATCGTCTCTCGAGACACAAGGGTGCCGACCATACGTGCAAGTTTGGGGAAATGTGTTTGGAGCAATTGTGTATATGAAAATGCTCACTTAAGGAGAAATGCACACTTGAGGTTTGCAAAGCAGAAATGGATAAAGTCGAATTTCCTTCATCCCTAAAGATGAAGTGATCGTGCACTGCTCCCCGGTGGTCAACGCATGCACTGCACTCACAAGGCAAAGGACCCCTGTTAAGTCCAGTCAGAGGCGACTAGGGGGTTGCGGCGCTCATTCTGCTCTCAGGCCAAGAGAAATGGCGTTTGTCCGCAGGCAGCTTTCCGGATTGCGTGGCCAGCAGGACTGAACCGCTTCTGGTGCAACGGGACACCCTGACGCAAACCAGAGCGCACGGAAACACTGTTTACCTTCCCACCATAAAGGTCAAACGACCCCTGACCATAGCCGTCAACTTTTCCCTTTTCTTGCAAGGAATCCTATTCAGAATAAGGGAATTTCCCTTAAAAAAAAGGGAAAAGTTGACAGCTATGCCCCTGACCGTTAGGTCCAGTCGTGGACGACTCCGGGGTTGCGGCGCTCATCTCGCTTTACTGGCCGAGGGAGCCGGCGTACAGCTTCCGGGTCATGTGGCCAGCATGACTAAGCCGCTTCTGGCGAAACCAGAGCAGCGCACGGAAACGCTGTTTACCTTCCCACCGGAGTGGTACCTATTTATCTACTTGCACTTTGACGTGCTTTTGAACTGCTAGGTGGACAGGAGCAGGGACCGAGCAACGGGAGCTCACTCCATCATTGCAGGGATTCGAACCGCCGACTTTCTGATAGGCAAGCCCTAGGCTCTTGTGGTTTAACCCACAGCACCACCCGCATCCAACACATGACCCCTGCTAGATCAGGCTATACGTACTGGGTTGCCAGATATCCTCTTTTTGTACTTCCAACCTTACTGTCTGCTTGTGGAACATGGACCGCTTACAAACGCCATCTCCAGCTCCTCGAAAGATTCCATCAATGGTGTCTGGAAATTTTTACACATCACCTGGGAAGACAGGCGAACTCATGCCAGTGTACTGGAAGAGCAGAAAGGTTGCAATGACCCAGGCCAGGACGGCAATAAACAATATTGATATGATAAAACTTTCTATGGCTGTCGAAATGCTTGTTGCACAATTGTCTCGATAGAAATGACTAAATAGATAATAATGTCAGAAGATATAAGTTTAATTTGAGATTCTTTATTATTCCAGCTGAAGAGGAATAAACGAAACAGGGCCTTGTCCTGGAGTTACCAATCGTAACTGGAATTTGTTTTATACTTTCAACAACAAAAATAGAGAAAACCATTGTTTATTGCCGTCCTGGTCTGAGTCCTTGCCAGGCCCGTCTTAGAGGGATCCGCCGCCCTGGCGCAGCGATCCCTCGGCGCCCCCAGCCTGCTGCCTCTCCGCCCGCCTCCCTCCCGCGCTGGCCGCCCCTCGGGAGGGGGGGTGGGCGAGCGGGGGATGAGGGGCGTGGCGTTGGAGCGGGCGCTCGCGCGCCGGCGGGCGGAGGATGATGGGCGGACGGGCGCGGCGGGCGGAGGATGATGGGCGGGCAGACGGGCGCTAGCGCGCCGGCGGGCGGAGGATGATGGGCGGGCGGGCGCTCGCGCACCGGCGGGCGGGCGGGCTGCAAGCCGGCCGCCCTCGCCTCCCAGAGCCCCAGCTGGAGTGCTGGAAGGTCGCGCAAAGCCCCGCGCCGCTTCAGCGCTCCAGCTGGGGCTCCGGGAGGCGAGGGCGGGCGGCTTACAGCCCGCCCGCCGGCGCGCGAGTGCCCGCCTCCCCGTGGGGGCGGGGCGGGTTGGGGAGGGGGAGCCCGGTATGCCGGCGGGCTCGCGGGGGCGCCCCTGGGGTGCCCGGCGCCCTGGTGCGCCGCGCCACCGGCCTCTATGGATGAGACGGCTCTGGTCCTTGCAACCTTTCTACTTTATTTCCTGTATTCTCCAAGGACTCCAATTTTCTAATTAGTGTACTGGAAGAAGCAAAGATCGCCAGTGTCAAAGCGATGATTCTTCGACATCAACTTTGTTGGACTGGTCATGTTGTGCGGATGCCTGATTATCGTCTTCCAAAGCAACTACTCTATTCCAAACTTAAAAATGGAAAGCGTAATGCTGGTGGTCAACAAAAGAGGTTTAAAGACTCTCTCAAGGCAAATCTTTAAAAATGTAGTATAAACACTGACAACTGGGAGACACTGGCTTGCGGGTGCTCCAGTTGGAGAACAGCCTTTCCCAGAGGTGTCCTGGGCTTTGAAGACACTTGAACTCAGAACGCAAGGGAGAAACATGCTCAGAGGAAGGCATGCTTGGCAAACCCTCACCGGGATCAAGTCCCACCAGGGAACCTATGTCCCCACTGTGGAAGGATGTGTGGATCCAGAATTGGCCTCCACAGTCACTTACAGACTCACTGTTAAAACCGTGTTTATGGAAGACAATCTTACTCGGCTACGAGGGATCGCCAAAGAAGAAGGACAATAATAACAACAACAATAAGAAGAAGAAGAAGAAGAAGAAGAAGAAGAAGAAGAAGAAGAAGAAGAAGAAGAAGAAGAAGATGATAGGGGTTTGTGTTGCCATATGTCCTGTTTTTTCCGGACGTGTCTTCTTTTCCAGAATTAAAATTTCTGTCCAGGCAGATATTTTTAAATTTAACAAAACGTCCAGGTTTTTTTCCGTTCGGTGTTTTGGTTTACAGTAACCCAAGAAAAACACCCTGGTGGATTTGACTCGGATCTAAGCAGGCCTGCAGCAGAGAATCGCAATCCATCAGGAATCTCTTTTAAAAGAATGTTTCACTCCTTGCTTCCACAAGGGAGAACAATCCATGGATAGGAAAAACCACAACAAGGCAGACGTACTTGGCTGGGTCAGAGAACAGCGTTTTATTTGGACATTGAATTGTGATCCGACAGATCTGTATCATCCCATAATATTCCTGCATTGCTAGATGATGCTCGTGGCCCCTTCCAACTCTACAATTCGATGATTCCAATCTGGTTTAATAATCTGTCTCTCCCCACTGCCACCCCCAAAGGAAAAAACCCCCCACACAATTCCCCCAAGCTGCATCTGAATTTGGTATTGATCCGTGACTTTGAATGGGTTGTTGGAGAGGAGGAAGGGGTCCGCAAAACCTCCCGTCCGTTTTCATCATGTCGAAGGTTGTTCTAGAGGAGAAATATCAGCCCTTCCTGAGACAACAACAGAAGGAATGAAAGCGAGTTTAAAAAAAAAGAAATACAGAAGAAGCAATTCAATTTTATATTAACCAGCAGCCAAGGCACTACTTGGCAACATGGAATATGTAGTTTCCCTTTAAAAAATAAACATTAGATAAATTAAATTAAATTAAAAAATTAAAAATTAAAAAAATTATCTATTGAATTGTTAAATTTTACACAATTTTCCCATAACATTCCATTGAACTCCCCTCGGGATTTCCCATCCACCCTTCCACGATGTCAAATTTATTCCCTCCTCATTGCAAATCAGGTTGATTATCAAAATGTACAGGCTCTGAAGTGTTTTGCAAGGAGCAAAGTTACTTTTTGACTTGAATTTGAGCTATTTCCACGGCTTCCGTTTCTCGGTTTGCTCCTTGCAAACAGCTCGGACCCTGCAAATTTCGATAAATGAACCTGATTCGCAATGGGAGAGGTGGAATAATGTCGAGACTGCAGCGGTGTGCTGGGCTAAGTCAAGCCGGAGTGGCGGATGCCGGATCTTTCTCTCGCGGCAGGGTGGTCGCCACCCTTTTGCGTAAGGGATCGCCCCAGGGGAACCCCTCTCGGCTCTGGAAACTTACGAGCAGCTAAAGAATGAAAAAGCTCGCCAGCCCCCACAATAAGTACCAGAACGGGGGGCACCTGCGGCCGGCGGAGGACGGGCGGCCCTGAAGGCGACGGTGGAGGGAGGCGATTTCGGACAGGTAGCCGTGCCTGGGGGGAGAAAGGTGGAAAAGAGACGTCAGGAAGGGAGAGAGGAAGGATGAGACTTCTCCCCGGTCATTTTGGGTGATAGAGCCTGGGGCTGGGAGGCTGAAGTTAGCGGGGTATTGCCCCCCCCTTGCCCTCCATGCCAGGGAAACTTCGGGACTCCTGGGATAGAGCTCAGACGGTCTGACATCTCAGGGTCGTGGGTTCGAGTCTTACACTGGGCAAAAGATTCCTGCAATGCAGGGGGGGTTGGACTAGAGGACCTTCAGGGGTCCCTTGCCCCTCTGAAATTTTAGGATTCTATGAAATGCTCTTATAGCTGCTCAAAAGCGGCCTAAGGTGGGACCTAGTCTTCGGGTGGTGCTGTGATCTAAACCACTGAGCCTAGGGCTTGCCGATCGGAAGGTCGGCGGTTCGAATCCCCGCAATGACGGGGTGAGCTCCCGTTGCTCGGTCCCTGCTCCTGCCCACCTAGCAGTTTGAAAGCACGTCAAAGTGCAAGTAGATAAATAGGTACCGCTCCGGCGGGAAGGTAAACGGCGTTTCCGTGCGCTGCTCTGGTTCGCCAGAAGTGGCTTAGTCATGCTGGCCACATGACCCGGAAGCTGGACGCCGGCTCCCTCGGCCAGTAAAGCGAGATGAGCGCCGCAACCCCAGAGTCGTCCGCGACTGGACCTAACGGTCAGGGGTCCCTTTACCCTTTTACCTTTTAGTCTTCGGAGCTGTTGATCCGAAACATTATTAAGAAGCCCAAATTCCCCGTCAACCTGTTAGATTCTACGATTTGCCGAAAGCGCCGTGGAGACTCGACTCACACGCTTTCCTGCAGCGCCGCCTGCCGCGCCTCGCAGCGCTCCCTCTCCGCCTCGGCCGCGGCTCTTTCTCCCACCGCTGCCTCCAGCCGCTCTTCCAAGCCGGACGCCTGCTGCTGCCACCGGGACATCTCCGCTGCGAGCGGGAAAGAGCCAAGAGACGGTTTGAGAATGGCATGGTGCAGGGGAAAAAAACTTTCCATGCTTCCTCCAAACCCACCCCTTCTCCACCAAGGGCAAATATTATTATTATTATTATTATTATTATTAGAATCATAGAATCATAGAATCATAGAGTTGGAAGAGACCACAAGGGCCATCCAGTCCAAGGAGGCGGGTCTCCAGCAGAAATGTGAGCATGTTGCTTCTCTCCTGTCTGCCAGGATACCTGATAATACCTTATCAATTGCCTTTTCTGGGTAGCCTGGCCGTTCCTTTGAGATGGTAAATACTCAGTTCCTGAATCCCTTACGTATATTGAGTGTTCATAGAATCCTAGAATCCTAGAGTTGGAAGAGACCCCAAGGGCCATCCAGTCCAACCCCCTGCCAAGCAGGAAACACCATCAAAGCATTCCTGACAGATGGCTGTCAAGCCTCTGCTTAAAGACCTCCAAAGAAGGAGACTCCACCACACTCCTTGGCAGCAAATTCCACTGTCGAACAGCTCTTACTGTCAGGAAGTTCTTCCTAATGTTTAGGTGGAATCTTCTTTCTTGTAGTTTGAATCCATTGCCCCGTGTCCGCTTCTCTGGAGCAGCAGAAAACAACCTTTCTCCCTCCTCTATATGACATCCTTTTATATATTTGAACATGGCTATCATATCACCCCTTAACCTTCTCTTCTCCAGGCTAAACATACCCAGCTCCCTAAGCCGTTCCTCATAAGGCATCGTTTCCAGGCCTTGGACCATTTTGGTTGCCCTCCTCTGGACACGTTCCAGCTTGTCAGTATCCTTCTTGAACTGTGGTGCCCAGAACTGGACACAGTATTCCAGGTGAGGTCTGACCAGAGCAGAATATAGTGGTACTATTACTTCCCTTGATCTAGATGCTATACTCCTATTGATGCAGCCCAGAATTGCATTGGCTTTTTTAGCTGCTGCATCACACTGTTGACTCATGTCAAGTTTATGGTCTACCAAGACTCCTAGATCCTTTTCACATGTACTGCTCTCAAGCCAGGTGTCACCCATCCTGTATTTGTGCCTTTCATTTTTTTTGCCCAAGTGTAGTACTTTACATTTCTCCCTGTTAAAATTCATCTTGTTTGCTTTGGCCCAGTTCTCTAATCTGTTAAGGTCATTTTGAAGTGTGATCCTGTCCTCTGGGGTATTAGCCACCCCTCCTAATTTGGTGTCATCTGCAAACTTGATCAGGATGCCCTCAAGCCCATCATCCAAGTCATTGATGAAGATGTTGAATAAGACTGGGCCCAAGACAGAACCCTGTGGCACCCCACTAGTCACTTCTCTCCAGGATGAAGAGGAGCCATTAATGAGTACCCTTTGGGTTCGGTCAGTCAGCCAGTTACAAATCCACTGAATGGTAGCATTGTCTAGTCCGCATTTTACCAGCTTCTTTACGAGAATATCATGGGGCACCTTGTCAAAGGCCTTGCTGAAATCAAGATAGGCTACATCCACAGCATTCCCTTCATCTACCAGGCTTGTAATTCTGTCAAAAAATGAGATCAGATTGGTCTGACATGACTTATTTTTCAGAAACCCATGCTGACTTTTAGTGATCACAGCGTTCCTTTCTAGGTGCTCACAGACCGTTTGCTTAATGATCTGCTCTAGAATCTTTCCTGGTATTGATGTCAGGCTGACTGGGCGGTAATTGTTTGGGTCTTCTCTTTCCCCCTTTTTGAAAATAGGGACAACATTTGCCCTCCTCCAGTCTGCCGGTACTTCCCCAGTTCTCCAGGAATTCTCAAAGATTACTGCCAGTGGTTCTGAAATCACCTCTGCTAGTTCTTTTAATACTCTTGGATGTAGTTCATCTGGCCCTGGAGACTTGAATACATCTAAACTAGCCAAGTATTCTTGTATTACCTCCTTACTTATTCTGGGCTGTGTTTCCCCTGCTGAATCATCTGCCCCATATTCTTCAGGTTGGGCATTGTTTTCTTTTTTTGAGAAGACTGAGGCAAAGAAGGCATTGAGGAGTTCTGCCCTTTCTCTGTCTCCTGTTCGCATTTCACCATCTTCTCCTCTAAGTGACCCCACTGTTTCATTGTTCTTCCTTTTGCTACGGACATACCCATAAAAGCCCTTTTTATTGCTTTTAACCTCTCTAGCAAGCCTGAGTTCATTCTGTGCTTTAGCTTTTCTGACTTTGTCTCTACACTTGCTGGCTATTTGTTTGAATTCCTCTCTGGTGACTTCCCCCTTTTTCCATTTTTTGTACATATCCCTTTTAAATCTTAAATCAGTTAAAAGTTCTTTAGATAGCCACCCTGGCTTCTTTAGGCACCTTCCATGTTTTCGTCTCATTGGTACTGCTTGAAGTTGTGCTTTTAATATCTCCCTTTTAACAAACTCCCATCCATCATGAACTCCCTTCCCTTTTAGTATTACTGACCATGGGATCACACCCAGCATTTCCCTAAATTTTCTGAAGTCAGCTTTCTTAAAGTCTAGAATTTGAGTCTTAGTATGCTTGGTTGCTCCTTTCCGCTGTATAATAAACTCCAGAAGAGCATGATCACTCCCACCTAATGATCCTGCCACTTCTACCCCACTTACCAAGTCATCACTATTGGTTAAGACCAGATCTAAAATGGCTGATCCTCTTGTTGCTTCTCCCACTTTCTGGACAATGAAATTGTCTGCAAGGCCAGTGAGGAATCTGTTCGACCTTGTGCTCTTGGCTGAGTTTGACATCCAACAAATATCAGGATAGTTGAAATCCCCCATTACTACTATCTCACTTCCTTTTGAATACTTGGTCATCTGTTCCAGGAAAGCATCATCTGTGTCCTCAGTTTGGCTTGGCGATCTGTAGTAAACTCCCACAATGAGATCACTGTTATTTTTCTCTCCCTTAATTTTGACCCAGATACTCTCAGTTTGGCTTTGAAGTTTTAAATCCTGGATCTCTTCACAGGTATACACATCCCTGACATATAATGCCACCCCTCCTCCTTTTCTGTTTGATCTATTTCTCTGAAATAGATTGTATCCCTCTATTACTACATTCCAATCATGAGACTCATCCCACCAGGTTTCAGTGATGCCTATTATGTCATATTTAGTTTGGTGTACCAAGAGCTCAAGTTCATCTTGTTTATTTCCCATGCTCTGTGCATTAGTATACAGACATTGAAGACCATTGATCATTCCCCCTAGTCTCTTATTTAAGGATTTTTCCTTCCCACTACTAGGTCTGCATGCTGTTTGCTCCATTTGGCTCTTGACATTTGGATGATCATCTTCAGCACTTGATAGACTCCTACCTTCAGGACCACTATCTCCCTCCCCCACATAAGTCAGTTTAAAGCCCTCCTGATGAGGTTTTTGAGATTGTTGGCGAAAACATTCCTCCCAACCTTTGTGAGGTGCAGCCCATCTCTTGCCAGAAGTCCATCTTCAAGAAACTTCAGACCGTGATCTAAGAATCCAAACCGTTCCTGCTGGCACCATTTGCGAAGCCAGGTGTTCACTTCCCCTATTTTTCTCTCTCTCCCTGGGCCACGATAATAATAATAATAATTATTATTATTATTTATTAGCTTCTCCGGGGAGAGAGTTCCAGGCTGGATCTACACAGCTATACATACCTAGCAGTGCGCTGTTTCGACCGTCCATCTCCACCCCTTCCACCTGGAGGGTGAACATTTCGCCGCGGACCGCTGTCAGGTTGGCATCCAAAAGGGTCTGCAAGAGAGACCGGGGGTGGGTGGGTGGGCAACATCTCTTAAGATGTGGGTCCGCCCCTTCTTTTGACCACGCCCACACAGCACCCTCCCACCTGTGGCCCCGCCCTGCCTTTGAAGAAACAAGCAAGGGGGTCTGCCGTCGAAATCGTGCGACCCCACCCCCGGTGCAAATCAGGTCGAATCTCAAAATTGGCAGAGGAGCAAACCAAAGCCGCATTTTCAGCTGAAATTGAGCTATTTCAATGGCGTTTGTTTGATTTGCTCCTTGCAAACAGAGGGAAAAGTCTGCAAATTTTGATAATTTAGACCCGATCTGCAATGGGGGTTGAACGATTTCAATTGCCGCTGTCGACGAACCTTCTGCAACCGGCAGACTACCGGAAGCTCCTAGACTACAAATCCCATCATCCATGACTTCGGGTGGAGGTTGCAGTCCAGGAATATCCGAAAGGTTTCAGAAGGTCTCCAAACGTTGCGGTTGGCAGAATAATGCGAGGGAAACTGAATTCATCCGGCACGGTTGCACTTCATTTCTCTGGATTGGTTTGTACCCAGATACAAATTTCCAGTTGAGACAGCTGCAGGCCTTTGAAGAATTCTGGGAGTTATAGTTTGCTAAAGGCGCTGAGAGTTGCGAGGAAACCTCCCCGTCCCAGAGATGCGATTCCCAGAGCTCCCTAGGAAGAGGCGTTCGGTTGTTGAAGCACCCTGAGAATTGTAGCTCTTGGTGCAGGATATCAGCTCTCGGCGCCTGTAACAAACTACAGCTCCCAGAATTCTTTGAGGGGGAAGGAACGGCTCCTTGAATGGGGCTTTAAGCGTAGGCCACAAAACGTGGTCTCTGTACGGAAAAGAATGATCTGAGCGGTTCAGTCAGTGGAACACGAGGCTCTGAAGTTCAGGGTCACGGGTTCGAGGCCCACGCTGGGCAAAATATCCCTGCATTGCAGGGGGTTGGACTGGATGACCCTTGGGGTCCCTTCCAACTCAGCAATGAGTTCCTGACTACGATACGACTGGCGGTTTGCCGATGCCCAAGAGAGCATTTGAAAGCCGGCGCAAAACTAAAAACGGACACAGTCTGGAAGCTTCTGCAAAACCTCAAGAAATGGGGACAATCGCAGGCAGAGGAAAGGGACTCCGCATCAGCTCGGCCCCACAGAAACCTCCCCAAGCCCCCTTTTCCTGCCCTGCCACCACCTCCACCAGCTGAAAAGGAAATTGCTCGAAGGAGAACAATGGAGGGGAGCAATCGGTTTCCTAGAGTTTGGCTTTTCTCAGGAACACGCTGCCATTGTGTCTGTTTATATTTCTCCAGAAGGCTCTCAAGGTCCCTGAATCTTGGCCTTCTTCCAGCCGGGCAAGCGGCTGTGTGGTAGGATGTGTGGGGGTTTTTGGGGGGGGAGACGGGGAAGGTGGGGCTGAGTGGCCTTGCAGCGAGAGTACCTGGAGGCGTATAAAAATTATACGTCTGCCCGGAAAAAGGGGCCTTGGATGGGTGTGGTGCAGACTCGGAATAAGCTGCCTCTGCACCAGAGTGTCTCAAAATACGGTTTCCAACAAAAAGGGTTTGGGGTTCTTTAGGCCGGGGTAAGGAGATCCACGCAGAGCCAGCACATAATGTCCAACATTTCTGCCATGAAAATAGGGATGTCCTATTCCATCCCCTCCAACGTTTCTCCCCTGAAAATAGGGACGTCCTATTCCATCCCCTCCAACGTTTCTCCCCTGAAAATAGGGACGTCCTATTCCATCCCCTCCAACGTTTCTCCCCTGAAAATAGGGACGTCCTATTCCATCCCCTCCAACGTTTCTCCCCTGAAAATAGGGACGTCCTATTCCATCCCCTCCAACGTTTCTCCCCTGAAAATAGGGACGTCCTATTCCATCCCCTCCAACGTTTCTCCCCTGAAAATAGGGACGTCCTATTCCATCCCCTCCAACGTTTCTCCCCTGAAAATAGGGACGTCCTATTCCATCCCCTCCAACGTTTCTCCCTGAAAATAGGGACGTCCTATTCCATCCCCTCCAACGTTTCTCCCCTGAAAATAGGGACGTCCTATTCCATCCCCTCCAACGTTTCTCCCCTGAAAATAGGGACGTCCTATTCCATCCCCTCCAACGTTTCTCCCCTGAAAATAGGGACGTCCTATTCCATCCCCTCCAACGTTTCTCCCCTGAAAATAGGGACGTCCTATTCCATCCCCTCCAACGTTTCTCCCGTGAAAATAGGACGTCCTATTCCATCCCCTCCAACGTTTCTCCCATGAAAATAGGGACGTCCTATTCCATCCCCTCCAACGTTTCTCCTGTGAAAATAGGGACGTCCTATTCCATCCCCTCCAACGTTTCTCCCCTGAAAATAGGGACGTCCTATTCCATCCCCTCCAACGTTTCTCCCCTGAAAATAGGGACGTCCTATTCCATCCCCTCCAACGTTTCTCCCCTGAAAATAGGGACGTCCTATTCCATCCCCTCCAACGTTTCTCCCCTGAAAATAGGGACGTCCTATTCCATCCCCTCCAACGTTTCTCCCCTGAAAATAGGGACGTCCTATTCCATCCCCTCCAACGTTTCTCCCCTGAAAATAGGGACGTCCTATTCCGTCCCCTCCAACGTTTCTCCCCTGAAAATAGGGACGTCTTATTCCATCCCCTCCAACGTTTCTCCCCTGAAAAGAGGGACGTCCCACCGGTGCCCAAATTACCACGTTCTCCAAGCAGGCCATCAAGGTGGCGTTGAGCCTCTTCCTGCTGTCCTTGGCTTGGCCAAGCTGCTTCTGCAGATCCTTCTCTCGCTGGGCCATCTTCTCCAGCTGCTTCTCGCGCCCGGCCCGTTCCCGTTCCAGCTCGGCCACCTTGTCCCCCAGAGCCGCCGTCTCGTTGGCCACCTGCTCCCGGCACCTCCTGAGCTGGTGCGCCGCTTCTGAGTGCCACGCCATGATGGCCACGGATACGGTCACGGCCGCCAACACCAGCAGGAGCACGGCACACAAGCCCAGGACCTTCAGGGTCGCTTTGACAGCTGAGGGATCCATACCTCTTCTTCTTCTTCCTCCTCCTAGCAGGAGAGAGTCTGTGGCGCCGGCCGTGCTCCTCTGGCTATAATCGCCCTGCGTGGGTTTCACGGCGATCACACAAACCCTTCATCTGTGGCTCGCCGCAGGCCACAGGGAAGAGAACCACAAGGGAGCTATTTGTGGCATATTTTTGTTTGCCAGGAGTTGATGGGTTCGCCTGAGAGCCCTTAAATTATACCCAGCCCTGGGGAAAAAAAAACAACCACCAAGTTATTCAACCTCTGCTAAGTGCTAGGGGTGGGCGATAACTGGTTTTCAGCACCGGGATGTACCAGCAGATATACCAATATCAGAACCTCCAAGTGTCCCTATTTTCCGGAGATGGACAGAATCCGTCCCGGTTTCTGATTTGATCCCAGAATGTCCCGCTTTTCCTTAGGATGTCCCTATTTTCAGGGGAGAAATGTTGGAGGGGATGCAATAGGATGTCCCTATTTTCACAGGAGAAATGTTGGAGAGGATGGAATAGGACGTCCTTATTTTTATCAGAGAAATGTTGGAGGGGATGGAATAAAGGTAAAGGTTCCCCTGAACGTTAGGTCCAGTTGCGGATGACTCTGGGGTTGCGGCGCTCATCTCGCTTTACTGGCCGAGGGAGCCGGCGTCCAGCTTCTGGGTCATGTGGCCAGCATGACTAAGCCACTTCTGGCAAACCAGAGCAGCGCACGGAAACGCCATTTACCTTCCCCAGAGCGGTACCTATTTATCTACTTGCACTTTGACGTGCTTTCGAACTGCTAGGTTGGCAGGAGCAGGGACCGAGCAACGGGAGCTCACCCCATGCAGGGATTCGAACCGCCGACCTTCCGATCAACAAGCCCTAGGCTCTGTGGTTTAACCCACAGCTCTACCCGCGTCCCCCGCTTTTCCTTAGGACGTCCCTATTTTCAGGGGAGAAATGATGGAGGGGATGGAATAGGACGTCCCTATTTTAATTCAAGAATCCCTGATGTGGCAGCTTTGAATAATAATAATAATAATAATAATAATAATAATAATAATAATAATAATAATGTGTTGCATGAAGCAGCAGGAAAGCTGCTGTTCCATAGCCCTGCCTCCTGGTTTCCCCCTCCTTCTCTTCCCCTTCCTTTCAGATTTGCTCAGCGTGAAGCAAAATCTCTTCCCAATTTAGTTGGGTGAGGATCTCCTCTCCAGAGAATGACCTGTTTATCCGTGCGCAGCTTTGGGAACGTTTGAGCTCCTTTCCCAGCCTTTGGGTGCCCTCCGTTCCAACTCCCCGGGGGCTCGGAGAGGGGTGGGAAGACTGCTTATTGGTTTTTTTGGGTTGCCCCCACTTTGCACCCACTCCAAACCATGGAAGAGAAGGAAAGCTCTCCCAGTCTCCGTTGGGGGAAGCGCAAACTCTGGGTAGCCGTGGCGGCGTTGGAATTTGCCGCCATCCTCATCTTGGTGGCCGGACTGGCTCATTTTGCTGCGCACCACGAAAGGGCAACGGAGACAGAGAACTGGGGAGAGGGCAGTAGCAGCAACAGCAACAGCAGCAGCAGCCTGGTCTCCCTGGGAAGAGTGAACCGGACCCTGGAAGCCGCTGCAAAGCGCTGGGAGTCGTGCCAGAACCACACGGTAAGCCACGAATAAAACCACCCGCAGGATGGACAGGAGGGGGAGAGAAAGGGAATGGGAAGAAAATGTAACGGGTAAATTTGTAAACAGGTTGGAATTGGATATGCAAGAAGATACAAAATAAGAGAGGGGGGCAGAGGGAAGCCAAAGACAATGTCCGTTTGTTTTGCACAAACTCTTTGTTGCTAAAATATCTGCGAAACATGGAAAATATACACGGTTGCAATCGGAGTTATCCAACCCCACCTTGCAAATCTGGTTGATTCTCAAAATCTTTGCAGGCTTCTGGAAGTTTGCAAGGAGCAAATCTAAATAATAATAATAATAATAATAATAATAATAATAATAAATATATTTATACCCCACCCATCTGGCTGGGTTTTCCCGCCACTCTGTGTGGCTTCCAACCGAATATTAAAAACACGATACAGCATTAAACATTTAAAACATCCCTAACACTTCTCCTCCTCCTCCTTCTTCTTCCTCTTCTTCTTCTTCTTCTTCATTGAAGATTAGTGTCCATCATGTTGAGCTATTTCCATGGTTGTCGTTTGACTTGCAAGCAGCTGGAAGTCTGTAAATTGGGATAATAAACCTGATTTGCAATGGGATGGGGGCGGGGGTTTTTTTGGGGTAATTTCGATTGCACACATCTGACTGGGTTGCCCCAACCACCCTGGGCAGCTTTGCAACATACAGGTGAAACTCAAAAAATTAGAATATCGTGGAAAAGTCCATTTATGTAAGCAATTGTTTTCATTAGCTACTGGAGTTTAATATATGAGATAGACTCATGACATGCAAAGCGAGATACGTCAAGCCTTTGCTTGTTATAATTGTGATGATTATGGCTGATGAAAACCCCAAAGTTGAGATTAATTTGGGGTTCTCATCAGCTGGACGCCATAATCATCACAATTATAACAAATAAAGGCTTGACATATCTCGCTTTGCATGTCATGAGTCTATCTCACATATTAGTTTCACCTTTTAAGTTGAATTACTGAAAGAAACGAACCTTTCCACGATATTCTAATTTTTCGAGTTTCCCCTGTATATAGAAAAACAATAAAACAATAAACATTCTTTTTTTAAAAAAACCTTCCCTATACAGGGTTGCCTTCAGACGGCTCGGGGGTCGGATAACTCCATCCCCTCCAACATTTCTCCGATGGAAATACAGCTGTCCTAAGGGAAAGAGGGACATTCCGGGCTCAAATCAGAATCCGGGACGCCTTCACTAAACCGGGGACTGTCCCTGGAAAATAGGGCCTGGCGTTGCAGAATCGGTTAAAATTAAGCATAAATCTGGGAATTAAAACGCACGGAGAGAGAACATTTACTCCTATTGTTGGAAGTTCTACAGGAAGGGTGTATTTCTGATCTTAGCCTGGAGGGAGTTCAAAAAGGCCCTCTTCCTGTTGAATTCCCGGCACTGGGTGGGGGGAAGACTTTTTAAAGGCATTTTAAGCCCCCCCACGTCTGATTTTACAATTAATTTTAAGCGATTTAATTACGGGCGAGTGTACGGAAAACCATCAAAAAGTTTTTCCTGATGTTGAGTCGCAATCTGCTTCCTTGTCACTTGGAGCCACGGGTTCGAGTCCTACCCTCCGGAGCAGGAGAAAACAAGCTGGCTCCCTCTTCCGTGTGAGATATTGGAGGACACCTCTCCTATCTCCTCTCAGTCTCCTCTTTTCCAGGCTGAACATCCCCAGCCCCTTCGACCGTTCCTCATCAGGTTTCCAGACCCTCGATCATCTCAGTCGCCCTCCCCTGCCCACCTTTCCAGCTTGAATATATTCATTTTTGGCTGTCGATTTAGGGATCCCACAAACAGTGGTGCCTTGGTTCCCGAACTTAATCCGTTCCGGAAGTCCGTTCCAAAACCAAAGCATTCCAAAACCAAGGCGCGCTGAATCCTGAAAATGTTTTCTTAAATAAAATGGTATTATTATTATTATTATTATTATTATTATTATTATTAAAAAGACGTTTGCAGTAAAGGGGCTCTTTTGGGAAGCTGGTTCCTCTCCTGGTTCCCACCTATTTTATCTCTCATTTGCTACTGATTAAGTGAAAGGAAATCCTTTTTTTCCTCATTGTTGATGTCTCGGGGCAGAGAGTTCTAGAAGCCAACACCTCCAGCCTGAGCTCCGAAATGACCCGGATCAGGACCCGCTTGCACCTCAAGGAATTGGAAATTAAAGGACTGGAAGGTGAGAATCGGGGGGTGTCCAAAAGGTTCGGGAAGATCCTAAGAGAAGGAGGTGGTTTGGGGCTGGAGGGTGGCGAGGAGCGGAGGGCAGAACTGGGAACTCAGGCTCTGCGGCCCCCTAGAACTCTCCACGTGGCCCTCGGGGGCCTCTCCCCAGGCCACACCCCTTTCTTAAACCACACCCCTCACCGGCAACCTCCCCAAGTGCTTGCTATCTATATCTATTTTTTCTTTCTTTCTATCTATCTATCATCTATCTATCTATCTATCTATCTAATCTATCGATGTATCTATCAATGTATCTATTGATCATGTATTTCTCTCTCTCTCTCTCTCATATCTATCATCTATCTATAATCTATCTATTTATTTATCTGTCTATCTATCTATCTATCTATCTATCAATCTAATCAAATGATCGATGTATCTATCTATCATGTATGTGTGTATGTATGTACCTCTCTCTCCCCCATGTCTATCATCTATCTAAATCTCTCTCTCTCTCATCTATCTATCTATCTATCTATCTATCTATCTATCTATCTATCTATCTATCTATCTGTCATCTATCTATCTATCATCTTTCGGCCCCGCAATAAAAAAATTGTTGGTTACTTGAAAGTTGATGGGCATCACCATTCAAACGGCGAAGTCTTTGCCATGAAAAATGGGTGTTTTACTACGCAGGCCCCTGTGTTTTGGGGGGGATGAAAACCGTCCTCTTTTTCCCATTTCCCAGACGAGGTCACGCTCCTGAAAAACTGGACACAGATGCTTCGAGATGTAACGTAAGTGAGATCCACGTCCAATTCATGGGGAAGGTGCTGTTGGGGACGGGTTGGTGAGCGGGACCTATTTATCTCCTTGCACTTTTGACGTGCTTTCGAACTTCTAGGTTGGCAGGAGCAGGGACCGAGCAATGGGAGCTCACCCCGTCATGGCGGGGATTTGAACCGCCGACCTTCTGATCGGCAAGCCCTAGGCTCTGTGGTTTAACCCACAGTGCCAACCGCGTCCCCCATCTTTTCTTTAGGATGCCTCTATTTACACAGGAGAAATGTTGGAATAGGACATCCCTATTTTCATCGAAAATGTGTGGATTTTTTTAAAAAAAAATCCTTGAAATTTAATTTAATTTAAAGAGAGAGAACGCTTGTAGTTCGAATCCCTGCAATGATGGGGTGAGCTCCCGTTGCTCGGTCCCTGCTCCTGCCCACCTAGCAGTTCAAAAGCACGTCAAAGTGCAAGTAGATAAATAGGTACCGCTCCGGCGGGAAGGTAAACGGCGTTTCCGTGCGCTGCTCTGGTTCGCCAGAAGCGGCTTAGTCATGCTGGCCACATGACCCGGAAGCTGTACGCCGGCTCCCTCGGCCAGTAAAGCGAGATGAGCGCCGCAACCTCAGAGTCGTCCGCGACTGGACCTAACGGTCAGGGGTCCCTTTACCTTCACCTTGGAGAGGTCTGCCCTGCGGCGCTTTCTTCCATGAGCTGATTTCTTGCTTCCTGCCTTTCTCCATCGCAGCAGACACCAGGAGGAAATCATCGCAGGTCTTCAGCAGCAGCAAAGGAGGCTGCCGGCCAGCAGTGGAATCCCTCCCTATGGTGACCTGACACCTCTGGGGCTCACATTTGCCATGGTGCTCCTGGTTTGAGGAGCAGGAGACACTATCAAGAGGCCGAGATGCCCACCATCGTTAAAATCGACAGAAAGACTAGGGGGCTGGGGAGGGGGGGAGCCATTCCTTGTCCTTCCGGGCTCCTGGACTAAAATTGGCCACAAAACTAAAACGAGGCATTAAAAGGATTGGATGCTGAGTGATGGAGATGCATATCTGCACGTTAAATAATTCTGGGAACTGTAGTTTATTAAGGGTGCTGGGAGTGGTTAGGAGACCCCCTATTAAAAACATTCCTATTAATAACAAAGCAAACCAAATCTTTCCACATTTTAAAAAAACAACAACAACAATGCAGCCAATTATATAGTCCGAATTAATTAATTCCGACGGTGCTTCCCATGTTTCTGGATTTCAAGAGCTAAATGTCCACCCTTCCTCTTTCTGCTATTGTTCCTTCACAATTTTCCAATCCTGATATCGACAGTCCCCTCTCTCGATCAGTCAGTCGCTGGTATAACCCTCTATCTCGTTTAACCATTCCTTATTTCTACAATCACACAGGGGGCTTTCCCCATATGGTTCCCAGTCTTAACATTTTTAAAGCTTGCGTTCTTCTTTCTGAAGAGTTCTGCAAACAAAACTTTGCACAATGTTTCCCCCCCCCGGGGGGTTCCGGACGATGCTTCGTTTCCGAAAGGAGTCGCTATTTTATTTTATTTTTTTACCTGCAGATCAGGATGAGGAGGAGGAGAACCGCAGCAATTATGAACCAGGGGCTCTCGGTTATGTCAAATGCAAATTTCTCCTGCTGGTAATTCTGCCGTTCTGCCGGCATCCAGTTTTGGACCCTGGAGAGACAAAGGGGTTGGTGAGCTGGGGGGAAATATTAGCAGCGGGGTTGATTGCTGCCTATGGGGCAATGCGTGCTTACTCAACAGAGTGCATGGCAGTAGTCCAAGCGGGAGAGAACCAGAGCATGCACTACTCTGGCCAGACAGTCTGCGGGCAGGGAGGGTCTCATCCTGCGTACCAGATGGAGATGCCCTGGACACATAATGGACCTGAGTCTCCATGGACAGCGGTGAGTCCAAAATGACCCCCGGGCTGCACACCTGGTCCTTCGGGGGCACAGTCACCCCATTCAGGACCGGGGAGTATATAGCCCAAAACCCGCAGGTATACAGGTGGCCCAAAGTACTCAATAGCAGGAACAGCAAACTTGTTTTCTGCCAAGCACCCGAATTCTTGCCTTTTCCCTAAAAAACCTGAAGCCTCCCTGCTAGGCATTAAAGGTAACGAAATTCCCAAAAAGTTCAGGAGAGTTTTTACGTTTGCCGCTTTTGCTGCCGGAATTTTAACCGCGAAAGGTTGGAAGGGAGAGGATATCCCATCCAAACCAGACTGGCAAAATACCGGTAAATTAAGATTGGCGAGAATCTCAGCAAGGTTACGAGACGTTACAGGTGAAAAATTTATCAGGCAGTGGGATATCTATATATATACACAGAGTCTGTGTAAAAGAACATTGTCAAAATATCGATCCGTTGGCAGGTTTTTTTTCGGTTGAGTTTCTGTGTGTAAATTGGACAACTTTATAAAATTTAAAATAAGTCGGACAACGTGGAGAAAATAAAGTTAAGAGCGTATTCAAGGAATCCAACTCAGGGACATAATGGGAAGACCAGAGGCCAAGTTAAATTCAATTACAAAACGATGTACAAAACAAGTATCAATTAAGGAATGATATTATTATTATTATTATTATTATTATTATTATTATTATATTATTATTATTACGGTCAACGACCATCACAACATATTAAAACATAGAATCAATCAAAAGTACAGTTAAAATATATTCTAAGAGTTTAACTATCCGAAATTTATCATCGTTATTCCATTTTTGGTCATTTTTTGCACTGCGTAAATTGAGGGATCGACAAATCAGGTTCATTCCTAACTCAGATCAATCATTGTTTTGGGTGCCACCAATTTGTACGGACCGAATGGTTACAGCGCTGGCAGCAAATTTTGCCACCATAGCTGTAACCAGTGGATTGGAGTCTGAGAGAAGCCATTTTATGTAGAATTCGTCAGGACGTCCTGGGAAATCGACCAATATTGTATAAATAAGTTCGTTCCGTAAGTCCTCATAAAAACAACACATGTTTGATAGCCTCTACTTCTCCGGATCTACATTAAGGAATGAATGACTGCCTACTTTTCTTTTCTCTTTAACACCTTTTGATTATTTCCGTTGTAAACTTTCAAAACCAATAAAGCATTCAAAAAATTGGGGGACACGACCCAAAACACAAACAAGGATTCAGCTTTCTGGCGGCGAGAACAGACTAGCTCAAAAGGCGATGGGCTCTCCTTCTTCGGGTGTGTTTAAACGGACGTTGGGGTGGCCCTTCTGCCAGGGATTCTTTAGCTGGGATTCCTGCATTTCAAGGGGTTGGACTGGATGACCCCGCGGGGTCCCTGGGGCAACTCTACAACTCTATTCTTCTGCGACCAGCCCTACTGGCTCCATGGGATGTTCTCGCAACAGCCTTGCCCCCAAGGGAACGGTGGGTGCGCAGAGTCGAACTGGGGAACTCACTGCTACAAGACGTTGTGGCTTTCAAAGAGAATGGGACAATTTCCAGGCTAGGTAAGGTCGAGTAATGCATTTAATAATAAATTAAATAATAAGTATCAGTTGCTGCTATTGGTTGGTTGGTTGGTTGGTTGGTTAGTTGGTAGATCATTTCCCAATAATCTTTGGCTTGTTTCCATGGCCACCACATGTGCATTAATGTTCCTTCTTGACACAATTCCTGCATAATTTTGGGTCCTTTTTCTTAATACAATTTAACAAGCTTGCCGGGCATCAAGTGGGTCATTTCCCAGTATGATGCGTAGCTGTCAACTTTTCCCTTTTCTTGCGAGGAATCCTATTCGGAATAAGGGAATTTCCCTTTTTAAAAAAGGGAAAAGTTGACAGCTATGGTATGATGTGCAGAGGTACCTTAGTCCTCAAACTGAATCCGTTCCGGAAATTCCACTCCAAAACCAAAGCGTTCCAAAACCGAGGCGCGCTTCTTTCCCGTAGAAAGTCATGCAAAAGGGATCGATCCGTGCCAGACTTTTAAAAACAACCCCCTAAAACAGCAATTTAACATGGATTTTTGCTATCTAACTGGACCATTGATCCATAAAATGAAAGCAATAATCAATGTGCTGCAGACAGTCACACGATTGATCCGTCCGTCAGTAGCTGAGCTGGGTTCCGCACAGTCACAGAAACGAAACGAAAAAAGAGCCGCGAAAACAAAAATCCAAAATAAATAGCAAAAACAGGCAGACCTCAGCGTTTGGCTTCTGAAAAAAGTTCACAAACCGGGACACACACTTCTGGGTTTGCAGTGTTTGGGTTCCAAGTTGTTTTGAATACTATTTTTAGGGTTTCGGGATGCTGGGTTGTACGAAACTTCGACCCGACCCGCCAGGAAATGCAAAAACTAATAGGAACTCACCCTGGACGCTCTTACCGTTGCTGGTTATTCCACCTTTCATTCTCCAACTCTCTTTCCCGGCTGGACAGCTGCTGCCTAAGGCCGTCAATTTCCCCTTTGAAAAAGAAAGCAAACGCCCTTCAGATTTCCCACCGCCGATTCCACCCGGATACTTTTGGCAATCTCCCTCTCTCCCTGAGGCCAGGAATGGGGGACACCAGGCCTGTGGGACAAATGCGGCCCCCTTGGCCTCTCTGTCTGGCCCCCGGAACTCTCCCCAGGCCATCGGTCGCGGCTGCTTTGGCCGAGATCCCTGCATTGCAGGGGGTTGGGCTAGATGACCGCTGGGGTGCCCTTTCCAACTCTACAATTCCATGATTCACACTCTGCTTTTGCCCCACTGGAAGCCTCAAGGTCCTTGTATGAATTGACAAAGCCCAGAACTGCTGAGGCCCAGGGGAGCACAGCTGCAATCGGAATCATTCAACCCCCACCCTGCTGCAAAATGGGTTTATTTATCAAAATTTACAGACTGTCCACCGTTTGCAAAAGAGCCAAAACGTGTTCTTCAGGGTGAAGCCCTTGAAGAATATATTTCCCCATGATAGTTAGCTGATTTGATTTCATCTTCTGGAGAGAGAGAGAGAGAGAGAGAGAGAGAGGAAGAAGAAGGAGGAGGAGAAGGGGAAAGAGAGAGAAGAAGGAGGGGAGAGAGAGAGAGAGAGAGGAAGAAGAAGAGAGAGAGAAGGAGGAGGAGAGAGAGAGAGAGAGAGAGAGAGGAGAGGAGGAGAAGGAGAAGAAGGAGAGAGAGAGAAGAAGAGAGGGGGAGAGAGAGAGAGAGAGAGAAAAGAAGAAAAGAAGAAGAAAGAAGAGAAGAAGAAAGAAGAAGAAGAAGAAGAAGAAGAAGGAAGGAAGGAAAGGAAGGAAGGAAGGAAAGAAAGAAAGAAAGAAAGAAAGAAAGAAAGAAAGAAAGAAAGAAAGAAGAAAGAAAGAAAGAAAGAAAGAAAGAAAGAAAGATTTAGAGATTTGGACAAGGTTGAAACTCTCATTGATGGGCAGAATAGCTGCCATTAAAATGAATGTGTTACCAAGGATGTTGTTTTTATTTCAAGCCATTCCAATTTTGGATAAACTGGATTGCTTTAAAATGTGGCAAAGGGACTTATCGAAATTCATATGGCAGGGAAAAAAGCCTAGAATCAAATTTAAGATTTTAACAGACTCTAAAGAGAGAGGAGGCTTTGCCCTGCCGGACTTAAAGATTTATTTTGAAGCAGCTGCCTTTTGCTGGTTAAAGGACTGGTTTAAATTAGAAAACGTTGATGTGTTGGACTTGGAAGGCTTTGATAATATGTTTGGATGGCATGCTTATCTTTGGTATGATAAGGCAAAAGTTCACAAGACTTTTAAGAACCATATAATTAGAAAAGCCCTGTATCAGGTTTGGATGAGATATAAAGATCTGTTAGAGAGAAAGACTCCTAGATGGATTTCACCTGTGGAGGCCAAAGCATATAAGAGACCTAATATGTCTGCAAGTTGGTTAAGATATGCAGATATATTGCAGCGAGAAGGTGAGTTGATAAAACTGAAAAGTTATGACCAAGTGAGAAGTGAAGTCACCGACTGGCTGCAATATTATCAGATTTACGAGATATTTAAAGCAGACAAGGAAATTGGTTTTCAAATGGAAAAGTCAAAACTGGAAACAGAATTGATTGAATCGAACTCTAAAAACCTTTCCAAGATGTATAACTTGTTGCTAGAGTGGCATACAAAAGATGAATTGGTTAAATCGACAATGATAGATTGGGCGAAAGATGTGGGTCATAACATAATGATGGATGACTGGGAGAGATTGTGGAAGAAAGGTATCAAATTTACAGCTTGTAATAGTTTAAGAGAAAATATTATGAAAATGCTTTATAGATGGTATCTGACACCAGTTAAGATAGCTAAGATGAATCCTACAATGACTAATGTGTGTTGGAAATGTAAATCTATGAAAGGTACCTTTTATCATATGTGGTGGTCATGTCCAGGGGTAAATGCTTTCTGGGATAAGATTTATAATGAACTTAAGAAGGTAATGAAAATTACCTTTAGTAAGAAACCAGAGGCATTTCTTTTGAGCATGACCAACGAAGAGATACCCAGTCAGGATAGAGTATGTTTTATGTATGCCACAACAGCTGCTAGAATTTTATTGGCAAGGAACTGGAAAGGCGAAGAGATTCCGACAGTGGAAGAATGGCAGATGAAGCTAATGGACTTTATGGAACTCGCCGAACTGACCGCGAGAATCCGAGACCAGAGGGAGGAGAAGGTGTCACAAGATTGGAAGAAATTTAAGGATTATTTAGTTAAATGTGTAAAATTGAATATTTGAGCAGAATTAGCTAATAGAATTGGCTTTAGCTTGTTAATGTTAGATAAAATTGTTTAGAAGAAGTTTTGATGTGAATGATTTAATTGTTTAAGAACATCTTAAGATATTGAGTTTAAGTGATGATTTATAGATGATCAAGGTATCTAAAGAGTATTAAGAGATATTGTAAATGTTAATAGAAAAAGATATAAAGTTACCCAAAATATATATGATTTTGAATGCAGTGGAGGGAACGGGGGAAGTCCCCAAACAGAGAAGATAGAAACTAGAGAAGTACAAAGATAAGTGTATGTTAAGGTTTGTATATGTTCTTTTTCTTTTTTATTGTTATTGTTTATTGTTTATTATGTATTGTGTTTTTATTGTGTTTTTGCTATGTTTTTTCTTTGTCTTATTGGAAAATAATAAAAATCTTCTAAAAAAAATAATAATAAAATATTTCCACCTCATGGTGAGAAAATGCTTTTCCGCGTTTGCTCTTCCTGTTCTGTTTTGAACCACCCACTAAAGTACCCCTTAGTCTCCTCGGCATTCTCAAATTAATCCATCAGATTTCTTTTAATTTCCCGCACCCCGATGCATGCTGGGAGAGCGCCTATGCAAATTTGACGCCTCCTATTGAACAGGCGAGGCGGGTTGAGAGAAGAGAGAGAGGTGGGAGGGGTCCTCACTTTGAACTATGAACTGCCTGAAAAGAAAGGGGAGATTTGAATCGCCCCACTAAAACGAAATCAAAAATTCTTTCCAGTAGCACCTTAGAGACCAACTGAGTTTGTTCTTGGTATGAGCTTTCGTGTGCATGCACACTTCTTCAGATACCTCGAAGGTGCTACTGGAAAGAATTTTGGATTTTGTTTTGACTATGGCAGACCAACACGGCTACCCACCTGCCACTAAAACGAGTCCGTTTTCACAGAACAGGGAAGGGATGCATGTAGGTGTCGTGCGATTTTTAAAAATACGGGGAGCAAAGGGCTGGAGGAGGAGGAGGCGGCGCTACCGGCCGGGGTGGAGTTCAGCCTCCCTGCGAAACAGGCAAAGCTGATGCAATGGGCGCCGAGTTTGCAATATGCGCGAGCGGGAGAAAGCGCCTTTGCGCGCTCGCTTTGCAGTTTGCTCCGTGCTTTGCAGGGCATGGCGCTGCACGGGCTGTGTTTGCGTGGCATTGCATTGCAGTGCGCGAGAGTTTTGCATTTGCATTGCACGGAGCGTGTGTGTGCATTGCACGGAGCGTGTGTGGCATTGCATTGCAGTGAGTGAGAGTTTTGCATTTGCATTGCACGGTGTGTGTGTGTGCGCTTGTGCACTGGACATCACTGCAATAGATCGGCAGTTGTTGTGGCAGCTGCGAGGACCTCCAGATGTTGCTGGCCTCCTAGCTCCCAATCCCCAGCCCCTCAGCCAGCATGCCCAAACCTCTGCAAGACCCCATCCCTGCACCAGAGGCTTTCCCCGGTTGCTCCTTGTTGCGCCTCTGTTGCGCCTCTGCATGAGTGCCTGCTCCGTCTTGCATTAGGATTGACTGCCCCAACCAGACATTGCTGGACTCCCGGGCTTCCTCTCGGCTCCAGCCAATGGGCGTTCCCATAGGAGAGGGGCGTCGCCGGACGACAGCAGCCTTCGTTTGCATACTGCCCTCCCCACAATTCAATGCGGTTGAACGCCATTAGGAACCTACTGTACTTCACATCTGCATTTGAAATTTAAAAAAAGCCCCAAATTCTCGTTCGGAAGCGTAGAGGAAGATGGAGGGGGGAAATAAGCAAAGATTTGATTAATCAAAAAACGGCAAACTATCTTTGTTCACCATAATGTGAAAGTCCTCCAAGCCGAAGCCTTTAAATACCAGATGGAGGATACCTACATTTGTGCTCGCAGCACATATACCGCTCTTGTGGGTCCCGGATTTCCCTTCCTCGGGACTGAAGAGGCGGCTGCCCCTCCCCCGGAGAGGAGAGCAAAGCGGCGATCGATCCGTGGTCTTGTGGGTCCCTGATGTGCCTCCCTCGAAAATGGAGCGAGGCTCCGGCACGGGACTGAAGACCCGGAGAGCAAAGCTAGGAAGATGAGCTATGTCTTTTTTCTTTGTCTTATTGGAAAATAATAAAAATCACATTATCAGAAAGTCCCTGTTTAAAATCTGGATAAAACATAGATGGATGCTGGAGCCAAAAATCCCATTATGGACATCGCCAAGAGAAACAATCACGGTGAGGAGGAAGAATATGCAGGGCAAATGGGCAAGATCTAGAACATTAATAAAGGAGGAGAATGGAAACATTGTATTAAAAGAGTACAAAGAGATAAGTCATCAACTGACAGGATGGTTACAGTACTTCCACTTAAATGAAAGGTTCAAGACAGATAAAAAGGAGGGAATAGCCAATGAAACATCTAAATTTGAGGCGCAGTTAATTCAATCTCAAGGAAAATACATCTCCAAAATGTACGATCTGATACTAGAATGGGAAACCAAAGAAGAACTGGTAAAAAGTGCCATGATAAAGTGGGCCCAAGACGTTGGGCACAATATTTTCATGACGCAATGGGAGAAACTGTGGAAAGATGACATCAGATTTACAGCTTGTATTAATTTAAGGGAAAATGTCATGAAAATGATATACAGGTGGCACTATAGCCCAGTCAAACTATCTAAAATGTTTAAAAATCAGTCGCCCGTGTGTTGGAAATGTAAAAGCAGTTTGGGAACGTACTTCCACATGTGGTGGGAATGCGAGATAGTTAAGGAGTACTGGGGAAAGGTTCATAATGAATTAAAAAAACTTTTGAAAATCTCTATCAAGAAAAAGCCAGAAACCTTTCTCCTGGGAATACTACCTCCAGAAATTAAGACAGAAAAAAGATTATTAACAATGTATGCCCTCACAGCGGCCAGAATCCTCTTAGCGAGAAATTGGAAGGGTGAGAGTATCCCCACAATATGTGATTGGCAAGCTTTAATGACAGAATATATGCAGTTAGCAGCAATGACGGGAAGAATGAGAGGTCAATTCAATCAAAAAACACAAAAAGAATGGGAAGTTTTTATTGATTATTTAAACCAGTACAGTAACATCAAAATCTCCTGGCAATAGGAAGGTGAAATCTGCGTAGGTACTGAATATCAATATATCATAAGAAAGAAATAGAAGAATAAACTGGATGTAACAAGACCTGTGTGAAAAAAAAAAGGTTAAGATAAAGAAACAAAGAGTACAAACGGAAGTCAAATTTATGTATTTGTATATTGTATATTGTATTAGTGTTGTAAGTTGTAATTTTAATGTAGTTTCTTATTCCTTTTCTTTTCTGTTTTCCCTTCCCCTTTTGCTTCTTTCCCTTTTTTTCCTTTCTCCCCCCCTTCCTTTTCCCATCCCCTCCTAATCCCACTCTCTTTTATCCTTTTTTCGTTTGTCTTTTGACCCTCTTTTTAGGATTATTCTTTTAGTATTGTTAAATTATATACGGGTTGTATATAGAAGTGTGTGGTTTTTTTTTCTGTGTGTGTTTTGAAATTGTTATGTATTCTGTTGAGTTATGTGTATGATTTTGCTGTTTAATAAAATTAAAAAAAAAAATAGAAAGGAAACTCCTTGTTGCGCCTCTGCATGAGTGCCTGCTCCGTCTTGCATTAGGATTGACTGCCCCAATCAGACATTGCTGGACTCCCGGGGTTCCTCTCGGCTCCAGCCAATGGGCGTTCCCATAGGAGAGGGGCGCCGCCGGACGACAGCAGCCTTCGTTTGCATACTGCCCTCCCCACAATTCAATGCGGTTGAACACCATTAGGAACCTACTGTACTTCACATCTGCATTTGAAATTTTAAAAAGCCCCAAATTCTCGTTCGGAAGCGTAGAGGAAGATGGAGGGGGGAAATAAGCAAAGATTTGATTAATCAAAAAACGGCAAACTATCTTTGTTCACCATAATGTGAAAGTCCTCCAAGCCGAAGCCTTTAAATACCAGATGGAGTATACATACATTTGTGCTCGCAGCACATATACTAAAATTGGATCGATACCGTTCCGGTAACAAAAGGAGCAAGGGTGGACCGTGGTCTTGTGGGTTTCTGCTGTGCCTCCCTCGTAAGAGGGAAAATGGAGCGGGACTGAAGAGACGGCTGCCCCCAGAGAGCAATAGGAGGACAGTTCCCCAACACAGGAGCCAGTGTATGGAGGAACGTGACTCAAAGAAGTAGAAAGCCCAGGGATCGCTCTGAGTGTTTGGAGCTACGCAATCGTTTTGATGTGCTCTCCCTTGGCATGGAGGATGAAGAACAGACTTCATTTGAGGACCTCTCCCTCATCACAGTTGATGAGGAATATGAAGACGAGCAGCACAGTCAGTCCTCCGGGATTGTGCAAAAGACTTTGGAAGGGACTGCACATGGAAGAATCCCAACCAAGCCTAAGAGGAGGCGTGTAGTGGTGATAGGAGATTCCTTACTGAGGGGTACAGAAGCGGTGATCTGTGGGCCTGACAAGATGTCTCGAGAGGTGTGCTGTCTCCCCGGGGCCAAGATCCAAGATGTAACAGAGCAGCTGCAAGGAATCATAAAACCCACTGACAAATACCCCTTCCTTTTGGTCCATGTGGGAACCAATGACACTGCAAGCCATAGCCTCCAGAAGATCAAAAGTGATTATGAGGCTCTGGGCAGGAAGTTGAAGCAATTAAATGCACAAATTGTCATCTCATCTGTCCTCCCAGTTGAACGGCGTGGCCCAGGGAGAGAGAGAAAAATAGGGGAAGTGAACACCTGGCTTCGCAAATGGTGCCAGCAGGAACGGTTTGGATTCTTAGATCACGGTCTGAAGTTTCTTGAAGATGGACTTCTGGCAAGAGATGGGCTGCACCTCACAAAGGTTGGGAGGAATGTTTTCGCCAACAATCTCAAAAACCTCATCAGGAGGGCTTTAAACTGACTTATGTGGGGGAGGGAGATAGTGGTCCTGAAGGTAGGAGTCTATCAAGTGCTGAAGATGATCATCCAAATGTCAAGAGCCAAATGGAGCAAACAGCATGCAGACCTAGTAGTGGGAAGGAAAAATCCTTAAATAAGAGACTAGGGGGAATGATCAATGGTCTTCAATGTCTGTATACTAATGCACAGAGCATGGGAAATAAACAAGATGAACTTGAGCTCTTGGTACACCAAACTAAATATGACATAATAGGCATCACTGAAACCTGGTGGGATGAGTCTCATGATTGGAATGTAGTAATAGAGGGATACAATCTATTTCAGAGAAATAGATCAAACAGAAAAGGAGGAGGGGTGGCATTATATGTCAGGGATGTGTATACCTGTGAAGAGATCCAGGATTTAAAACTTCAAAGCCAAACTGAGAGTATCTGGGTCAAAATTAAGGGAGAGAAAAATAACAGTGATCTCATTGTGGGAGTTTACTACAGATCGCCAAGCCAAACTGAGGACACAGATGATGCTTTCCTGGAACAGATGACCAAGTATTCAAAAGGAAGTGAGATAGTAGTAATGGGGGATTTCAACTATCCTGATATTTGTTGGATGTCAAACTCAGCCAAGAGCACAAGGTCGAACAGATTCCTCACTGGCCTTGCAGACAATTTCATTGTCCAGAAAGTGGGAGAAGCAACAAGAGGATCAGCCATTTTAGATCTGGTCTTAACCAATAGTGATGACTTGGTAAGTGGGGTAGAAGTGGCAGGATCATTAGGTGGGAGTGATCATGCTCTTCTGGAGTTTATTATACAGCGGAAAGGAGCAACCAAGCATACTAAGACTCAAATTCTAGACTTTAAGAAAGCTGACTTCAGAAAATTTAGGGAAATGCTGGGTGTGATCCCATGGTCAGTAATACTAAAAGGGAAGGGAGTTCATGATGGATGGGAGTTTGTTAAAAGGGAGATATTAAAAGCACAACTTCAAGCAGTACCAATGAGACGAAAACATGGAAGGTGCCTAAAGAAGCCAGGGTGGCTATCTAAAGAACTTTTAACTGATTTAAGATTTAAAAGGGATATGTACAAAAAATGGAAAAAGGGGGAAGTCACCAGAGAGGAATTCAAACAAATAGCCAGCAAGTGTAGAGACAAAGTCAGAAAAGCTAAAGCACAGAATGAACTCAGGCTTGCTAGAGAGGTTAAAAGCAATAAAAAGGGCTTTTATGGGTATGTCCGTAGCAAAAGGAAGAACAATGAAACAGTGGGGTCACTTAGAGGAGAAGATGGTGAAATGCGAACAGGAGACAGAGAAAGGGCAGAACTCCTCAATGCCTTCTTTGCCTCAGTCTTCTCAAAAAAAGAAAACAATGCCCAACCTGAAGAATATGGGGCAGATGATTCAGCAGGGGAAACACAGCCCAGAATAAGTAAGGAGGTAATACAAGAATACTTGGCTAGTTTAGATGTATTCAAGTCTCCAGGGCCAGATGAACTACATCCAAGAGTATTAAAAGAACTAGCAGAGGTGATTTCAGAACCACTGGCAGTAATCTTTGAGAATTCCTGGAGAACTGGGGAAGTACCGGCAGACTGGAGGAGGGCAAATGTTGTCCCTATTTTCAAAAAGGGGGAAAGAGAAGACCCAAACAATTACCGCCCAGTCAGCCTGACATCAATACCAGGAAAGATTCTAGAGCAGATCATTAAGCAAACGGTCTGTGAGCACCTAGAAAGGAACGCTGTGATCACTAAAAGTCAGCATGGGTTTCTGAAAAATAAGTCATGTCAGACCAATCTGATCTCATTTTTTGACAGAATTACAAGCCTGGTAGATGAAGGGAATGCTGTGGATGTAGCCTATCTTGATTTCAGCAAGGCCTTTGACAAGGTGCCCCATGATATTCTCGTAAAGAAGCTGGTAAAATGCGGACTAGACAATGCTACCATTCAGTGGATTTGTAACTGGCTGACTGACCGAACCCAAAGGGTACTCATTAATGGCTCCTCTTCATCCTGGAGAGAAGTGACTAGTGGGGTGCCACAGGGTTCTGTCTTGGGCCCAGTCTTATTCAACATCTTCATCAATGACTTGGATGATGGGCTTGAGGGCATCCTGATCAAGTTTGCAGATGACACCAAATTAGGAGGGGTGGCTAATACCCCAGAGGACAGGATCACACTTCAAAATGACCTTAACAGATTAGAGAACTGGGCCAAAGCAAACAAGATGAATTTTAACAGGGAGAAATGTAAAGTACTACACTTGGGCAAAAAAAATGAAAGGCACAAATACAGGATGGGTGACACCTGGCTTGAGAGCAGTACATGTGAAAAGGATCTAGGAGTCTTGGTAGACCATAAACTTGACATGAGTCAACAGTGTGATGCAGCAGCTAAAAAAGCCAATGCAATTCTGGGCTGCATCAATAGGAGTATAGCATCTAGATCAAGGGAAGTAATAGTACCACTATATTCTGCTCTGGTCAGACCTCACCTGGAATACTGTGTCCAGTTCTGGGCACCACAGTTCAAGAAGGATACTGACAAGCTGGAACGTGTCCAGAGGAGGGCAACCAAAATGGTCAAAGGCCTGGAAACGATGCCTTATGAGGAACGGCTTAGGGAGCTGGGTATGTTTAGCCTGGAGAAGAGAAGGTTAAGGGGTGATATGATAGCCATGTTCAAATATATAAAAGGATGTCATATAGAGGAGGGAGAAAGGTTGTTTTCTGCTGCTCCAGAGAAGCGGACACGGGGCAATGGATTCAAACTACAAGAAAGAAGATTCCACCTAAACATTAGGAAGAACTTCCTGACAGTAAGAGCTGTTCGGACAGTGGAATTTGCTGCCAAGGAGTGTGGTGGAGTCTCCTTCTTTGGAGGTCTTTAAGCAGAGGCTTGACAGCCATCTGTCAGGAATGCTTTGATGGTGTTTCCTGCTTGGCAGGGGGTTGGACTGGATGGCCCTTGTGGTCTCTTCCAACTCTATGATTCTATGATTCTTTTATTCTTCTTCTTCTTCTTCTTCTTCTTCTTCTTCTTCTTCTTCTTCTTCTTCTTCCTAGCAGGAGAGAGTCTGTGGCGCTGGCCGTGCTCCTCTGGCTATAATCGCCCTGCGTGGGTTTCACGGCGATCACACAAACCCTTCATCTGTGGCTCGCCGCAGGCCACAGGGAAGAGAACCACAAGGGAGCTATTTGTGGCATATTTTTGTTTGCCAGGAGTTGATGGGTTCGCCTGAGAGCCCTTAAATTATACCCAGCCCTGGGGGGAAAAAAAAAACAACCACCAAGTTATTCAAATTCTGCTAAGTGCTAGGGGTGGGCGATAACTGGTTTTCAACACCGGGATGTACCAACAGCTAAATATTGTGATATACCGATATCAGAACCTCCTATTTTCAGGGGAGAAACGTTGGAGGGGATGCAATAGGACGTCCCTATTTTCACGGGAGAAACGTTGGAGGGGATGCAATAGGACGTCCCTCTTTTCACGGGAGAAACGTTGGAGGGGATGCAATAGGACGTCCCTCTTTTCACGGGAGAAACGTTGGAGGGGATGGAATAGGACGTCCCTCTTTTCACGGGAGAAACGTTGGAGGGGATGGAATAGGACGTCCCTCTTTTCACGGGAGAAACGTTGGAGGGGATGCAATAGGACGTCCCTACGGGAGAAACGTTGGAGGGGATGCGTCCCTGTTTTCACGGGAGAAACGTTGGAGGGGATGCAATAGGACGTCCCTATTTTCACGGGAGAAACGTTGGAGGGGACGGAATAGGACGTCCCTATTTTTATCAGATAAATGTTGGAGGGGATGGAACAAAGGTAAAGGGACCCCTGACCGTTAGGTCCAGTCGTGGACGACTCTGGGGTTGCAGCACTCATCTCACTTTACTGGCCGAGGGAGCCGGCGTACAGCTTCCGGGTCATGTGGCCAGCATGACTAAGCCGCTTCTGGCGAACCAGAGCAGCGCACGGAAACGCCATTTACCTTCCCGCCGGAGCGGTACCTATTTATCTACTTGCACTTTGACGTGCTTTCGAACTGCTAGGTGGGCAGGAGCAGGGACCGAGCAACGGGAGCTCACCCCGTCATTGCGGGGATTCGAACCGCCCTAGGCTCACCTTCCCCGATCGGCAAGCCCTAGGCTCAGCGGTTTAACCCACAGCTCCACCGGCGTCCCCCGCTTTTTCTTAGGATGTCCCTATTTTCAGTGGAGAAATGATGGAGGGGATGGAATAGGATGTCCCTACATTAATTCAAGAATCCCCCATGTGGCATCGAAGAAGAAGAAGAAGAAGAAGAAGAAGAAGAAGAAGAAGAAGAAGAAGAAGAAGAAGAAGAAGAAGAAGAATGTGTTGCATGAAGCAGCAGGAAAGCTGCTATTCCATAGCCCTGCCTCCTGGTTTCCCCCCTCCTGCTCTTCCCCTTCCTTTCATATTTGCTCAGTGTGAGGCAGAATCTCTTCCAAATTCAGTTGGGTGAGGATCTCCTCTCCAGAGAATGACCTGTTTATCCGTGCGCAGCTTTGGGAACGTTTGAGCTCCTTTCCCGGCCTTTGGGTGCCCTCCGTTCCAACTCCTCGGGGGCTTGGAGAGGGGTGGGAAGACTGCTTATTGGTTTTTTTGGGTTGCCCCCACTTTGCACCCACTCCAAACCATGGAAGAGAAGGAAAGCTCTCCCAGTCTCCGTTGGGGGAAGCGCAAACTCTGGGTAGCCGTGGCGGCGTTGGAATTTGCCGCCATCCTCATCTTGGTTGCCGGACTGGCTCATTTTGCTGCGCACCACGAAAGGGCAACGGAGACAGAGAACAGGGGAGAGGGCAGTAGCAGCAACAGCAACAGCAGCAGCGGCTTGGTCTCCCTGGGAAGAGTGAACCGGACCCTGGAAGCCGCCGCAAAGCGCTGGGAGTCGTGCCAGAACCACACGGTAAGCCACGAATAAAACCACCCGCAGGATGGACAGGCGGGGGAAGAAAGGGAATGGGAAGAAAATGTAACGGGTAAATTTGTAAACAGGTTGGAATTGGATATGCAAGAAGATACAAAATAAGAGAGGGGGGCAGAGGGAAGCCAAAGACAATGTCCGTTTGTTTTGCACAAACTCTTTGTTGCTAAAATATCTGCGAAACATGGAAAATATACACGGTTGCAATCGGAGTTATCCAACCCCACCTTGCAAATCTGGTTGATTCTCAAAATCTTTGCAGGCTTCTGGAAGTTTGCAAGGAGCAAATCTAAATAATAATAATAATAATAATAATAATAATAATAATAATAATAATATATTTATACCCCACCCATCTGGCTGGGTTTTCCCGCCACTCTGTGTGGCTTCCAACCGAATATTAAAAACACGATACAGCATTAAACATTTAAAACATCCCTAACACTTCTCCTCCTCCTCCTTCTTCTTCCTCTTCTTCTTCTTCTTCTTCATTGAAGATTAGTGTCCATCATGTTGAGCTATTTCCATGGTTGTCGTTTGACTTGCAAGCAGCTGGAAGTCTGTAAATTGGGATAATAAACCTGATTTGCAATGGGATGGGGGCGGGGTTTTTTTTGGGTAATTTTGATTGCACACATCTGACTGGGTTGCCCCAACCACCCTGGGCGACTTTGCAACATACAGGTGAAACTCAAAAAATTAGAATATCGTGGAAAAGTCCATTTATGTAAGCAATTGTTTTCATTAGCTACTGGAGTTTAATATATGAGATAGACTCATGACATGCAAAGTGAGATATGTCAAGCCTTTGCTTGTTATAATTGTGATGATTATGGCTGATGAAAACCCCAAAGTTGAGATTAATTTGGGGTTCTCATCAGCTGGACGCCATAATCTTCACAATTATAACAAATAAAGGCTTGACATATCTCGCTTTGCATGTCATGAGTCTATCTCACATATTAGTTTCACCTTTTAAGTTGAATTACTGAAAGAAACGAACCTTTCCACGATATTCTAATTTTTCGAGTTTCCCCTGTATATAGAAAAACAATAAAACAATAAACATTCTTTTTTAAAAAAAAACCTTCCCTATACAGGGTTGCCTTCAGACGGCTCGGGGGTCGGATAACTCCATCCCCTCCAACATTTCTCCGATGGAAATACAGCTGTCCTAAGGGAAAGAGGGACATTCCGGGCTCAAATCAGAATCCGGGACGCCTTCACTAAACCGGGGACTGTCCCTGGAAAATAGGGCCTGGCGTTGCAGAATCGGTTAAAATTAAGCATAAATCTGGGAATTAAAACGCACGGAGAGAGAACATTTACACCTATTGTTGGAAGTTCTACAGGAAGGGTGTATTTCTGATCTTAGCCTGGAGGGAGTTCAAAAAGGCCCTCTTCCTGTTGAATTCCCGGCACTGGGTGGGGGGAAGACTTTTTAAAGGCATTTTAAGCCCCCCCACGTCTGATTTTACAATTAATTTTAAGCGATTTAATTACGGGCGAGTGTACGGAAAACGTTGCTTCTTAAACCATAGAATCGTAGATTTTTGAGGGACCCCCAAGGGTCATCCAATCCAACCCCCTAGCAATGCAGGAATCTCGGCTAAAGCATCCATGACCTACCTCTGCTTAAAGGCCACCAAGGAAGGAGAGCCCACCGCTTTCCACCCCACGGACGAACGACTCTAACCATCAGAAAGTTTTTCCTGGTGTTTAGTCAGAATCTCCTTCCTTGTCACTTGGAGCCACGGGTTCGAGTCCTACCCTCCGGAGCAGGAGAAAACAAGCTGGCTCCCTCTTCCGTGTGAGATATTGGAGGACACCTCTCCTATCTCCTCTCGGTCTCCTCTTTTCCAGGCTGAACATCCCCAGCCCCTTCGACCGTTCCTCATCAGGTTTCCAGACCCTCGATCATCTCAGTCGCCCTCCCCTGCCCACCTTTCCAGCTTGAATATATTCATTTTTGGCTGTCGATTTAGGGATCCCACAAACAGTGGTACTTTGGTTCCCGAACTTAATCCGTTCCGGAAGTCCGTTCCAAAACCAAAGCATTCCAAAACCAAGGCGCGCTGAATCCTGAAAATGTTTTCTTAAATAAAATGGTATTATTATTATTATTATTATTATTATTATTATTATTAATTATTATTATTTTAAAAAGACGTTTGCAGTAAAGGGGCTCTTTTGGGAAGCTGGTTCCTCTCCTGGTTCCCACCTATTTTATCTCTCATTTGCTACTGATTAAGTGAAAGGAAATCCTTTTTTTCCTCATTGTTGATGTCTCGGGGCAGAGAGCTCTAGAAGCCAACGCCTCCAGCCTGAGCTCCGAAATGACCCGGATCAAGACCCGCTTGCACCTCAAGGAATTGGAAATTAAAGGACTGGAAGGTGAGAATCGGGGGGTGTCCAAAAGGTTCGGGAAGATCCTAAGAGAAGGAGGTGGTTTGGGGCTGGAGGGTGGCGAGGAGCGGAGGGCAGAACTGGGAACTCAGGCTCTGCGGCCCCCTGGAACTCTCCACGTGGCCCTCGGGGGGGCCTCTCCCCAGGCCACACCCCTTTCTTAAACCACACCCCTCACCGGCAACCTCCCCAAGTGCTTGCTATCTATATCTATTTTTTCTTTCTATCTATCTATCTATCTATCTATCTATCTATCTATCTATTTATCATCTATCTATCTATCTCTATTTATCATCTATCTATCTCTATCTATCTATCTATCTATCTATCTATCTATCTATGTATCTATCGATCATGTATCTCTCTCTCTCTCATATCTATCACCTATCTATAAACTATCTATTTATTTATCTATTTATTTATCTGTCTATCTATCTATCTATCATCTATCTATCCATCAGTCTATCTATCCATCAATCAATCAATCAAATGATCGATGTATCTATCTATCATGTATGTGTGTATGTATGTACCTCTCTCTCCCCCATGTCTATCATCTATCTAAATCTCTCTCTCTCTCATCTATCTATCTATCTATCTGTCATCTATCTATCTATCATCTTTCGGCCCCGCAATAAAAAAATTGTTGGTTACTTGAAAGTTGATGGGCATCACCATTCAAACGGCGAAGTCTTTGCCATGAAAAATGGGTGTTTTACTACGCAGGCCCCTGCGTTTTGGGGGGTTGATGTCGCTCTTTATTGTCCTGGGGATAGGGGGTAGGGAAAGCTTTTTCCCATTTCCCAATAATATTCAAACTTTCCGACGAGGTCACGCTCCTGAAAAACTGGACACAGATGCTTCGAGATGTAACGTAAGTGAGATCCACGTCCAACTTATGGGGAAGGTGCTGTTGGGGACGGGTTGGTGAGCGGTCCCTATTTATCTCCTTGCACCTCTAATGTTTGACACTGTGCTTTCGAACTGCTAGGTTGTCACCCTCGCAGGGTGGTTCTCTTGTAGCAGGGACCGAGCAATCCTTCCCATTAATAATTCAGGGAGCTCACCCCGCAGGAACAACATCCTTGCGGGGATTTGAACCGCCGACCTTCTGATCGGCAAGCCCTAGGCTCTGTGGTTTAACCCACAGTGCCAACCGCGTCCCCCATCTTTTCTTTAGGATGCCTCTATTTACACAGGAGAAATGTCCTGGAATAGGAAAGATTTCATCCCTATTTTCATCGAAAATAACCACCCTATCGCCCCACAATGTGGAGGGACAGCTTTTTTTAAAAAAATTTCTCTTCCTGAATCCTTCCCCACCCACACAAGAAATTTAGTTCTTGCGGCGATTTACGGGTGGTCCGGGATTTAAAGAGTGCTCGGCCGGGGCTGGGTCGTCGTCGGCTGCTCCAGAGAACGCTTGTAGTTCCCTTCACATGAATCGTATTGAAATCCTTCAAAAAGCAATGCGTGGGGACAAGATGAGGCGTTTGTCCCTGCTTTGAATTGTGAAAGGGCCTGTAGTCATGGAACCTTGACCTAGCAGTTCAAAAGCCGCTCTGTGGGGCTCACGTAGAATGAGATTGGACAATCCGCCTCCCGGTGACTCAAGACAGCCCCCACGCCATGCAAGTAGATAAATAGGCACGCCCCGCAGCGTACCGCTCTGTTGCGGCGGGAAGGTAAACGGCACAAAGTTTCCGTGCGCTGCTCTGGTTCGCCAGAAGCGGCTTAGTCACAGCTGCTACCCCAAAACTACATTTCTCTTTCTTTAGGCCACATGACCCGGAAGCTGGACACATCATCAAAATACGCCGGCAGGCCCCGTCCCTCGGCCAGTAAAGCGAGATGAGCGCCGCAACCTGGTATGCCAGAGTCGTCCGCGACTGGACCTAACGGTCAGGGGTCCCTTTACCTTCACCTTGGAGAGGTCTGCCCTGCGGCGCTTTCTTCCGTGAGCTGATTTCTTGCTTCCTGCCTTTCTCCATCGCAGCAGACACCAGGAGGAAATCATCGCAGGTCTTCAGCAGCAGCAAAGGAGGCTGCCGGCCAGCAGTGGAATCGCTCCCTATGGTGACCTGACACCTCTGGGGCTCACATTTGCCGTGGTGCTCCTGGTATGAGGAGCAGGAGACACTATCAAGAAGCCGAGATGCCCGCCATCGTTAAAATCGACAGAAAGACTAGGGGGCTGGGGAGGGGGGGAGCCATTCCTTGTCCTTCCGGGCTCCTGAGCTAAAATTGGCCACAAAACTAAAACGAGGCATTAAAAGGATTGGATGCTGAGTGATGGAGATGCATATCTGCACGTTAAATAATTCTGGGAACTGTAGTTTATTAAGGGTGCTGGGAGTGGTTAGGAGACCCCCTATTAAAAACATTCCTATTAATAACAAAGCAAACCAAATCTTTCCACATTTTAAAAAAACAACAACAACAATGCAGCCAATTATATAGTCCGAATTAATTAATTCCGACGGTGCTTCCCATGTTTCTGGATTTCAAGAGCTAAATGTCCACCCTTCCTCTTTCTGCTATTGTTCCTTCACAATTTTCCAATCCTGATATTGACAGTCCCCTCTCTCGATCAGTCAGTCGCTGGTATAACCCTCTATCTCGTTTAACCATTCCTTATTTCTACAATCACACAGGGGGCTTTCCCCATATGGTTCCCAGTCTTAACATTTTTAAAGCTTGTGTTCTTCTTTCTGAAGAGTTCTGCAAACAAAACTTTGCACAATGTTCCCCCCCCCCGGGGGGTTCCGGACGATGCTTCGTTTCCGAAAGGAGTCGCTATTTTATTTTATTTTTTTACGCTGCAACACAGCAATCGCACGTTAAGGCGCCGCATGGGCAGAACCTGCAGATCAGGATGAGGAGGAGGAGAACCGCAGCAATTATGAACCAGGGGCTCTCGGTTATGTCAAATGCAAATTTCTCCTGCTGGTAATTCTGCCGTTCTGCCGGCATCCAGTTTTGGACCCTGGAGAGACAAAGGGGTTGGTGAGCTGGGGGGAAATATTAGCAGCGGGGTTGATTGCTGCCTATGGGGCAATGCGTGCTTACTCAACAGAGTGCATGGCAGTAGTCCAAGCGGGAGAGAACCAGAGCATGCACTACTCTGGCCAGACAGTCTGCGGGCAGGGAGGGTCTCATCCTGCGTACCAGATGGAGATGCCCTGGACACATAATGGACCTGAGTCTCCATGGACAGCGGTGAGTCCAAAATGACCCCCGGGCTGCACACCTGGTCCTTCGGGGGCACAGTCACCCCATTCAGGACCGGGGAGTATATAGCCCAAAACCCGCAGGTATACAGGTGGCCCAAAGTACTCAATAGCAGGAACAGCAAACTTGTTTTCTGCCAAGCACCCGAATTCTTGCCTTTTCCCTAAAAAACCTGAAGCCTCCCTGCTAGGCATTAAAGGTAACGAAATTCCCAAAAAGTTCAGGAGAGTTTTTACGTTTGCCGCTTTTGCTGCCGGAATTTTAACCGCGAAAGGTTGGAAGGGAGAGGATATCCCATCCAAACCAGACTGGCAAAATACCGGTAAATTAAGATTGGCGAGAATCTCAGCAAGGTTACGAGACGTTACAGGTGAAAAATTTATCAGGCAGTGGGATATCTATATATATACACAGAGTCTGTGTAAAAGAACATTGTCAAAATATCGATCCGTTGGCAGGTTTTTTTTCGGTTGAGTTTCTGTGTGTAAATTGGACAACTTTATAAAATTTAAAATAAGTCGGACAACGTGGAGAAAATAAAGTTAAGAGCGTATTCAAGGAATCCAACTCAGGGACATAATGGGAAGACCAGAGGCCAAGTTAAATTCAATTACAAAACGATGTACAAAACAAGTATCAATTAAGGAATGATATTATTATTATTATTATTATTATTATTATTATTATTACGGTCAACGACCATCACAACATATTAAAACATAGAATCAATCAAAAGTACAGTTAAAATATATTCTAAGAGTTTAACTATCCGAAATTTATCATCGTTATTCCATTTTTGGTCATTTTTTGCACTGCGTAAATTGAGGGATCGACAAATCAGGTTCATTCCTAACTCAGATCAATCATTGTTTTGGGTGCCACCAATTTGTACGGACCGAATGGTTACAGCGCTGGCAGCAAATTTTGCCACCATAGCTGTAACCAGTGGATTGGAGTCTGAGAGAAGCCATTTTATGTAGAATTCGTCAGGACGTCCTGGGAAATCGACCAATATTGTATAAATAAGTTCGTTCCGTAAGTCCTCATAAAAACAACACATGTTTGATAGCCTCTACTTCTCCGGATCTACATTAAGGAATGAATGACTGCCTACTTTTCTTTTCTCTTTAACACCTTTTGATTATTTCCGTTGTAAACTTTCAAAACCAATAAAGCATTCAAAAAATTGGGGGACACGACCCAAAACACAAACAAGGATTCAGCTTTCTGGCGGCGAGAACAGACTAGCTCAAAAGGCGATGGGCTCTCCTTCTTCGGGTGTGTTTAAACGGACGTTGGGGTGGCCCTTCTGCCAGGGATTCTTTAGCTGGGATTCCTGCATTTCAAGGGGTTGGACTGGATGACCCCGCGGGGTCCCTGGGGCAACTCTACAACTCTATTCTTCTGCGACCAGCCCTACTGGCTCCATGGGATGTTCTCGCAACAGCCTTGCCCCCAAGGGAACGGTGGGTGCGCAGAGTCGAACTGGGGAACTCACTGCTACAAGACGTTGTGGCTTTCAAAGAGAATGGGACAATTTCCAGGCTAGGTAAGGTCGAGTAATGCATTTAATAATAAATTAAATAATAAGTATCAGTTGCTGCTATTGGTTGGTTGGTTGGTTGGTTGGTTAGTTGGTAGATCATTTCCCAATAATCTTTGGCTTGTTTCCATGGCCACCACATGTGCATTAATGTTCCTTCTTGACACAATTCCTGCATAATTTTGGGTCCTTTTTCTTAATACAATTTAACAAGCTTGCCGGGCATCAAGTGGGTCATTTCCCAGTATGATGCGTAGCTGTCAACTTTTCCCTTTTCTTGCGAGGAATCCTATTCGGAATAAGGGAATTTCCCTTTTTTAAAAAGGGAAAAGTTGACAGCTATGGTATGATGTACAGAGGTACCTTAGTCCTCAAACTGAATCCGTTCCGGAAATTCCACTCCAAAACCAAAGCGTTCCAAAACCGAGGCGCGCTTCTTTCCCGTAGAAAGTCATGCAAAAGGGATCGATCCGTGCCAGACTTTTAAAAACAACCCCCTAAAACAGCAATTTAACATGGATTTTTGCTATCTAACTGGACCATTGATCCATAAAATGAAAGCAATAATCAATGTGCTGCAGACAGTCACACGATTGATCCGTCCGTCAGTAGCTGAGCTGGGTTCCGCACAGTCACAGAAACGAAACGAAAAAAGAGCCGCGAAAACAAAAATCCAAAATAAATAGCAAAAACAGGCAGACCTCAGCGTTTGGCTTCTGAAAAAAGTTCACAAACCGGGACACACACTTCTGGGTTTGCAGTGTTTGGGTTCCAAGTTGTTTTGAATACTATTTTTAGGGTTTCGGGATGCTGGGTTGTACGAAACTTCGACCCGACCCGCCAGGAAATGCAAAAACTAATAGGAACTCACCCTGGACGCTCTTACCGTTGCTGGTTATTCCACCTTTCATTCTCCAACTCTCTTTCCCGGCTGGACAGCTGCTGCCTAAGGCCGTCAATTTCCCCTTTGAAAAAGAAAGCAAACGCCCTTCAGATTTCCCACCGCCGATTCCACCCGGATACTTTTGGCAATCTCCCTCTCTCCCTGAGGCCAGGAATGGGGGACACCAGGCCTGTGGGACAAATGCGGCCCCCTTGGCCTCTCTGTCTGGCCCCCGGAACTCTCCCCAGGCCATCGGTCGCGGCTGCTTTGGCCGAGATCCCTGCATTGCAGGGGGTTGGGCTAGATGACCGCTGGGGTGCCCTTTCCAACTCTACAATTCCATGATTCACACTCTGCTTTTGCCCCACTGGGAGCCTCAAGGTCCTTGTATGAATTGACAAAGCCCAGAACAGCTGAGGCCCCAGGGGAGCACAGCTGCAATCGGAATTATTCAACCCCCACCCTGCTGCAAAATGGGTTTATTTATCAAAATTTACAGACTGTCCACCGTTTGCAAAAGAGCCAAAACGCGTTCTTCAGGGTGAAGCCCTTGAAGAATATATTTCCCCATGATAGTTAGCTGGTTTCATTTCATCTTCTGGAGAGAGAGAGAGAGAGAGAGAGAGAGAGGAAGAAGAAGGAGAGAGAGAGAAGGGGAAAGAGAGAGAAGAAGAGGGGAGAGAGAGAGAGAGAGAGGAAGAAGAAGGAGAGAGAGAAGGAGGAGGAGAGAGAGAGAGAGAGAGAAGGAGGAGGAGGAGGAGAAGGAGAAGAAGGGGAGAGAGAGAGAAGAAGGAGGGGGGAGAGAGAGAGAGAGAGAAAAGAAGAAGAAGAAGAAGAAGAAGAAGAAGAAGAAGAAGAAGAAGAAGAAGAAGAAGAAGAAGAAAGGAAGGAAGGAAGGAAGGAAGGAAGGAAGGAAGAAAGAAAGAAAGAAAGAAAGAAAGAAAGAAAGAAGAAAGAAAGAAAGAAAGAAAGAAAGAAAGAAAGAAAGAAAGAAAGAAAGATTTAGAGATTTGGACAAGGTTGAAACTCTCATTGATGGGCAGAATAGCTGCCATTAAAATGAATGTGTTACCAAGGATGTTGTTTTTATTTCAAGCCATTCCAATTTTGGATAAACTGGATTGCTTTAAAATGTGGCAAAGGGACTTATCGAAATTCATATGGCAGGGAAAAAAGCCTAGAATCAAATTTAAGATTTTAACAGACTCTAAAGAGAGAGGAGGCTTTGCCCTGCCGGATTTAAAGATTTATTTTGAAGCAGCTGCCTTTTGCTGGTTAAAGGACTGGTTTAAATTAGAAAACGTTGATGTGTTGGACTTGGAAGGCTTTGATAATATGTTTGGATGGCATGCTTATCTTTGGTATGATAAGGCAAAAGTTCACAAGACTTTTAAGAACCATATAATTAGAAAAGCCCTGTATCAGGTTTGGATGAGATATAAAGATCTGTTAGAGAGAAAGACTCCTAGATGGATTTCACCTGTGGAGGCCAAAGCATATAAGAGACCTAATATGTCTGCAAGTCGGTTAAGATATGCAGATATATTGCAGCGAGAAGGTGAGTTGATAAAACTGAAAAGTTATGACCAAGTGAGAAGTGAAGTCACCGACTGGCTGCAATATTATCAGATTTACGAGATATTTAAAGCAGACAAGGAAATTGGTTTTCAAATGGAAAAGTCAAAACTGGAAACAGAATTGATTGAATCGAACTCTAAAAACCTTTCCAAGATGTATAACTTGTTGCTAGAGTGGCATACAAAAGATGAATTGGTTAAATCGACAATGATAGATTGGGCGAAAGATGTGGGTCATAACATAATGATGGATGACTGGGAGAGATTGTGGAAGAAAGGTATCAAATTTACAGCTTGTAATAGTTTAAGAGAAAATATTATGAAAATGCTTTATAGATGGTATCTGACACCAGTTAAGATAGCTAAGATGAATCCTACAATGACTAATGTGTGTTGGAAATGTAAATCTATGAAAGGTACCTTTTATCATATGTGGTGGTCATGTCCAGGGGTAAATGCTTTCTGGGATAAGATTTATAATGAACTTAAGAAGGTAATGAAAATTACCTTTAGTAAGAAACCAGAGGCATTTCTTTTGAGCATGACCAACGAAGGAGATACCCAGTCAGGATAGAGTATGTTTTATGTATGCCACAACAGCTGCTAGAATTTTATTGGCAAGGAACTGGAAAGGCGAAGAGATTCCGACAGTGGAAGAATGGCAGATGAAGCTAATGGACTTTATGGAACTCGCCGAACTGACCGCGAGAATCCGAGACCAGAGGGAGGAGAAGGTGTCACAAGATTGGAAGAAATTTAAGGATTATTTAGTTAAATGTGTAAAATTGAATATTTGAGCAGAATTAGCTAATAGAATTGGCTTTAGCTTGTTAATGTTAGATAAAATTGTTTAGAAGAAGTTTTGATGTGAATGATTTAATTGTTTAAGAACATCTTAAGATATTGAGTTTAAGTGATGATTTATAGATGATCAAGGTATCTAAAGAGTATTAAGAGATATTGTAAATGTTAATAGAAAAAGATATAAAGTTACCCAAAATATATATGATTTTGAATGCAGTGGAGGGAACGGGGGAAGTCCCCAAACAGAGAAGATAGAAACTAGAGAAGTACAAAGATAAGTGTATGTTAAGGTTTGTATATGTTCTTTTTCTTTTTTATGTTTATTGTTTATTATGTATTGTGTTTTTATTGTGTTTTTGCTATGTTTTTTCTTTGTCTTATTGGAAAATAATAAAAATCTTCTAAAAAAAATAATAATAAAATATTTCCACCTCATGGTGAGAAAATGCTTTTCCGCGTTTGCTCTTCCTGTTCTGTTTTGAACCACCCACTAAAGTACCCCTTAGTCTCCTCGGCATTCTCAAATTAATCCATCAGATTTCTTTTAATTTCCCGCACCCCGATGCATGCTGGGAGAGCGCCTATGCAAATTTGACGCCTCCTATTGAACAGGCGAGGCGGGTTGAGAGAAGAGAGAGAGGTGGGAGGGGTCCTCACTTTGAACTATGAACTGCCTGAAAAGAAAGGGGAGATTTGAATCGCCCCACTAAAACGAAATCAAAAATTCTTTCCAGTAGCACCTTAGAGACCAACTGAGTTTGTTCTTGGTATGAGCTTTCGTGTGCATGCACACTTCTTCAGATACCTCGAAGGTGCTACTGGAAAGAATTTTGGATTTTGTTTTGACTATGGCAGACCAACACGGCTACCCACCTGCCACTAAAACGAGTCCGTTTTCACAGAACAGGGAAGGGATGCATGTAGGTGTCGTGCGATTTTTAAAAATACGGGGAGCAAAGGGCTGGAGGAGGAGGAGGCGGCGCTACCGGCCGGGGTGGAGTTCAGCCTCCCTGCGAAACAGGCAAAGCTGATGCAATGGGCGCCGAGTTTGCAATATGCGCGAGCGGGAGAAAGCGCCTTTGCGCGCTCGCTTTGCAGTTTGCTCCGTGCTTTGCAGGGCATGGCGCTGCACGGGCTGTGTTTGCGTGGCATTGCATTGCAGTGCGCGAGAGTTTTGCATTTGCATTGCACGGAGCGTGTGTGTGCATTGCACGGAGCGTGTGTGGCATTGCATTGCAGTGAGTGAGAGTTTTGCATTTGCATTGCACGGTGTGTGTGTGTGCGCTTGTGCACTGGACATCACTGCAATAGATCGGCAGTTGTTGTGGCAGCTGCGAGGACCTCCAGATGTTGCTGGCCTCCTAGCTCCCAATCCCCAGCCCCTCAGCCAGCATGCCCAAACCTCTGCAAGACCCCATCCCTGCACCAGAGGCTTTCCCCGGTTGCTCCTTGTTGCGCCTCCTTGTTGCGCCTCTGCATGAGTGCCTGCTCCGTCTTGCATTAGGATTGACTGCCCCAACCAGACATTGCTGGACTCCCGGGCTTCCTCTCGGCTCCAGCCAATGGGCGTTCCCATAGGAGAGGGGCGTCGCCGGACGACAGCAGCCTTCGTTTGCATACTGCCCTCCCCACAATTCAATGCGGTTGAACGCCATTAGGAACCTACTGTACTTCACATCTGCATTTGAAATTTTAAAAAAAGCCCCAAATTCTCGTTCGGAAGCGTAGAGGAAGATGGAGGGGGGAAATAAGCAAAGATTTGATTAATCAAAAAACGGCAAACTATCTTTGTTCACCATAATGTGAAAGTCCTCCAAGCCGAAGCCTTTAAATACCAGATGGAGGATACCTACATTTGTGCTCGCAGCACATATACCGCTCTTGTGGGTCCCGGATTTCCCTTCCTCGGGACTGAAGAGGCGGCTGCCCCTCCCCCGGAGAGGAGAGCAAAGCGGCGATCGATCCGTGGTCTTGTGGGTCCCTGATGTGCCTCCCTCGTAAGAGGGGAAATGGAGCGAGGCTCCGGCACGGGACTGAAGACCCGGAGAGCAAAGCTAGGAAGATGAGCTATGTCTTTTTTCTTTGTCTTATTGGAAAATAATAAAAATCACATTATCAGAAAGTCCCTGTTTAAAATCTGGATAAAACATAGATGGATGCTGGAGCCAAAAATCCCATTATGGACATCGCCAAGAGAAACAATCACGGTGAGGAGGAAGAATATGCAGGGCAAATGGGCAAGATCTAGAACATTAATAAAGGAGGAGAATGGAAACATTGTATTAAAAGAGTACAAAGAGATAAGTCATCAACTGACAGGATGGTTACAGTACTTCCACTTAAATGAAAGGTTCAAGACAGATAAAAAGGAGGGAATAGCCAATGAAACATCTAAATTTGAGGCGCAGTTAATTCAATCTCAAGGAAAATACATCTCCAAAATGTACGATCTGATACTAGAATGGGAAACCAAAGAAGAACTGGTAAAAAGTGCCATGATAAAGTGGGCCCAAGACGTTGGGCACAATATTTTCATGACGCAATGGGAGAAACTGTGGAAAGATGACATCAGATTTACAGCTTGTATTAATTTAAGGGAAAATGTCATGAAAATGATATACAGGTGGCACTATAGCCCAGTCAAACTATCTAAAATGTTTAAAAATCAGTCGCCCGTGTGTTGGAAATGTAAAAGCAGTTTGGGAACGTACTTCCACATGTGGTGGGAATGCGAGATAGTTAAGGAGTACTGGGGAAAGGTTCATAATGAATTAAAAAAACTTTTGAAAATCTCTATCAAGAAAAAGCCAGAAACCTTTCTCCTGGGAATACTACCTCCAGAAATTATCTCATTATACATAACAAAGCTACTTTAGCCATCTCAACTTGCCTTTCCCTGCAAACTAATTACAGCCATTAAGAGTTAACAGGTTTTCTACACCTGTATCACCCATTCCCACCACCCTTCTGCAATACCTCCCCACTCCCTCACTATATTTAAGCGGTGACTTCTGTTTCAGTGTATCTGAAGAAGTGTGCATGCACACGAAAGCTCTACCAAGAACAAACTAGTTGGTCTCTAAGGTGCTAGAAAGAATTGGACTAGGCAGACCAACACGGCTACCCACCTGTATCCAGAAATTAAGACAGAAAAAAGATTATTAACAATGTATGCCCTCACAGCGGCCAGAATCCTCTTAGCGAGAAATGGAAGGGTGAGAGTTCCCCACAATATGTGATTGGCAAGCTTTAATGACAGAATATATGCAGTTAGCAGCAATGACGGGAAGAATGAGAGGTCAATTCAATCAAAAAACACAAAAAGAATGGGAAGTTTTTATTGATTATTTAAACCAGTACAGTAACATCAAAATCTCCTGGCAATAGGAAGGTGAAATCTGCGTAGGTACTGAATATCAATATATCATAAGAAAGAAATAGAAGAATAAACTGGATGTAACAAGACCTGTGTGAAAAAAAAAGGTTAAGATAAAGAAACAAAGAGTACAAACGGAAGTCAAATTTATGTATTTGTATATTGTATATTGTATTAGTGTTGTAAGTTGTAATTTTAATGTAGTTTCTTATTCCTTTTCTTTTCTGTTTTCCCTTCCCCTTTTGCTTCTTTCCCTTTTTTTCCTTTCTCCCCCCCTTCCTTTTCCCATCCCCTCCTAATCCCACTCTCTTTTATCCTTTTTTCGTTTGTCTTTTGACCCTCTTTTTAGGATTATTCTTTTAGTATTGTTAAATTATATATGGGTTGTATATAGAAGTGTGTGGTTTTTTTTTCTGTGTGTGTTTTGAAATTGTTATGTATTCTGTTGAGTTATGTGTATGATTTTGCTGTTTAATAAAATTAAAAAAAAAAATAGAAAGGAAACTCCTTGTTGCGCCTCTGCATGAGTGCCTGCTCCGTCTTGCATTAGGATTGACTGCCCCAATCAGACATTGCTGGACTCCCGGGGTTCCTCTCGGCTCCAGCCAATGGGCGTTCCCATAGGAGAGGGGCGCCGCCGGACGACAGCAGCCTTCGTTTGCATACTGCCCTCCCCACAATTCAATGCGGTTGAACACCATTAGGAACCTACTGTACTTCACATCTGCATTTGAAATTTTAAAAAGCCCCAAATTCTCGTTCGGAAGCGTAGAGGAAGATGGAGGGGGAAAATAAGCAAAGATTTGATTAATCAAAAAACGGCAAACTATCTTTGTTCATCATAATGTGAAAGTCCTCTATACCGAAGCCTTTAAATACCAGATGGAGGATACATACATTTGTGCTTGCTTCGGCAGCACATATACTAAAATTGGATCGATACAGAGAAGATTAGCATGGCCCCTGCGCAAGGATGACACGCAAATTCGTGAAGCGTTCCATATTTTGATGCATTATTATTATTATTATTATTATTATTATTATCCACAGCATCCTCAGGCTTTGGCCGTACCTTCCGTTTGCAAACCTCCAAATGACTCACAACCACTTGCATTTATTTCCACGCACGCTCCAAAGTCTCTTTCTAAATGTTTGCTAGGATGATAATGACATGCCTTATGCATGGGGCTGCATTAGAAAAGAAAGAAAGCGCTATTATTTATTGCTTCATCCTTTGTTCAAAACCCTCCAGGGGCGCCCTAATCTCCCAAAATGTGAGATTTATGGGGGTGCACTTTGCAATCAAACCATTAAATAATAGTATGTTTTTTGGCTGGTCTTAATTAATACAGGCAAGGAGCAATTGTCGCCCTTCAATGCAGGCACAGGCAAACTCGGCCCTCCAGATGTTATAGGACTACAACTCCCATCATTCCTAGCTGGTCAGGGATGATGGGAACTGTAGTCTCAAAACATCTGGAGGGCCTGCTTTAATGGCTAAGGCTGGCAAATATTTTAAAAAAGAGCCTTTGGGTGGTGCATGGAAAAATAAATGCAAATGGTCATTTGGAGGTTTGCAAATGGAAGGGTGAGCTGGAGAGCGTGCAAAAAACAAACAAACCTCCGGAGAGGTTTCAACAGGTCTCCTCTGAGCCTGCAGCACCCAGATCACACGGTTCTGCATTGTTGGAAAGCAAAGATAGGAGCATGCATGACTCGTAGGAAATGTGTTTGGGTTTTTTTTTGGAGGGGTGTGGAATTTGCAAACTGGAGGGGAGAGAAAAGGCAAAAAAGGGAAGCGGAAACAATAAATGAGAGCCCGGTCTGTTTTGCTGGTCTGGAATGAAGCCCCATGCATCAATATAGCATAGTTAGGGTGCATAGCCGCGTTGCAATCGCCTGACATTTTTGGAAAGGGGGGAATATTTGGGGGGTAAAGAGGAATGCAAAAGTGGATGCAAGTAATGCGGAGTTTGCAAAGTGAAGGGTGAGGGGGGAAGAGGAAGGGGGGGTGGAAAGGTACGGCCAAAGCATGAGGATGCTGTGGAAAATAATAACAATAATGCATCAAAATATGGAACGCTTCACGAATTTGCGTGTCATCCTTGCGCAGGGGCCATGCTAATCTTCTCTGTATCGTTCCAATTTTAGTATATGTGCTGCCGAAGCGAGCACAAACCAATCATATACTGCAGCCGTATATAAACCACTGACTTTAAAATATTTCCACCTCATGGTGAGAAAATACTAACGTCTTTCTTTTCCGCGTTTGCTCTTCCTGTTCTGTTTTGAACCACCCACTAAAGTACCCCTTAGTCTCCTCGGCATTCTCAAATTAATCCATCAGATTTCTTTTAATTTCCCGCACCCCGATGCATGCTGGGAGAGCGCCTATGCAAATTTGACGCCTCCTATTGAACAGGCGAGGCGGGTTGAGAGAAGAGAGAGAGGTGGGAGGGGTCCTCACTTTGAACTATGAACTGCCTGAAAAGAAAGGGGAGATTTGAATCGCCCCACTAAAACGAGTCCGTTTTCACAGAACAGGGAAGGGATGCATGTAGGTGTCGTGCGATTTTTAAAAATATGTTATTCCGTCGGATTTTTTTTCAGGCACTCATTAAGACACCACCTGAGAGGAAGGGGTCCTTACTAGGGTAGCAGGAGCTGGCGCAGGCGCAGAGCAGCCGGGCAGCAGGAGTTGGCGCAGGCGCAGAGCAGCCGGGAAGCCTGCATAGAGCGTTGGTGAGTAGGGGAGGAATGGAAGAGTTCATTTGTTACCCCTGGGGGGGGGGGCATATCCTGAAAACTAGGAATTTAACCATTTTAAACGCGGGGTAATCACCCCAATAGGCAATTTTCAGGTCAATTTCCAATTCCCGGGGAAATTTCTCCCCTTTTTCTTGCTGGGGCAATTAATCTTCGCGGGGCAATTGGAAAAGCTGCTGTTGCAATTCCTTGCACTCTTAATTTTGCAGATTTAAATGCATGCCCTGGGAGCTGCATTTGCAAAATTAAGAGTGCAATTATTTCTCCTAAAAAAAAATAAAAAAAAATTAAAAAACCGGTTTGGGAAAATGCTCCATTGGCCTGTAAAGAAAATGAACTTAACCCATGTTAGCTACCATTTTTCCTGTGAAATTTTATTATCTCTTTCTTGCCAAACCAAAGCTCTTGGGAGCTAGCGAGAGAGCGGTGGTCTTAACTGAACCAAACACCAGGAATTAAAATGGCAGGATTAAGGCTTCTCCCATGTCTTGCTTTCTTTTGGTTTTAAAAGCTTCCTAGATTTGCAAATAAACGATAGCAGATAATTGAGCGCGTCCTAAAAAATTACAGGTAGGTAGCCGTGTTGGTCTGCCGTAGTCGAAACAAAATGAAAAATGAAAAAATAAATTCCTTCCAGTAGCAACCTTAGAGACCAACTAAGTTTGTTCTTGGTATGAGCTTTCGTGTGCATGCACACTTCTCAGCAAAAGCATAAAGGACCAGATGGCCACCCGACTTCTCCATGGAAAGGAGAACCTGCCGCCTTCCCGAGGGAGTTAATGATTTGTGCCTTTTTTTCCTGTGAAACAGACTGACTCTGGGTTCCGGATACGGTACTCTTCTGGGTAGCGGCCGGGCACACTCCTGCCCCCGCGCTGCGGATCCTGGAGAGAGATGGACCTGGCTTACGTCTGCGAGTGGGAGAAGCGCCCCAAGAGCAACCACTGCCCCTCCATCCCTCTGGTCTGCGCCTGGTCCTGCCGCAACCTGATTGCGTTCACGACGGACCTCAAGAACGAGGAGGAGAAAGGTAATTCCTGGCAGGAACGCCGAGGAAACCCGGAGCAGGAAACCCAGGCGATATATCACGAAGTGGAAACCAGCTCCATCCTTATTCCAGACATGGTGATATCTGGAATATATGTTTACCAGGCGATGTTTACCTGGTGGTATATCACAATGCTGAAAACCGGCTCCATCCTTATTTCAGACTTTGTGATTTCTCAGTATATCGCGATATGTAGCTGGTGATACATCACAACGTCGAAAACCAGCCCCATCCTTATTCCAGACATGGTGATATATCAGTATATCGCGATGCTTAGCTGGTGATATATTGTGATGTTGAAAACAAGCTCCATCCTTATTTCAGACTTTGTGATTTGTCGGTATATTGCGATATTTAGCTGGTGATACATCACGATGCTGAAAACCAGGTATTGTCCATCCCTATTTGTAGCAAGCAAAATCCTTCTCGGAGTAAACCCACTGAGAGTGATGGAACTAAGTGCATCAATCTCTTCAATGGATCTGGCTGGGGAATAAATAGATTATTATTATTATTATTATCTTCTCTCGAGTAGGACTAATTCTGCCGGCGTTAGCCCTCGATTTCTGAGTTTCCGCCAGGCCTCCTTGCCCGATTTCTTCCCCGCTAAGTCTGGCCCTTCTCCCTGTCTCACCTTCTTCCTTAGACCTCACCCTCATGATTCACATCCTCGACATGGAGCACCCCTGGGACGTCTGTTCCATCAATTCCGGACACGTGGAGATCATTACTTGCTTGGAATGGGATCAGTCGGGTAAGGAGTCCTCGGTTTTCCCACGAAACCCTCAAAGCGGTTTGCAAAAATAAACACGGCAACGAAATATATAAACCTAGCAATATTAGACCGGCGGGATTTGAGTTTAGGCGAAGCCAAGAGTTAAGTGTCCTACGCCAGATCCATAATTGTGCCGAGGGGAGATGAGCCTCGAGGCGCAATGATGCGTTTGGGACACAGGGCAGGACAGAGAAAATTGGCCTTAAGAACTTTGATTGGAAAGCTTCCGTAGATCCGCAGAATTGGATAAAAATGACGGGAAGAATCCGAGAACAGCGGGACCAGAAATCCACCAAAGACTGGTTTAAATTTACGAACTATTTGAGGGACAGTGATTTTCAATTGAATACGTTTATAGGACTTCAAGAAGCTTTGTAGATAAGCATGGAAATATTATTGCAATTATGAATTTTACAGCGACTAGTATGTAGATGAATTTTAAGCAATGATAGATTTAAGAAGCATAGAATTAAGATAGAAATTTGAAAGGGCCGAGGGAAGTCGCGGCTATGATTGCCAAAGCAGATGGATGTATGTGAATTTTTATTTTAGTTCCTGTAGTAGTTATAGATTAAAACAATAAAAATCATTTATTTTTTTAAAAAAGTAAAGCTTCCGTAGATCCAAGGTGAGTGCCTGTTGAAATCTCTGGGGAGGTTTTTTTCCTGGCGCCTTATTCCAGGCGTGGGAATTGCCGCGACTGGGCTGCTCCGAGCTTTTCCAGCTCTTTCCCTCCTGCAGGATCCAGGCTGCTGTCCGCCGACGCCGACGGGCACATCAAATGTTGGAGCATGGTTGAGCACCTGGCCAACAGCTGGGAGAGCGCCGTGGGCAGCGTGGTCGAAGGGGACCCCGTCGTGGCGCTGTCGTGGCTGCACAACGGCGTGAAGCTGGCTTTGCACGTGGAGAAGGTGAGCGAGGCCGGGCGGGAAGGGGGACGGGGGCTTGTGGCCGTGGCCAGTGCCAGATTTACGTGTAAGCTGAACAAGCTGTAGCTTAGGGCCCCACTCTCTTGGGGGCCCCCAAAAAATTAAAGGGAAAAAAAACTCCTTCCAAAAAACAAATAAAATAAAACCTACATCCATCCAGCAACGGTGTTTTGTGTTGTGTCAGCTCCTAGGCGGGGCCCATGACTTACATCCTAATAATAATTTATAAAATAATAAATATTATTATTATTAGGATGTCAGTCATGGGCCCCGCCTGCTAGCCTGCTCCCTAAAATATCACTGGTTTGCTCCTTTCTATATATAGGGTGCCAACATTCTGCATGTGCAAATACACTCCTTCGTAATGGCATTTCAGTCCAACGATGACTTTGATAAAATACATCTTTTGTGATGTGCAAATGGCTTTAGATACCTGTGAGGTCCATCAATGACCATGTAGCATATATTCAGCGCAAAAAAAAAACAAAACAGTGACCATTTGTTGTTGACAAAGGACAGCTGGACATACAGGTGAAACTTGAAAAATTAGAATATTGTGGAAAAGTCCATTTCTGTAAGCAATTGTCTTCATTAGCCACTGGAGTTTAATATATGAGATAGACTCGTGACATGCAAAGCGAGATACGCCAAGCCTTTGCTTGTTATAATTGTGATGGTTATGGCACACAGCTGATGAGAACCCCAAATTCACAATTCTAATTTTTCGAGTTTCACCTGTACAGTGGTACCTTGGTTCTCAAACTGAATCTGTTCCAGATGTCCGTTCCAAAACCAAAGCGTTCCAAAACCAAGGCAGCGCTTTGCCGTAGAAAGTCATGCAAAATGGATTAATCCGTTCCAGACTTTTATTTATTCCCCCAAGTACTTTTTTTATTAAGTTTTTAATCATATGCATATATATACACACATAATATAAACATCACAGATTGTTCCATAACTTGACTTCCAATTTCCCTTTTTCTGTCTTCTTTAAATAAAACATTTTTCGCATTGTGCTTCTTACAGGTGAAACTCGAAAAATGAGAATATGGTGGAAAGGTTCATTTCTTTCAGTAATTCAACTTAAAAGGTGAAACTAATATATGAGATAGACTCACGACATGCAAAGCGAGATATGTCAAGCCTTTGTTTGTTATAATTGTGATGGTTATGGCGTACAGCTGATGAGAACCCCAAATTCACAATCTCAGCTTTGGGGTTTTCATCAGCTGTGGCACATAATCATCACAATTATAACAAGCAAAGGCTTGACACATATCTCGCTTTGCATGCCATGAGTCTGTCTCATATATTTGTTTCACCTTTTAAGTTGAATTTCTGAAAGAAATGAACCTTTCCACGATATTCTGATTTTTCGAGTTTCACCTGTATAAAGGACCCCATTACCTTCAGGAGCTTAGGGTCTCATCAAACCTCAATCCGGCCTTGAATGCAACCCTTGTTTTTGATCCCGCCCGCAGTCGGGAGCTTCAAACTTTGGCGAGAAGTTCTCGCGCGTCAAGTTCTCGCCGTCGCTGACGCTCTTCGGGGGAAAGCCGATGGAAGGCTGGATCGCGGTGACCATCAGCGGCCTGGTGACCGTCTCGCTGCTGAAGCCCAACGGGCAGGTACTGACCTCAACGGAGAGCCTGTGCCGCCTGCGGTGCCGCGTAGCCCTGGCCGACATCGCCTTCACGGGCGGCGGCAACATCGTGGTGGCCACGTCGGACGGAAGCAGCGCCTCGCCGGTCCAGTTCTACAAGGTCTGCGTCAGCGTGGTGAACGAGAAGTGCAAAATCGACACCGAGATCCTGCCGTCGCTCTTCATGCGCTGCACCACGGACCTCGCGCGCAAGGACAAGTACCCGGCCATCACCCACTTGAAGTTCCTCACCCGGGACATGTCCGAGCAGGTGAGGGCTCCCCGGGTGCCGAGTTCGGGTCCTCCCCTCCCTTTGACCCTCTGGGGTAGATCGAGGCGGACAGTCTGCAGAGGGGACCAGCGTCCTTACTGACCACCGAGCTGGTGGTAACCGGTTTAGGATGGTTAAAATCATTATTATTATTTTGTGATAACATTGTACAGTGGTACCTCTAGTCGTGTGGACCTCTGGATATGTATTCTATGGGTTACGCACGCGGCAAACCCAGAAGTATTTTTTTCTTCTTTACTTTATTACATCTATACAAAAGAAAAACGAACATTGAATAAAACAAAACAAAACAAACAATAACCAAAGAATAGCAATGTTAAAAGATTACATGTTAAATTCTTCCTGAAAAACCACAAAATGCATTCAATTAATGCCTTCCTATATTCCCAATAATTCAATTGTAAATAATACAAAGCAAAACATAACATCCAATTCCATATTTCATATAAATCAATTCTGCTGACCTTTAGTAATACTTCTTTCTTCCTTTCTTCTGTCCATACTTGTCTATTTCTACTACCTGTTGCTTCCCCCTCCCTTACGGCTTCCACTTGTCTTCATCCCAGGTTGTCAGTCTATCTCTTCCAGTTTACTACTCTCGTGTAATCCTTCTCTTTTATTTTCTTGTATTTTCCTTGCCAGCATTTCACAGTGGGGCATTGCTTTTTCAGGTAGTCTCCTTTTCAGGTAGTATTTTTCTGGGTTTCGCCGCATGCGCATAAGTGCTCTACCCTCGCACATGCGCAGAGAAGGCCCCTCCGGTTGCGAAAAACCTCGGGATCCGACCGGAGCTCCGGAACAGATCCTGTCTGCAACCGGAGGTCCCGCTGTACTGTGATGCAACCTAAAAGGTGCGCGGCACGATTCGGCGATTCTGCACGTGCGCGTGACATTTCGCGTGTCCCACCGAACCCAGAAGTAACCCGGCACTTACGTCCGGGTTTCCGGCGTTCGAAAACCGGAACGTTCGGCTTCCGGGACGCTTGAAAAACCGAGTTGCCACCGTACCACGTTTAGCCGGCGATATATCGCAGTGTTGACAACCAGATATTGCCCGGCCGTACTGTCGCCCTGTTGTGGTTTGGTATACGGCAGGGGTCAGCAAACTTTTTCAGCAGGGGGCCGGTCCACTGTCCCTCACACCTTGTGGGGGGCCGGACTATATTTTTTTTGGGGGGGGGGAAATGAACGAATTCCTATGCCCCACAAATAACCCAGAGATGCATTTTAAATAAAAGGACACATTCTACTCATGTAAAAACACACTGATTCCCGGACCATCCGCGGGCCGGATTTAGAAGGCGATTGGGCCGCATCCAGCTCCCGGGCCTTAGTTTGGGGACCCCTGGTATACGGCATTTTTCTCTGCCCCCCCCCCCAGATGTTGCTCTGCGCTTCCAACCAGAACAACAGCAACGTGGAGTGCTGGTCTCTCCGGAAAGAAGGTTTGCCGGTCAACAACATATTCCAGCAGATCTCCCCCACAGGTGAGTTTCCGGAGCTCAGGTGTTGCTTCCCTGGGTTTGCCCCGGCCGCTCTGGGTAGCTTCCAGCAAAACATTTTTTTAAAAAAATAATAATAATAATAATAAAACCTTTCCTCCGTTCCCTTTCATCGCCCTTTCGGAATCTTTTTCCAGCTCCGCACATCCTATTTCGAGGTGGCTGCCAGGATTCGCATCCGTGCCTGGCCTGACCAATCAGGGAATTGCAGGCTTCGCTACGGTGGCGCTGCTGCAAAATTGCACCTTTCCCCCCTTTTTCTTCCTGCGGTTCCCCCTCCTGTTTACGTCCCTGCACGTGTACAAGCAATTTTCCTAAGCTGCGGAAACAAAGGAAGTTGGGAGACGGGAGGTTGTTTTAATTGCCGCTGTGGCACGGCAGTTGTCCTTGTTTTCTCTCCCACTGGGAAATAGAATTATTATTTTTTAAAGGCGCCTTCATTTTCCACCCTCCGGAAAAACAACAGCCAGACAAAAGGGATGTTGGTGAGTCTGAGCAAACGGGTGCGGAGAAAACCGAGCTACGCTCCCCCCCCCCTGCACTTAATCCTCACGTAGCCTTTCCGTGCGTGTACAAATGGCATTGCCGGGGGGTTGGGATAGATGACCCCCGGGGGACCCCCTTTCCAATTCTGTGATTCCACGAAACCGAGGAGGGGCCGCTTTCTCATGCAGGCGCTTAACACGTGTGTTAGAGGCGGCGACTGTGTTCGTTGCAGCGTCTGAACAAGACTAGACTTTTTCTTTTTGAGAGGTGCATGGGTGTCCGTGTGACATGACAAATTGGCAGGCTTCCAGACAGCACCGCTGGGCCGGACAGGAAAACCCGGGGACATTTTCAGGAGGGTTTTAGGGGCGTGGATCTATTGCACTGTTCCTTCCACCGCCAAACACCCCTTGGGGTTCTGTTTTTGACTCATTTCTCTATCTCTCTATTTCTCCTTCCTTCTGTCTCATTTCTCCATCTCTCTATCTCTCCTTTCCTTCCTTCTGACTCATTTCTCCATCTCTCTATCTCTCCTTTCCTTCCTTCTGTCTCATTTCTCCATCTCTCTATCTCTCCTTTCCTTCCTTCTGACTCATTTATCCATCTCTCTATCTCTCCTTTCCTTCCTTCTGTCTCATTTCTCCATCTCTCTATCTCTCCTTTCCTTCCTTCTGACTCATTTATCCATCTCTCTATCTCTCCTTTCCTTCCTTCTGTCTCATTTCTCCATCTCTCTATCTCTCCTTTCCTTCCTTCTGACTCATTTATCCATCTCTCTATCTCTCCTTTCCTTCCTTCTGTCTCATTTCTCCATCTCTCTATCTCTCCTTTCCTTCCTTCTGACTCATTTATCCATCTCTCTATCTCTCCTTTCCTTCCTTCTGTCTCATTTCTCCATCTCTCTATCTCTCCTTTCCTTCCTTCTGACTCATTTATCCATCTCTCTATCTCTCCTTTCCTTCCTTCTGTCTCATTTCTCCATCTCTCTATCTCTCCTTTCCTTCCTTCTGTCTCATTTCTCCATCTCTCTATCTCTCCTTTCCTTCCTTCTGTCTCATTTCTCCATCTCTCTATCTCTCCTTTCCTTCCTTCTGTCTCATTTCTCCATCTCTCTATCTCTCCTTTCCTTCCTTCTGACTCATTTCTCCATCTCTCTATCTCTCCTTTCCTTCCTTCTGACTCATTTATCCATCTCTCTATCTCTCCTTTCCTTCCTTCTGACTCATTTATCCATCTCTCTATCTCTCCTTTCCTTCCTTCTGACTCATTTATCCATCTCTCTATCTCTCCTTTCCTTCCTTCTGTCTCATTTCTCCATCTCTCTATCTCTCCTTTCCTTCCTTCTGACTCATTTCTCCATCTCTCTATCTCTCCTTTCCTTCCTTCTGACTCATTTCTCCATCTCTCTATCTCTCCTTTCCTTCCTTCTGACTCATTTATCCATCTCTCTATCTCTCCTTTCCTTCCTTCTGTCTCATTTATCCATCTCTCTATCTCTCCTTTCCTTCCTTCTGACTCATTTATCCATCTCTCTATCTCTCCTTTCCTTCCTTCTGTCTCATTTATCCATCTCTCTATCTCTCCTTTCCTTCCTTCTGTCTCATTTCTCCATCTCTCTATCTCTCCTTTCCTTCCTTCTGACTCATTTATCCATCTCTCTATCTCTCCTTTCCTTCCTTCTGACTCATTTCTCCATCTCTCTATCTCTCCTTTCCTTCCTTCTGACTCATTTATCCATCTCTCTATCTCTCCTTTCCTTCCTTCTGTCTCATTTCTCCATCTCTCTATCTCTCCTTTCCTTCCTTCTGACTCATTTATCCATCTCTCTATCTCTCCTTTCCTTCCTTCTGTCTCATTTCTCCATCTCTCTATCTCTCCTTTCCTTCCTTCTGACTCATTTCCCCGTCTCTTATCTCTCCTCCGACGAGCTCAAAGTTCCCCCCCTTCCCTGTTTTCTCCCCCACAACAACCCTGCGAGGTCGGTTGGGCAGAGACGCAAGTGGCCGGCCCACGAGGCGCCGCCCGGAGAGCTCCGTGGCCAAGTGGGGGGGATTCGAACCCAGGTCCCAGTCCGACTCTCTTAACCGCTGCGCTGCGCTGAAAACAAACAAACTCCTGCCTTCTTATCATTCCTCAGTCGGCGACAAGCCGCCCATGATTTTGAAGTGGCGAATACTCTCGGCCGCCAACGACCTGGACCGCGTCTCGGCCGTGGCTCTCCCGAAACTTCCCATCTCCTTGACCAGCACGGATTTGAAAGTCGCCAACGACACCAAATTCTACCCCGGCTTAGGTGAGGAAACCTCTCCCTGTCCCCTGGGAGTGTTGTTATTCTTATTTCGTAATATTATTATTCTTTAATTGAATTTTCAAAAGTTAGACATTTATGAGTATTTCAAATGGTGAAATAGAAAATGTAATAAAAAAATTATATGTGAAAGAGAAAGAGGAGAAAACATTCGGGGCGCTCGAATCCCGAATTAGAGATTTCCCCATAGGGGTCAATGGAAACCGGGGACTCATTATACAAACAAACCGACCGATCGGTCATTTTTTGAGTGATTTCCGGGCAACGCATTGTATTCAGTCAGTGGGACCTGCGTCTGGGTCTTGAGTTCCAGTTTCCCCCTGAAATGTCTCATGCTGTCGTCGTCCCCCCGCCGCCGCAGGACTCGCACTCGCCTTCCATGACGGCAGCGTCCACATCATCCACCGCGTCTCCCTGCAGACCATGGCGGTCTTCTACGGCTCGACGTCCCAGCGGCCATCTGAAGAGCAGGCCATCAAGAGGCAGAGGACGGCCGGTCCCCTGGTCCACTTCAAAGCCATGCAGATGTCCTGGACGTCGCTGGCCTTGGTCGGGGTCGACAGCCACGGGAAGGTAAATGGAAAACTAACAACAACAACAACTAATAATAATAATAATAATAATAATATACTAGCTGTACCCAGTGATGTCTCTGCTTTTTAAGATGCTGTCTAGGTTTCTCATTGCTTTCCTCCCGAGAAGCAGGCGTCTTCTAATTTCGTGACTGCTGCCGCCATCTGCAGTGATGAAAGTAAAATCTCTCCCTGCCTCCATTTCAATTCAATTCAAACTTTATTTGCGTAGCCGACTGGCCATAGCATCTAAAAGACAAACACCAACAAAAATACAACAAATATGGTTACCAATAAAACCTTATAACCTATTAAAACTCAAGGACAGGACAAGAGTACGTGTGACACAGTCTCTACATAGCCGGATCCACAGGGGCATAGCCGGATCTCGATTGGAATTTTTTGGTATCTACCTTCAAGAACAGCTGAGGGTAACATATTTAGTCTGGCCAGTGTAAAGGCCCGCCTAAATTTTGGGATGGATAGAGGCCAGATTATTCTGCAGTTCAATATCCTTCAGGCGCTGGTCAATAAGGATTTTTGCCTTGGGAAGACCCATTTTAAGCAGGTGTTGTGCTTGGAGGCCTGTCTCCATTTCTTCCCCTTCTATTTGCCAGGAGGTGATGGGACCAGTGGCCATGATCTTAGTTTTTTTGATGTTGAGCTTCAGACCATATTTTGCGCTCCTCCTCTTTCACCCTCATTAAAAGGTTCTTCAATTCCTCCTCGCTTTCTGCCGTCAAGGCTGTGTCATCCGCATATCTGACGATATGATCTTTAGCACGATTAAATCTTTAGTGCGATTAAATTTCCAACGCTTATTTGGTGGTGCTTAAATGGTTACCGTCCCTTCCGACCTCTCCGCCCCGCCAGCTCAGCATGCTGCGGATCTCCCCCTCCATGGGCCACATCCTCGACATGAACATCTCCCTCCGCCACTTGCTGTTCCTCCTGGAGTATTGCATGGTGACCGGATACGACTGGTGGGACATCCTCCTTCACGTCCAGCCCAGCATGGTGCAGAACCTGGTGGAGAAGCTACACGAAGAATATATGCGGCAGAATGCGGCCCTGCAGCAGGTGAGGCCGGCGAGCTCCTTCGCCCGGAGTGCGTTGGAGTTGAGTGGGCGCCGCCGAAGGGCGCTGGCATGCATGGAGGAGCTGTTTTGCAACCCCCCAGCAGGTGGCGATAGGCATCTCGAGCTCCTCGGGGATAGAAAAGGGTTCTTTTGAGACGGGCGGATAGGTCAGTTTGCATCGCTTAGCGCCGCACAAAGTGTCGGTCCGATGTGTAGAGAGATCTTTCCTGCTCTCCTTAATTCAAGAGGGTTCTGGGAGCTTCTCTGCGCGGAAGCAGCAAGCAGGAGGCGTGCGATGTTTGGGTTATACATTCAGACAGGGCGGGTTTGGTTGAAATCAAATCGATTTCAATCACGATTTCATTCGCTAGTCAGTAAGACTTGATTTAAATCTTTTTAATATATATATATACAGACACACTCATTCTTGCTGGTATCATCTGAATATTTACGATCAGATGACTGGATTTCTTATGGAAAGGGCCAATCCTGAATGTGACCATGATGCTCATTCGCCTTCAGTCGCAGTAAACCTCTGCTGGATGAAATATTCATTGCCTCTGGTCTACTTTTGTGGGAATCCTGTTTTAAGTTTTTACTCTGCTAACTGCCCGTATTTTTCTCCCCATAAGACAAACCTAGTTTTAAGAGGAAGAAAGGGGGAAAGCCCTGTTTTTTTTTGGGATCAGCTCACAGTTGTGCAGCTTCTATTGCAAAGGGGGGAAAATCCTGTTTTTATGGGGTTCAACTCACAATTCTGCAGCTTCTAAAGGGAGCCTTTTCTACAGTTTCCAGACACATAATCTAACCAGCCAGTCCCATGTCGCTGGGGAAACAAACAGCCTCCGTCTGCAGAACATTCAGCAATGAAGGGCGGGGCAAGGGGGCCGGAAAGGGAGCCAGCGCCCGACCACACATTCGCCCCCTAAGACACACAGACATTTTTAGGAGGAAAAAAGTGTGTCTTATGGAGCAAAAAATACAGATGTCGGAATCTGCTCTGGGTCGATACCGAGTAGAATTTCAGGACGGGTATAACCTTTTAAAAAAATTTATTATTGCTTTTTCGCAGGTGCTCTCGACGCGGATTATTTCCATGAAGGCGTCCCTCTGCAAGCTCTCCTCCACCACGGTGTCCCGGGTTTGCGACTACCACGCCAAGCTCTTCCTGATCGCCATCAGCTGCACCCTCAAATCGCTCCTCCGCCCCCCGGTCCTGAACACCCCGGACAAAAGCCCCGGAGACCGGCTGACGGAAATCTGCTCCAAGATCACCGACGTGGGTGCGTGGCAGTCTCCCCAGTGACATCCTAATAATAATAATAATAATAATAATAATAATAATAATATCACAGGCATGTCCATGTTATTCACAACCAACTTAATAATGCAAAAACATCGGCATTTGGCAATAACAGAAGTTCCTTTAGAAACACAATTTACAAAGACTCACAATCCGGTCTCTAGAAACTTGCTATAACACTAAATAATAAGAGGTGCAAATATATGATGCAAACTACTAATAATGATAAATAGCAGAATGTGGGCACCCTATATATAGAAAGGAGCAAACCAGGGATGTTTTAGGGAGCAGGCGGGGCCCATGACTTACATCCTAGGAGCCTACACAACACAAAACACAAATTGCGGCTGTTTTTTGTGTTGAATATATGCTATATGGTCATTGATGGACCTCATAGGTATTTCAAGCCATTTGCACCTGCAGAATGTAGGCACCCTATATATAGAAAGGAGCAAAGCAGGGATATTTTAGGGAGCAGGCGGGGCCCATGACTTATAGGCAAACTCCAGATATTTGGGACTACAATTCCCATCATCGCTAGCTAACAAAACCAGTGGTCAGGGATGATGGGAATTGTATTCCCAAACATCTGTAGGGCTGGGATTTGCCTGTGCCTCGGACTTACATCCGAGGAGCCCACGCAACACAGAACACCGTTGCTGCATGTAGGTTTTGTTTGTTTTCTACAGGTGAAACTCGGAAAATTAGAGTATCGTGGAAAGGTTCATTTCTTCCAGTGATTCAACTGAAAAGGTGAAACTAATATATAAGATAGATGCATGACACACAAAGCGAGATATGTCAAGCCTTTATTTGTTATAATTGTGATGATTATGGCGTACAGCTGATGAGAACCCCAAATTACAATCTCAACTTTGGGGTTTTCATCAGCTGTGCGCCAAAATCATCACAATTATAACAAGCAAAGGCTTGACATATCTCGCTTTGTGTGTCATGAGTCTATCTCATATATTAAACTCCAGTAGCTAATGAAAACAATTGCTTACATAAATGGACTTTTCCACAATATTCTGATTTTTCGAGTTTCACCTGTATGATGTCCGGCTGTCCTTTGTCAACAACAAATGGTCACTGTTTTTTTTGTGCGTGTTGAATATATGCTATACGGTCATTGATGGAGCTCATAGGTATCTAGAGGCATTTGCACATCACAAAATATGTATTTTATCAAAGTCATTGTTGGACTGAAATGCCATTAAACTCCAGTAGCTAATGAAAACAATCGCTTACATAAATGGACTTTTTCCACAATATTCTAATTTTTCGAGTTTCACCTGTACATTCACATCATTATTATCCACTTCACCTGCCTGCATCTTATATTTTGGAAATGTACATCCAGGATTTTTTTCCCCCTTTGAATTTTTTTTTTGTGGGGGGGGTCCCCAAGAGAGCGGGGCCCTAAGCTAGAGCTTGTTTAGCCGATAACGTAAATCCCTCGGGTTCCCCCCCCCTTCCCAGATATCGACAAAGTGATGATCAACTTGAAGACGGAGGAGTTCGTCTTGGAAATGGCCACTTTGCAGTCTCTCCAGCAGCTGATCCAGTGGGTCGGAGACTTTGTCCTCTACCTGTTGGCCAGCCTCCCGAACCAGGTGAGAGGACTTCTCCCCCCCACCCTCTTCCCCAAGCCCCCCAAACGCTTCCCCGAATTAATCTTCCGGGTCGACCGGCAAGCCGACTCTCCGCTTGCTTCCCGAGTGAAAACCCGAAATACCTGCGACTCCGAACGCTCCCCGCAGGTGAGCACAATGGCAGGTAAGATGGACAATGATATTCAATACTGCGATATATCAGCAGCTGAACATTGCGATTTTCCAATATATATATATATATCATGATGTCTGGAACTACAGATAGGCGAGCAGTTAGGGCTGGTATCTGGTTTTTGACTTTGCGAAATGTCACCGGCTAAACACCGCGATATCTTGATGTATCTCAGTGTCCGAAATAAGGATGGAGATGTATTACAGATACAGATAGATGTTTATTTGGCGTTTGCGCCCATCTTACAATACGAAACTGGACAAACAAAACAGAATCAAAGAAATCAACGGCACCGCAAATAAGATAACACAACTCAAAAAGACCAATATTAACATTTCCGTAAAAGCACATCTCAGAGAAATTTTAAAGTTAACATTTAAGCGTCAAACTAAAATCAGTGACTAATTTCGTTTTGGAAAACTTAATTTCATTAAATTCATCAATGTATTGTTTTCGGTGAACGTGAAAAAAATTGTAATATTGAAAAATCGTAGATATTTTTAAGAAAGAAGAAAGAGCTGGTTTTCAACTTCGCGATATATCTACCCAGCTAAACATTGCGATATGCCGATATATCGCAACGTCTGAAATAAGGACGGAGCTGGTTTTCACCTTTGTGATATATCACCGGCTAAACGTTGCGATATCCTGGTATTTATCACGATGTCCAAAATAAGGATGGAGCCATTTTTCGAGACGTCGGCTGGCTTCAAGGCCTTTCCTAGGTTGTGATTTTTCTGCACAGCAAAAACACACACATGCACGCACCCCATATTGCCAGGTCAGAAACCACGGAACGGATATCGCGATATGGACCTTCGAAGCGGTTTTAGGCGACCTGTTGTCGCCCATTAAACGGGGAGCAAGGGAAGGTTTGGGACGCGGGTGGCGCTGTGTGGGTTAAACCACTCAGCCTCTTGGGCTTGCCGATCGGAAGGTCGGCGGTTCGAATCCCCGCCATGACGGGGTGAGCTCCCGTTGCTCGGTCCCTGCTCCTGCCCACCTAGCAGTTCGAAAGCACGTCAAAGTGCAAGTAGATAAATAGGTACCGCTCCGGCGGGAAGGTAAATGGCGTTTCCGTGCGCTGCTCTGGTTCGCCAGAAGCGGCTTAGTCCTGCTGGCCACATGACCCGGAAGCTGGACGCCGGCTCCCTCGGCCAATAAAGCGAGATGAGCGCCCCAACCCCAGAGTCGTCCGCGACTGGACTTAATGGTCAGGGGTCCCTTTACCTTTAAGGGAAGCTTTGCATGCCCACTTGAGTGTAAAAAATGAGATATAAATCAAACGTTGAGAGATTTGACGTGCCCATTCCCCCCAACCTTCCTAACCTGCCCCCCTTTTCCCCAGGGCTCCGGCCCCGTCCGCCCGGGCCACAGCTTCCTCCGCGACGGCTCCTCCCTGGCCATGCTGCGCGAGCTGATGGTCGTGATCCGCATCTGGGGCCTCTTGAAACCCAGCTGCTTGCCCATCTACACGGCCACTTCGGACACCCAGGACAGCATGTCCCTCCTCTTCCGGCTCCTGACCAAACTTTGGCTGTGCTGTGAGTAGGGGGCGGCGGCGGCCTCCTCCGCAGGGCTGTCGCGCGAGGCTCGGGAGGTGGGCGCCGTGTTGCAACTGCATACAGTGTGCGCAAGAGTTTTTTTAAAAAAATCTTGCTCCCTGGTGCACTAGCTTTCTAGGTGCAGGGATTCCAAAGGCCAATTTTAGGGGGGCAGCTTTGCGTGTTTAAGAGGAAAGCCCTGCAGGAGTGGAGGTGGGGGGTTTTCTGCTGAGCTTTGCATGCAAAAGCGATTTTGTTTTAAAAAAACATCCGCAAGTAAAACCTAGCTCCATTATGCACTAGCTTTCTAGATGCAGGGCATTTTTTTCCGAGGTGCCCAGATCCAAAGCCAGGAGCTGCTCCTGGTGGTTCCTCAGAGCCTGACCGCCCCGTTGTCCTGCGCAGGTCGCGACGAAAGCCACCCCAGCGAGCCGGACGACGCCTTGATTGACGAGTGCTGCCTCCTTCCCAGCCAGCTGCTCATCCCGAACCTCGACTGGTTGCCCGTCAACGACGCCATCATCCACAAGCTGCAGAGCAAGCAGCCCGTCCGGATGCAGTTCGGGAAGCCGCCGGGGCAGGGGGGCCACCCCGCCTCCCTGCAGTTCGACTCCTTCGCCAGGTAGGTCAGGTGATGGGGAGCCAGCGGAACTCCCTGCCACAAGAGGGCCACCAGCTGGCAATGGCTTTTAAAAAGTGATAACCTTGTTTAATTAACGTTTAATATATTATTGCATTTCAATATTCTGTTTGGGACCCAGCCAGATGGTTGGGATGTAAATATATATATTTTTTTAACTGGACATAAGAAGATTAATTGTGATTTTTTTCAATTTCTGTATTTTTGTTAGGAATAAGGTGATAGATATAAAATGATAGATAAGGATTAAGATTAGTTGTTAAAGTAGAGTTAAAGTAGTTACAAAGTTACTACAGTATATTTGAAATGAACGCAGAAGAGAGGACGTGAGGAAGTCCCCCAAGTAAGATTTTAAATAAGATTAAAATAGTTAAATAGGTGTTTTGTTGTTTTAGATGTGTTTTGATGTTTTGTATGTCTTTTTTTGTATTTTGTATTTTGTATTTTGTATGTATTTTTTTTTTCCTTTTTGTATTCTTTTTAAATACCAATAAATTCTTTTTTTAAAAAAAGTAAATATTATTATTATTATCATTATTATTGGTTCCCAAACGCCGATGTTTTGCCTCCCTAAATCAGGGCCCCCGGGCAGCCGAAGATCGACCACTTGCGCCGGCTCCACCTCGGGGCGTACCCCACGGAGGAGTGCAAATCCTGCACCAGGTGAGTGCCAGGACACACACACACACACACACTCCCGGCAGCGGGAGGCAGCGTCGCTCAGCGGTTACAGCATCCCTGGTTCGGTCCTGGCGGGAGAGCGGCTGCCAGCCAGCCAGCATCTCCAGCTAGGGCTGGGAAGGAGAAGGAAAATCACACCCTCTTAGACCTCGGGGCAGCTGCTGCCGGCCCGTGTCGGCCGTATGGAGCTAGGTGCATCCTCCTGTCTTGACTTCGCAGGTGCGGCTGCGTCACCATGCTGCATTCGCCCAACAAGACGACGGCCGTCAAGCAGTGGGAGCAGCGCTGGATCAAGAACTGCCTCTGCGGAGGCCTTTGGAGGAGGATGCCCCTCGGCTACTCGTGACGGCGCCCCCGGCAGGCTGGGTGGAAGGACTGCAGGGAGGACGGACCCAAGAAATTTTTAAAAAAGGGACGATTTTGTAAATACAAAGGTTCTGAGTTTTGCAAAAAAGAAAAAAGAAAGAAAGGCTGTTTGTTTGTCTGCTTGTTTCCGCGCATTCCCTCTTCTTGCAGAGTCTCTTCCCAGCCCACGGTTTTTCTATGATTGGCATGGAGCTGCGATTTGACCCCCAGATTTCTGAACGTTGGCCGTAAAATAGACCCGGGCGAGATGCAATTAAGGTTGTTCGGATTTAATCGGCCTGGTAAAAAGTTAAAGGGACCCCTGACCGTTAGGTCCAGTCGTGTCCGACTCTGGGGTTCTGGCGCTCATCTCACTCTATAGGCTGAGGGATCCGGCGTCCAGCTTCCGGGTCATGTGACCGGCATGACTAAGCCGCTTCCGGCGAACCAGAGCAGCGCACGGAAACGCCGTTTACCTTCCCACCGGAGCGGTACCTATTTATCTACTTGCACTTTGATGTGCTTTCGAACTGCTAGGTTGGCAGGAGCAGGGACCGAGCAACGGGAGCTCACCCCGTCATTGCGGGGATTCGAACCGCCGACCTTCTGATCGGCAAGCCCAAGAGGGTCCGTGGTTTAGACCCCAGCGTCCCTAATTAGGGTTCAAATCTCCGCTCAGCCATGGGAGATCTATGGGGACAGAATCTCTCGGCCTGGCCTACCTGGCAGGGTTGCGCGGGGTTCAAAAGAGGGCGAGTTTG